>CM035165.1:98887997-99289340 GCA_020205615.1 Panax quinquefolius | reverse complement strand
ATCTCGGCGATATGTCCTTCCTTTCCTGACCATAGCGTATACCTTGGCTGTTGTGGGCGGTTTGGTGATATGTCCCTCTTTTTCGCATTTGTAGCATATGCGATTAGTAGTTCTCCTCCGCTTAGAACCCGATTCTTGCCTTAAGCGTTATCGTCTTCAAATATAGTCGTTATTAAATCTCCTCTTTTAAAATCTCCTCTGATTCGCTTCTTACATTTCGTGGCCATGATTACCACGAGTGGATTACCATTACATCGTCATTTCTTTCTCATGAGTTATCATTATTACATTGTTCTTATCTACGTCGATCCTGGTTGTGGTCCCTCGGTTGGTAGTACTCGTTATCTCGCTCTAATAATTGAGCCACATTTACAACTCTCTCGAATAGAGAAAGTTTATGAGAAATGAGATCTTGGCGTATCTTGGGGTTTGAACCTCTAAGAAACATCCAAGCGTCATCGTTCCTCATTCTCCACCAAATGAGGTCTGAAACTTTGGATAACTCTATGCAAACTTTGCCTCGTCTTGAGACAAATCGTATTGTTTTGTTCAATCGATGAACTCCACTTCCTTGTATAGCGAACACTTTAGGGAAAGTATTTGTCATTAAATAATTCTGAAATGTCTCCCACGACATCTTTGAGTGCGGTTGGATGGATGCAACCGGACTCCACCGATGATCCTTTCCTTTGGAACATAAAGGTGTGAATGGAACCTTCTGTTCCTCGTGCATCCCAGACATCGAATATCTTGGTAATTTGCTTAACCCATGTTTCCGCCGTGATCGGATCGGCTTTCCCGTGAATTACAGTGGTCTGACTCTTTGAAGCTTGCTTGTTGTGACAACTTCGTGAATTAACTATCATTTCCTCACAATATTTTGAACACGAGTCTCCACAAATGCGATTTTGCATGAGCTGAAAAAACTTTCTAAACATCCTCGTTCATCATACACTCCGTGGTGTTGTTATGGGAGGTACATTGCCCGGCCTGTTGCGTTCTCCTCGTTGGTAAAATCTGAGCGTCTCCACGGTCTCATTTACTCCATTAATAATATTCTCGGTTCGACATTCTCGAAATCTTGTCGTAAAACAAAGGGTTAATTAAGAAATCAATATATCACATAATATCCTATATCTTGACCACTATGAATAAGCTTGGTAGGACACCTTTTGCGAAGGATTTACTCGTCTCTCCCTCTGGTTACATTCACAGATCTCATGAGATGTCGTATCCTAAGCTACGATACCAAGTTGGCGCCCCAAAATGGGTATCATCACACAATACGGGTTGTCGTCGTGATACGAAACAACTACAACTTTATTATTACAGCAGTAAAGCGTGAGTTTGAATACAAATATTATCTTACAAGCGATATCATACTCAAATAAATCCTCATCACATTTATTGATACATTAATTTACAAAAATGGTGAGGACTACTAAACAATCCTTTACTAAAACCTTCATTTCCATTACAGAGCTAAATACTTTCGTATATTCTAGCCTCACGAGGAAAAATGGAACAAAAAGGAAAAGGGTGAGCTCGACTAGCTCGATAAAGAATATTATGACTAAGATAATATCTGACAAATTATCGTTAGTCTTGACGAGGAAAAAATATAATAGAATCTGATAGGCAACAAATTTTAAATCAATATTAGCGGTGGAAATAATAATTCATTAGAAGAGTTAAGTAGAGAATGCAAGCTACTATCTTACATGTATGAATTTAAAGTTCAATCGTCTATCTTTTATCCACAAACATCAATCGATATACATACGGAATCAAATATTCATCTTTTCTGACGGCGAATATTCATCGATTAGTCGTATTCATTTAAACACATTCATCTTTTTACTCTGAGCCGAAGATATTCTTGAAATCATTCATCTCTTTACTTTCGAGGCCGAAGATATTCTTAGAAATCATTCATCTTTGCTTTTACGGGCCCGAAGATATTCCGTAATATCATCGTTTAAGGTAGAGGATGATGAAAATATTTTTTTAAAGAAAGCGAATCCGATTGAAACAAAATGACAAGGATTAAGGATTAAGGATTAGTGCTTGGTTTTATCCGTCCAAAAATACCTCAAAAATAATCGTAGTGGTGTAAAATTCGAGAATAGTCAAAACATGGATCTGATCGGGCTAGTATCGAATAGATATTTTGGACAAAAGAAGAAATTTTATTTTTAGGTGAATAGTCTTAGTATCGTTGAATAGTCTTGGTATCGTGAATAGTCTTAGCATATGTGAATAGTAACTTTCAGACACCAAAGATAGAAATTCCACAAAACGTCTTAACTTTGCTTCGTGAATAGTACTTTCGTGAATAATAACTTCGTGAATAATAACTTTCATGAATAGTAACCATGTGAATAAGTAACCCAAACGTGAAAAAGTTCGAATTTGATAAAAACTTGGATCAACATTTCGATTATAATGATATTGAAGAAATAATATCATTCTGAAAAAATAATATCCACTTACCTCGAGAAGCGATACTTACATTTGGAATAGCATTGAATGAACTTGCAGTATATCAATACTCAAAGTATACTCAAAATACTCACAAAGAATCGCTCAAAATATCGAGAGAAAATAGAGAAAACTTGATTTACGGTGTGATTTTCAATTAACCTAAGCACCTTATTTATAGGAAATTGCTTAGAACACAAAGCGAGAAAATTTAATATAATATTAATATAATTATACAAATTTTCCTTAGCCCACCTTTTGAATCAAAACACCAGCCACACATGTTAATGATGTCCAAAAAATACAAAAACGTTTTCTTAACAAAAATAATTTAAACTCCCAAAAATCGATTATTTGAACTTGAACTTGATAATTCATAATAAATAGCCCTTTCATCAGAAAATTCGAATCTCGCGAGTTTTTATAGGAATTTCAATTCTCTACAACTTTGCGAAGAAAGTTTTCAAATTCCAAATAGAAATTGACCAAAATCCTGAAGCAGCAATTTTGTTTATAATCAAATTTGATCGATAAATGGGGTCCCGCAAACATGTTTAACATGTTTTAAACATTTAATGCCACAAAAATACTCTTCCTCTCGTATACTCTTATATCCCACATTAGTTGTAAAAATATCATAGTTAATATATTATCAAAATAATATATTTAAATGAATTATTTTATCGAGAAAAGATAAAATATTAATTTTCAACAATTGTCATTTAAAAAATTTTCTCCATCTATATCCACATAAAATCAATATTTTCCTCATCATATAAATCAATAATTTATTATTCACAAATAATATTCTGAAATCCAATATTGACAATGACAGGCGGTTCAGGAAGAGGGGGCTTTCCGATAAAATTTCTTCTTCTTGGTAGCATGATTAGATGACCAAACCTCTCCTTAAAGCGAGAACTTTCTAGACATTGCCATAATGTTATCTAATAATATTATTAGGATAATATGAATTATTGCTTCGATAATGAAAAATCTTTGTGTAATGTGATTATTGAAACAATGACAATATAAAATATCAATAGCGACAATTATTAACTTTCGATAAAATCTTGAGCGATAATTCTTGTAATCATTATTGAGTAGTGCCTTCTTTCTTACGTAAGAATCAATAATTGGTGCAATCTGGTATCTTATTTGCTTTCGGCAAATGGCGTATTAGTGTATTTTAACCACCGGGTATTCAATGATGTGATTAGCCCGACAACTTCTTCATGTTATTTAAAAACAACTTATATTTGTCATTTCTTCTTCGTCAATCGCTTTTCGTTATGGGGCCCTGCATTGGTTTACTTGTAAATCGTGCGAATATTCCCAAAGCGATCTGAATATTCCACGACCAACGAATATTCCCGAAGCGATAATGAATATTTTATAACCACTTGCTTATTTTGAAATATTTGCGTATTTAACCCTTAACTATCCACATTAATCAAATCAACCCTTACTATTTCAAAATAATAAATAAAGGAAATTCCTTTTATTTAAAAATTTGAGGGTCTTCTGATTCTTATTCAAGCTGAGTTCTTATTCACGATTCTTATTCACGAGTTCTTATTCAAAGTCTTATTAATGAAGCGTGAAGATGTTTTTGTGGAAATTTCTATCTTTTGGTGTCGATTCTTATTCACGTGTCGATACTATTCAATGTTATCTGACTATTCAATAGAAAAATAAAATTTCTTCTTTTTTTTCAAAATATCTAATACGGATACTAGCTTTGATTGTATCCATGTTTTGACATTCTTGAACTTTACACCACTTATGATTATTTTTTGAGGTATTTTTTTTAAACATGGATAAAACAAAGTACGAATCTTTAATCCTTAATCCATGTCATTTTGTTTCCTTTGGATTCGTTTCTTTAAAATATTTTCATCATCCTCGGTCTTAAATGATGATATTATTGAATATCTTTGGCACATAGTGCGAAGATGAATGATTTCTGAAGAATATCTTTGGTAGTAGTGCAAAGATAAGCGAGTGTTTAGATGAGCATGACCAGGTGATGAATATCTTTGGCTTTTGTAGTGCAAAGATGAATATTTGATTCAGGATGTATATTGATTGATGTTACGAGGGATAAAAGATGAGCGATGAACTTTTAAATTCATACATAGAAGATAGTAGTTTGCATTCTCTACTTAACTCTTCTAATGAATTATTATTTAAATTAACGAATATTGATTTAAAATTTGTTTGTCTATTGTATTCTATTAGATTTTTCCTGTTGAAGACTAACGATAATTTGTTGTATATTATCTTAGTCATAATATTCTTTCTTGAGCTAGTTGAAACTCACCCTTTTCCTTTTTGTTCCATTTTTCTTCTCGGGGAGGCGAGAATATAGCGAGTGCGAGTCGGGTTATGGAATGAAGGTTTTAGAAAGAATTGTTTAGTAGTCCTCACCATTTTGTAAAATAATGTATCGATAAATGTGATGAGGATTTATTTGATATAGATATTATCTAGAAGATAATATTTGTATTCAAACTCAGGTTTCTTGTTGTAATAATAAAGTTGTAGTTGTTTACGTACCATGTATTGTGAACTTCGAGAATGGGTGATGTATACCTATTTTGGGGCGTCGCGCCGAGTCAACTCCTCGGACTTTGTGTTCTAACGACCACGATTTAAAGTATAATATCATGATGGGCGCCTGACACACCATTTGCGATCCATCTTGGGAGTACAAAATGTATCATGATATTAAATCGTACATTTTGGTGGAGCAATATGAAGAAGAGATAGCCTTTGTTTATCTCAAGGTGTCTAACTTGTCGGCGAGTTAAGCGGAGCATCAAGTCTTAAAGGTCCATTGCAACCACTTGAAATTCCGGAATGGAAGTGGGAGCACATTACCATGGATTTAATTCTGGGTCTTCTTAAGGTTTCTCGAAGCGTTGATGCGATTTGGGTCATTGTTGATAGATTGACCAAGTCTGCTCATTTCTTCTGGAAATCTGAGAAACTTATACATGAGCGTCTTGCTTTCGTATGTACATAAGCGAGATTATGAAAGGCGCGTGGTATCTTACAATTATCCATAGTTTACGATCGAGACCCAGATTCACTTCGATTTTGGGTTGGTTGCAAAAAGCTATGAGCGCAGACTTACGATTTAGCTCGGCGTATCATCCTCGAATGAATGGACAGACGGAGAGGACTATTCAAACTCTTGAAGATCTATTAAGACTCTGTGTCCTTGATTTCAAGGAGGAGTTGGGACAAGTTCTTACCATTGGTGGAGTTTTCCTCTGACAACGATTATCAAGCAAGTATTGGCATGGCTCCATTCGAGCGTTGTATGGAAGAAAGTGTCGTTCTCTAGTATCTTTGGGATGAAATTGGGTGAAACAGCGTTGTTGGGACCGGAGTTGATGCATGACTACGGAAAAGATTGAAATGATCAAACACGTATAAAAACCTCACAAAATCGACAAAAGAGTTATCTTGATCTTCGCCGAAAGGGCGTGGAATTGATATAGGAGATTATGTGTTGTTAAGAGTTGCTCCATGGAAAGGAGTTACAAGATTTGGAAAGAGAGGAAAACTTAATCCTCGATTCATCGGGTCCATTTTAATCCTCGATCGAGTAGGAGCGTAGCTTTATAGACTTCAGCTTTCTGCTGCGAATATGTCTATAAATGTTCATAACGCTTTTCACATATCCATGTATTACGTAAATATGTGAAAGACCCAAACCATATTATTGAGTTAGAACGAACGAAATAGCGGAAGATTTGGCGTATGAAGAGGTTCGTGTTCAAATTTTGGATAAGAAGGAACATATTCTACGCTCGAGGTTATACCTCAGTCAAAGTTTTGTGGAGGAACCACGATGTTGAGGAAATGACTTGGGAGTTAGAATCTGAAATGAAATCGAGGTATCCTTACCTCTTGACATACAGTCGTACCACAATTTCGAGGAAAAATTAAGTAAGAAGGGAGGTTGTAAGACCCGGCTTTTATAAATAAAGTTGAATTTTCTAAAAATATTATTTTTGAATATTATGGAATAAATTTGATATAATGTTATAGTTGTGGGTAATATTTATAAATTTTGCAAAGTATCTGAGTGGTTATATTATTGATTGGTGGGAGAATATTCGGTTTAGCGAGGGAATATTAAATACAACGACTTCGATCATTGGTGGACCAAGCGAAATTATTGTCGGATTGAAAAGCGACAAAATATTTTATTGAAATAACGGCGGAAGTTTCTGGTTGATCTTGTTGAACTACTCGGTAGTAAAATACGATGTCGTGTTGGTTGCATAGTGTAGCGCGGTATTGATTATTGATCTTTATGTGAGAAGTCACTTCGGTTTGATTCCATTATTGTCGATTAATAATATGAATTATTATAAGCGATAATGACGTTTTGTTTTATTAAGTATTATTAGCGTAATAAAAGCGAAACAACTTTATATAAAGCAGAATACTTTATTAAAGTTATTACATAAATAAAATATATTATATTTTATTATGCATAGTGTTGCGTAGTGTTTTGCATAGTGTTGCATAGTAAAATATTTTTATATAAATAGAATATATTATATTTTATTTAAAAGATTTTGCTTTAAATATGGATGAGTCAGATTAAAAGTAAATCGATGCGGATGAGTTAAATGGATTAATTACAATGCGTTCTATTTTCTATAAATAGAAGCTCGTTCCTTCATTATTTTCTTACGAATTCCTTTGAAACTACAGAGAGAAACTATAGAGAGAAAAGAAGAAAAGTATTACTACTTCACTTTGCGATATTGATTCTTCCAAGGTAGGGAATATTATTTGTTGTACTAAATGAAAGTGTTATTCTTTCTTATTCATGAAGAAGGCTATTTGTTATTCCATTGCTTATTATTACGTGGAATAACTTTGTATCGTGGTTTACCTATACTTGGTGACATTCTTCTTTATTACATTGGAACATCACATGCATGTGTTTTACAGGACTGGTTAAAATCTTTATTATTATTACATTGGAACATCACATGCATGTGTTTTACTGGGACTGGTTAAAATCTTTATTATTACTGTTGGAACATCACATGCGTGTGTTTTACAGGACTGGTTAAATCTTTATCATTACTGTTAGAATATCTATCGTGTGTTTTTTACGGATGCGGTTCCATCTTTATTATTACATTGGAACATCCTATCGGTGTAATTTCACGACACAGTTTAGTTATTATTATTACATTGGAATAACTTTGTATGTCTGCAATCTGCATGCATGGTGATTTCTTTTGTTATTCCATTCTTTATTATACCAGGTTGGTTAAAACTTTGACTTACATACTCCATGAAATTAGTAGAATATCCTTGATATTTGCGTTTCATCGATATCTTTTCATGGAAATATTCTTTTGATCATTCTTGAATTTTACTCTACAAAGCAGTATCATGTTGACAATTTGGGCGTTAATAATTCACGGATAAAATAATTCTTGAACTTGTTTTATTGAATTCTTATATCATTGTCATCATCCTCGTATTTATATTTTTTTTAAAGTAAATACATGGCTGTAGTGCGTAGATGGACTTGGTATGATTATGACGAGAGACTATTGATTGTAATCATGTAGTAATATTACAAATGATGTGGTAAAAATCCTCGATTAGTAGTAGTGCATTGATGGGCGATTGTTGGCATGATCATGACCATTAATGAATACCTGACTATTCTTGGCGTAGTCGTGAATAATTGTGGTCGTGATACTTAAAGAATATCCTTGGCCGTAGTGCGAGGGGTGATTCGATGATGTGGATTATTTATTAAAATTTGAGTCTCGGCTATAACGATGATGAAAACCCTTTTAAATCATAAAAGATAGTAGATTTTATTTTCTCTTGACTCTTTTAATGGATTGCTTGTTCATTTGCGATTAAACTTGATGTTTATTATATTTTATCGGTTTAACAACTTTGTGAAGGCTAATGATAATTTATTACGCATTATCTTGATCATAATATTTCTTCTTGAGCTAGTTGAGCTCACCCTTTCTTTCATTTATTCTCTTGAAATGAGAACATATTTGGAGACAGTCGGGGAGCAGGAGTAATGGTCGGAGGATAGCATTAGTAGTCCTCACTTGATTACAGCGAAATAGTGTGATAATAATTGTAATGAGGCTTTGCTTTTGAGTTTGTATAATATCTAGTAGATAATATTTGTATTCAAACTCACGGTTTATATAAGTATTATACTGACAGCAGTTATATTAGTAAGTTGTATTTAAATTATGTACCATGTATCTATCTAACTACCCAGATGGGTGATGTATACCTAATTTTGGGGCGTCACGATTCTCCTCCCTTAGAACCCGATTCTTGGCAAGCCTTTAGCCGTTTTCACATGGTGGTTGTTAAATCTCTTCTTTTAAAATCTCCTCGTGACTTCGCTTCTTCTATTTTCATGGCCATGATTACCACGGAGTGGTTACCATTTTGTCGAAATCTTTTTCTTTCTCCGTGGTTATCGTTGTTTTGTTGGCTATTATCTCCGTTATGATCCACGATTGTGGTCCCTCGGTTGGCCGTACTCGTTATCTACGCTCTAATAATTGAGCCACCATTTACAACATCTGAATAGAGAAAATTTATGAAAATGAGATCTTGGCGTATCTTGGGGTTTCAAACCTCTAAGAAACATCCAGCGTCATCGTTCCTCATTCTCCACCAAATGAGTCTGAACACGGATAACTCTGCAAACTTTGCCTCGTCTTTGAGACAAGTCGTTGTAATGACCCCAAAATAGGTCCATTCCATCCAACCCGATTACGAGTGCGCCAAATATAGTGCGGAAAACAACTTCTGACTTTATTACAACAATTGTGGTGTGCAATCTGAACAACACGTATCTTTGTGAGTTTGGATACAAATATATACCAAGCGTGTACGTCCATGATGACACCTTACATAAAGGTATAGTCAAAAAGCATTTTTTAGAAATTAGAATCTTTTGGAAGTGCTCAAGAAAACCTTCCGTACATGGGAGGCCCGTGCTTTTAGGTTATTATAGATATCATATGGCCCGCGAAATTATCCTTGGTTGACCAATAGACCCCCAAAGAAAAGCGAGAAGATTACTATCATATTCTTCCCGATGGTGAGTCTTTTCTTGACATATCATTATCTCCATTGTCTCTACTAATTGGGTATTATACTCCAAACAAACACCAAGATTATATAGGTAGTGTTTGTAAATATACTCGACAAGTGGATGTACCTGACCTTGTCTTATGATAACACGAGTTTGTATGTCATTAGACATCTTGTATGATAGTGGCAAAACACCCTTCCAAGTTAAATTCACCTCACCCTCAACATCTATAGACCACCCTCTATTCCCTCGCTTTATCCCACTTTCGACCCGACTACACTTTTATTACACGAAGGAATTGTGAAACAAAAGGGTGAAACCTGACTAGCTTCGATAAACAATATTATGACTAAAGATAAATAAATTATCAATAGTCTTCATCGATGTCATCGGAGATTTAGAACATATGGTAGATGATAAAACTTTTCAACCATAGTTGTAGCGGAATGAGCGATCCATTAGAAGAGTCGAATAGACCGTAAAATCTATTATCTTCTCCGTGTTAAAATCCACTGACAATGTTTTACCTGTAACATCAATCGACAATTCATGTCCCGAATCCGTGTATAACTTCATAATCATAATTATAGTTCTAAATCCCTCTTCTTATCAAGGAATGAAGATAATTTTATCACTGTCTTTACGAAACATCAAAGATCATGGTTATACCAAATCACGATTCTGTTAAGCATAATCATACTAATAAATTCATCTTTGCACCACGGCGAAGATATTCATCAACATTCATCTTTGCAATACATGCGAAAGATATTCAACAACAAGTCATCTTTGCCTTCTGAGCGAAGATATTCAACAACGGTCGTCTTTACGCTTTCAGGCGAAAGATATTCATATATCAAAGAAATACATAATCATTTGGAAGTTATATAACAATAATTATAACCATGTTGATCGATTCACCTTTGCTTAAGCTAAAAATATTCGATTGTAAATTGATGGTCATGATCGTACCGATTAACAATTGACTTTTTGCACTTCTTTGGCGAAAGAGGAACCTATAGTCACAATCGTACCAATAATCTACTAAATGTCTTTACACTTCAAGTCGAGAAAATATCATCATTAGGGTTATAAGAATGTTATATAAAAATAATATAATCAAAAGCATATAGATTTAATCTCGAGAGTAAGATTCATAAATCAATGATCTCATAACACCTTAATCAAAATGTTATAAATCACTTAATAATCTCATAATCTAATATTATTAATACTACCACAATATTTTAATCATTTCTTAAACTTATAAACAATTTATTTAAATTGTTTTACACTTTACTAATAAATGCATTTAATCATCTTAAAATGCCAAACTAATAAGATTTTTTAAATAAAAGGAATTTCCTTTATTTATTATTTTGAAATAGTAAGGGTTGATTTGATTAATGTGGATAGTTAAAAATTAAATCATATATAAATATTTCAAAATAAATAAGTGGTTATAAAATATTCATTATGTGGATATTAAGGGAATATTAAATATTTGCAAGTGGTTATAAAATATTCATTATAAATGGAGAATATTAGTTTTGGTCGTGGAATATTAAATGCTTTGTCGGGGAATATTAAATACTGACGGTAGCGACCGTGTGTGAGCCCCATGCTTGAGCGCGATTGGATGAAAGCGACAAATATAAGTTGTTTTTAAATAGCAGGCGTAGTTATTCTGAGATTATCTTTTGTTGGAATACCGGTTGGTTAAAATACACTGTCTGGCGTTGTTGAAGCGATTACTGCGGTATTGCACCAATTATTGATTCTTACGTGAAGGCCTTTACTTTCGATAATGATTCGATAATTCTTTATTCGATATTTTATTGAGTTAATAATTGCTGCGTTGATATTTTATATTCTTTGTTGTTTGATAATTGTCATTCTACGATATTTTTCATTATCGAAGCAATAATTCATATTATCTGAATAATATTATTAGATAACATTATTGGCGATGTCTAGAAAGTTACATACAGGAGAGGTTTGGTCATCTAATTGCTTGCGCGATGAAGAAATTCTTATTGGAAGCCCCTCTTTCACAGGAGCTGCACGGTTGTCGATATTGTGATTACGTAATATTATTTGTGAATAATTAATTATTGATTTATATGATGAGAAAAATTGATTTTATGTGGATATAGATGGAAAAATTTTAAAATGACAATTGTTGAAAATTAATATTTTATCTTTTACGATAAAATAATTCGTTTAAATATATTATTTTAATAATATATTAACGGTGATATTTTACAACGAATGTGGGATATATGAGTATCTGAGGAGGAAGAGTATTTTGTTGCAATAAATGTTTAAAACATGTTAAACATGTCGGTGGACCCCATTTATTATTGAAATTTGATTATAGCACGTAAAATCGCTTGGTTTGTGGATTTGGTCAATTTCTATTTGGAATTTGGAAAAACTTTCTTACTGCAAAGTTGTAGAAATTGAAATTCCTATAAAAACTCATGAGATTCAATTTTTCTGATGAAAGGGCTATTTATTATGAATTATTGAAGTTAGAAGCTCAAAATAATTGATTTTTGGAGTTTAAATTATTTTTGTTAAGAAAAACGTTTTTGTATTTTTGGACATCATTAACATGTGTGGCTGGTGTTTTGACCAAAAGGTGGGCTAAGGAAAATTTGTATAATTATATTAATATTATATTAAATTTTACTGCTTTGGTGTTTCTAGCGATTTCTATAAATAGGGTCTTGGGTTAGAATTGAAAATCACACGAAGCTGAAGTTTCTCTCTATTTCTCTCTATTATTTTGGCGTATTCTTGTGAGTATTTTGAGTATACTTTGAGTATTGATATCACGGTGCAAGTTCATTCGATATTATTCGGTCAATCTTTCTTGATCTTTGAGGTAAGGGATATTATTTTTTTTCGTAATGATATTATTTCTTGATATCATTATCTTTGAAATGATGATCTGAAGTTTTATCAAATTTGGAACTTTTTCATGTCGGGGTTTACTATTCATGGGTTCTTATTCATGAGTTCTTATTCACGATTCTTATTAAGCGATTCTTATTCACGATTCTTATTCACGAGTCTTATTAATGAAGCGTGAAGATGTTTTTATGGAATTTCTATCTTTTGGTGTAGAGTTCTTATTCACGTATCGGCCTTATTCACGTATCTGACCTTATTCACGTATCTGGTTTTATTCATAGAAAAATAAAATTTCTTCTTTTTGTCCAAAATATCTATTACGGATACTAGCTTTGATTGTATCCGTGTTTTGATCATTCTTGAATTTTACACCATATGATTATTTTTGAGGTATTTTGGGGCGTGGATAAAACCAAATGCTGAATCCTTAATCCTTCCTTGTCCTTGTCATTTTGTTTCCTTTGGATTCGTTTCTTTAAAAAAATATTTTCATCATCCTCGGTCTTAAATGATGATATTATGGAATATCTTTGGCACATAGTGCACAAGATGAATGATTTCTTAAGAATATCTTTGGCACATGTAGTGCGAAGATGAATGATTCTGAAGAATATCTTTGGCACGTAGTGCAAAGATGAGCAGTGTTTAAATGAACATGACCAGTGATGAATATCTTTGGCTGTAGTGCAAAGATGAATATTTGATTCGGATGTATATTGATTGATGTTCTGAGGATAAAAGATGAGCGATGAACTTTTAAATTCATCATAGAAGATAGTAGTTTGCATTCTCTACTTAACTCTTCTAATGAATTATTATTTCATTGCGAATATTGATTTAAAATTTGTTGTCTATTGTATTCTATATATTTTTTCCTGTTGAAGACTAACGATAATTTGTTGTATATTATCTTAGTCATAATATTCTTCTTGAGCTAGTTGAGCTCACCCTTTTCCTTTTTGTTCCATTTTTTCTCGGGGCGCGAGAATATAAGCGAGTGCAGTCGGGGTATGGAATGAAGGTTTTAGAAAAGGATTGTTTAGTAGTCCTCACCATTTTGTAAAATAATGTATCGATAAATGTGATGAGGATTTATTTGAGTATAGATATTATACAGAAGATAATATTTGTATTCAAACTCACAGTTTCTTGTTGTAATAATAAAGTTGTAGTTGTTTACATACATGTATATTGTGACTTCGAGAATGGGTGATGTATACTATTTTGGGGGCGTCATGATTTAGTGTATCGAGCTTAGGGATATGATCTCTGGCGGAGATCGGGGAATAGAACTAGGAGGAGAGGCAGGTAAATCCTTATTTAGTGTGTCTACTAAGCTTATTTGTTAGTTGGTCGATATATAGGGATATTATGTGATATATTGATTTCCTTAATTAACCCTTGTTTTATGGCGGTGTTTGAGAATGTCGTGAGAATATTAACAATGGAAATGAGGCCAGTGGAGATGCTGTCTACTCACCAGCGAGGAGAGGAGAGCGTCAGCAGTGGCAATGTTCCTCCATGAACAACACCATTGAAGCGAGATGATGAGCGAGGGATGTTTAGAAGTTTTTTGCGATTCATGCAAAATCGAGATGAGGAGACTTCGTGTTCAAAATCTGAGGAGAAAATGATAGCAATTCACGGGTTGTCACAACGAAAGCGATTCGAAGTTGGGACCACGAATTTTAAGAAAGCGGATCCGATCATGGGCGGAAACATGGGTCAAACAAATTACCAAGATATTGATGTCTTGGGATGCGGAGAAACGAAGGTTCCATTCGCCACCTTTATGTTAAAATGGCGAAGCGGACTCTTGGTGGGAGATGCGTGAAGCGTACCATCCGGCCTTTTCGGCGTGTCTTGGGAGCGTTTGAAACTATTTAATGACAAATACTTTCACGAAAGTGTTAAATCGTATGAAGGAAGTGGAGTTCATCAGATTGGAACAAAACAACATGGCGGTGTCTCGATGCGAGGCAAAGTTTGCGAGTTATCGAGTTTTGCACCTCATTTGGTGGAGAATGAGGAGCATTATGGCGGATGTTTCTTAGAGGTTTGAAACCCGGCGTCGTCGATATCTCATTTCTCATAAATTTTCTCTTTATTAGGATGTTGTAAGCAGAGGCTCAATTATTAGGCGAGATATACGATGCAGTCGGTGAGGACCCTGACGAGGATCGTGTCGAGAGATAGCGATCAGCGAATAATGATAACTGCGGAGAAAAGCGAGGCGGACGAAAATGGTAACCACTCTGGTGGTAATCATGGCCGTGAAAATAGAAGAAGCGAGTCGGGAGGAGATTTTAAAGAGGAGATTTAACAACGACCGTATGAAGATGGCGGTCTTGGCGACAAGCCCGGTTCTAAGGGAGGAGAAACGACCACCGGTCGTATATTTAAATCACGGGAAAAGAGGACATATCGGTCAAAGCGCCTGACAGATTCAAGGTATGCTATAATTGTGGAAAGGAAGGACATATCGCTTTCGAGATTATGCGATGGCGAAACCTAGTTCAATGAGGACGGTGACTCGAAAAACATCCCGAAAAAGTCAAAAGTCAGCGATTAGGGAAGGCGTTTGTTGTGGTTGGTCATAATCGAGAACCCAAGCGAGGTGATCACGGGTAAGTATTTATAAATTCTTGCGAAGTTTATACCTTACTTGATCTGGGGTCTTTACCCATTCATTTATCTCTCTGCGTGTGCTCAGCGTTTAAACTTGACTCAGGAGAAATTAGACTTTGACTGTCTGTGGAAACTCAGTTAGGAGAAACTTTCATCACATCCATTTGTTTATAAATCTTGTTTGATTCAAGTTGGCACCATTACCTTACACATTGACCTTATCTCTTTAAAGATACTTGCTTTTGATGTGATTTTAGGGATTGATTGGTTAACTACTCATCATTTTGCAAAATTGATTGTTTTAAATAAGGTTGTTAGTTTTCATATTCTAACCAACTGTTGTTATGCAATTCAACAACTAAACCATTAAAATCAATCAACATCATATCTAATCATAAAGCTATTAGTTTATTAAAAAGCGGATGTCAAGCTTTCTTAGCCCATGTTATGGATTTGAATAAAGACCGTCAAATTTGAATAATATTCTGTTGTTATTGACTTTCTGGCGTATTTCTAGAAGAACTTCCGATCTACCCCGAGCGTGAAGTTGAATTCTTTATTGATCTTGAACACAGTACAAGCCCATTTCTAAAACCCCATATCGAATGGCTCTATTGAACTTGAGTTAAAGGTCCAACTACGAGAATTGTTGGACATCGGTTTCATTAGTCTAGTACATCTCCTTGGGGTGCTCTGTTTTATTTGTAAAGAAAAGAAAGGCGGGAGTATCGACTTTGTATTGACTATCGGGGAATGAACCATGTCACCATCGAGAATAGGTATCCTCTACCTCGTATTGATGACTTGTTTGACCCGATTCAAGGGGCACAATTCTTTTCAAAAATCGATCTTAGATTACGGATATCATCGGTGAAGATTAAAGCGAGGATATTCAAAAACGCCTTGAACTTCGGTATGGGCATTATGAATTCTTAGTCATATCTTTGGACTAACTAATGCTCCTGCGACTTTCATGGATATGATGAGCAAAGTATTGAGGAATATTTGGATCGATTAGATTGTTGTCTTTATTGATGACATCCTCATATATTCAAAAATAGTGAAGATCATGAGCACCATTTGAAATTTGGTACTCGAAAACCGTGAAAACCAACTATATGCCAAATTGAAGAAATGTGAGTTACGGCTTGAGAAGTAGCATTCCTTGGGCGCGTGGTGTCGAAACATGGAGTATCTGTTGATCGTGAAGATTGAAGCAATCTGAAGTTAGAACAATAAAAGTCGGTGGCCCGAAAATACGTAGCTTTTGGGCTTAAATTTGGTTATTATCGGAGATTAGTGGAAGGTTTTCTCGAATCGCTACTCCATTAACTTCATTAACTTCGGAAGGATACAAAATTCGTTTGGAGGCGAAGAATCGAGAAAAGTTTCGAAAGAGCTTAGAGGAGACTTATTTATTTTGTTATAACAATACCATCTGGTTCGGATGGATTTGTTATCTCTGACGATGCTTGAGGCAAAGGGTTAGGATGTGTTCTCATGCAGCGTGGGAAAGTCATAGCCTATGCCTCGCGACAACTTAAAAGTATGAGAGGAATTATCCTACTCGTGATCTAGAGTTAGCGGCCCGATCGTTTTCAGCTTAAAAATATGGAGCACTATCTATATGGGAGAAAGTGGAGATATATTGGACCGTAAAAAGCCTTAAATATTTCTTCACTCAAAAGAACTCGACATCGGCGGCGACGTTGGCTCGAGCTATTGAAGACTACGACCACACTATTGATACCATCACAGTAAAAGCGAGCGTGGTAGGTGGCGCGTTGAGTAGAAGATCATATCTTGAGGGAGCGAGTGCGATGATGTCAAGTATCGCGTAGAACCCGACTTTAATAGAAAAAGTTAAGGTTACTCGAGCCATGGGCCGGAATGATGTATGATGAAGAAAAAGTACTGAAGGAGCTATTAGGGCGAGAATTGATGAAGAAGGAATACTTGAGTCCACTCTGAACTTTGTGTTCTAACGACTTCTGATTTGAAGTACAAGATTATGATGGAGGCACACAATCGCCATTTGCAATCCATCACGGAAGTACTAAAATGTATCGTGATCTTGACATACATTTGGGTGGAACAATATGAAGAGAGATTGCAAAGTTTATCTCGATGTGTTTAACTTGCCAGCGTGTAAAGGCGGACATCTTGTACCTAAGGGTCCGTTGCAACCACTTGAGATTCCGAAATGGAAGTGGGAACACATTACTATGGATTTAGTTCTGGGTCTTCCTACGGTTTCTCAAGGCATCAATCTTATTTGGGTTATTGTTGATAGATTAACCAAATCTGCTCATTTCTTGCCGTCTGGGAGACTTATTCCTTGAGCGTCTTGCTAGTATATGTATGTGTGAATGAGATTGTGAGGTTGCATGGCATACTGTATCCATAGTTTGGGATCGTGACCCAAGATTCACTTCAAGATTTTGGGTTAGCTTGCAAAAAAGCTATGGAGCGCAGTTTGCGATTTAGTTGGCATACCATCCCCAAGCGGACGGACAATCGAGAGGACTATTCAAACTCTTGAAGATTTATTAAGACTACATGTCCTGAACTTCAAGGTAGTTGGGATAAGTATTTACCATTGGTGGAATTCTCCTACAACAACGATTATCGAGCAAGTATAGGTGTGGCTCCATTGAAGCATTATATGGGCGAAAATGTCGTTCTCGATATGTTGGGATGAGGTGGGTGAAACAACATTGTTGGGACCCGAGAGTTGAAATGCGTATGACTACTGAAAAGATCCAAATGATTAAACAAGCGTATACAAAGCGGCACAAGATCGACAAAAGAGTTATCACGGATCTTCGCCGAAAGGGCGTGGAATTTAATGTAGGGATCATGTATTGTTGCGAGTTGCTCCGTGGAAGGAGTTCTACAAGATTTGGGAAGAGGAAAGCTCGATCCACGATTTATTGGTCCATTTCAAATTCTTGGCCAAGTAGTAGAAATGTAGCTATAGACTTGCGTTACCTCAAAGTATGTCTACGTGTTCATAATGTGTTTCACATATCATGCTTAAATAAATATGTGAAAGACCGAACCACGTTATTGAGTTAGAGCCAGGACGAGATAGCGAAGACTTAACGTGTGAGGAGGTACTGTCAAGATCTTGGATAGGAAGGAGCATATCCTACAGCATGAAAATTCATACCACAAGTTAAAGTTTTGTGGAGGAATCATCTTATAGAGGAAATGACACAGGGAATTGGAAGCGGAAATGAAAGCGAGTATCCTCACCTTTTGAAACACACAGAATCGATAAATCGATTTAGAGGCGAAATTTCATAAGGAGGGAGGTTGTAAGACCAAAATTTTTAAATAAAAAGGAATTTCCTTTATTTATTATTTTGAAATAGTAAGGTTGATTTGATTAATGTGGATAGTTAAGGGTTAAATCATGAAATATTTGAAAATAAGCAGTGGTTATAAAATATTCATTATTGTTGGGGAATATTAGTTTGGTGGTGGAATATTAAATCTTTGTCGGGAAATATTAAATGCGACAGTAGCGACCATGTGTGAGCCCCATGCTTGAAGCGATTGGATGAAAAAGCGACAAATATAAGTTGTTTTTAAATAGCAGGCGTAGTTATTCTTGAATTATCTTTGTTGGAATACCGGTTGGTTAAAATACACTAATCTGGCGTTGTTGAGCGAGGTTACTGCGGTATTGCACCATTATTGATTCTTACGTGAAGGCCTTTACTCGATAATGGTTCGATAATTCTTTATTCGATATTTTATTGAGTTAATAATTCTTTGCGTTGATATTTTATATTCTTTGTTGTTTGATAATTGTCATTACGGTATTTTTCATTATCGAAGCAATAATTCATATTATCTGAATAATATTATTAGATAACATTATTGGCAATGTCTAGAAAGTTACATCTAAGGAGAGGTTTGGTCATTTAATTGCTTGCATGATGAAGAAGAAATTCTTATTGGAAAGCCCCTCTTTCTGAGGAGGCTGCACGGTTGTCGATATTGTGATTACATAATATTATTTGTGAATAATTAATTATTGATTTATATGATGAGGAAAATATTGATTTTATGTGGATATAGATGGAAAAATTTTTAAAATGACAATTGTTGAAAATTAATATTTTATCTTTTACGATAAAATAATTCGTTTAAATATATTATTTTAATAATATATTAGCGGTGATATTTTACAACGAATGTGGGATATATGAGTATCTGAGGAGGAAGAGTATTTTTGTTGCAATAAATGTTTAAAACATGTTAAACATGTCGGTGGACCCCATTTATTGGTGAAATTTGATTATAGCACAATAAAATCGCCCGTTTGTGGATTTCGGTCAATTTCTATTTGGAATTTGGAAAAACTTTCTTCTGCAAAGTTGTAGAAATTGAAATTCCTATAAAAACTCATGAGATTCAAATTTTCTGATGAAAGGGCTATTTATTATGAATTATTGAAGTTAGAAAGCTCAAAATAATTGATTTTTGGGAGTTTAAATTATTTTTGTTAAGAAAAACGTTTTTGTATTTTTTTGGACATCATTAACATGTGTGGCTGGTGTTTTGACCAAAAAGGTGGGCTAAGGAAAATTTGTATAATTATATTATTATTATATTAAATTTTACTGCTTTGGTGTTCTAGCGATTTCTATAAATAGGGTCTTGGGTTAGAATTGAAAATCACACGAAGCTGAAGTTTTCTCTCTCTATATTCTCGATATTTTGGCGTATTCTTGTGAGTATTTTGAGTATACTTTGAGTATTGATATCGGTGCAAGTTCATTTGACCTTTATATACATTATTCGATTAGAAATCTTGATCTTTTGAGGTAGGGATATTATTTTTTTAATAATGATATTATTTCTTCAATATCATTATCTTTGAAATATTGATCTGAAGTTTTATCAAATTTGGAACTTTTTCATATGGGGTTACTATTCATGGGTTCTTATTCATGAGATTCTTATTCACGAGTTCTTATTAATGAGTTCTTATTCACGAGTTCTTATTCAAGTCTTATTAATGAAGCGTGAAGATGTTTTGTGGAATTTCTATCTTTTGGTGTCGAATTACTATTCACGTATCTGGCACTTATTCACGTATCTGACACTATTCACGTTATCTGCCTTTATTCATAGAAAAATAAAATTTCTTCTTTTTGTCCAAAATATCTATGCGGATCTTAGCTTTCTGATTGTATCCATGTTTTGATCATTCTTGAATTTTACACCACTATGATTATTTTTGAGGTATTTTGGGCGTGGATAAAACCAAAATCTGAATCCTTAATCCTTAATCCTTGTCATTTTGTTTCCTTTGGATTCGTTTCTTTAAAAAAAATTTTTTCATCATCCTCGATCTTAAATGATGATATTATGGAATATCTTTGGCACATAGTGCAAAGATGAATGATTTCTTAAGAATATCTTTGGCACATAGTGCAAAGATGAATGATTTCTGAAGAATATCTTTGGCTTTGTAGTGCAAAGATGAGCAGTGTTTAAATGAACATGACCAGTGATGAATATCTTTGGCTGTTATGTGCAAAATGAATATTTGATTCAGATGTATATTGATTGATGTTCTGAGGGATAAAAGATGAGCGATGAACTTTTAAATTCATACATAGAAGATAGTAGTTTGCATTCTCTACTTAACTCTTCTAATGAATTATTATTTCATTGCGAATATTGATTTAAAATTTGTTGTCTATTGTATTCTATTATATTTTTCCTGTTGAAGACTAACGATAATTTGTTGTATATTATCTTAGTCATAATATTCTTTCTTGAGCTAGTTGAGCTCACCCTTTTCCTTTTGTTCCATTTTTCTCGGGGAGGCGAGAATATAAGCGAGTGCACGAGTCGGGAAGGTTTTAGTATGGAATGAAGGTTTTAGAAAGGATTGTTTAGTAGTCCTCACCATTTTTGTAAAATAATGTATCAATAAATGTGATGAGGATTTATTTGAATATATAGATATTATATATATAGAAGATAATATTTGTATTCAAACTCACAAAACAAATTTAAAACTTTTGTAATATAATAAAGTTGTAGTTGTTTACATGCCAATTCAATATTTTTTCCAAATTCCAAGCGAGAAATGGAGAAATCCATAAAGCGATGTATACTTATAATCAAATTTTGGTCAATAATTGTGTCCACCAACACACAAAATATGTGTTAAACATTTATTATCATAAAAATACTCTTCCTCCTCATATACTCATATATCCCACATTCATTATATAAAATATCACAGATTAATATATTATTAAAATAATATATTTAAATAAATTATTTATCGAGAAAAAGACAAAATATTAATTTTCAACAATTGTCACATTAAAAATTTTCTCATCTATGTCCACATAAAATAAATATTTTCCTCATCATAAAAATCAATAATTAATTATTCACAAATAATATTACATAATCGCGATATTGTGATCGTGGGTTCAAGGAAAGGGGGCTTTCGAATAAGGATCTCTCGCTTCTTGGCGCGAATTAGGTGACCAAACCTCTCCTTAGGCGAACTTTCTAGACATTGCCAATAATGTTATCGAATAATATTATTCGGATAATATGAATTATTGCTCAGATAATGGAAAATCTTGTGTAATGACAATTCTTGAAACAACGGTAATATAAAATAACAACGCACAATTATTGAATCGATATAATTCTTGTAACAATTGATTGAGTAGTGCTTTCTTTACGTAAGAATCGATAATTCAAAAATCTTTATGCATGCAATCTGGTATTCTCTTTGCGGCAATAACGCGTATTACTTTACTTTACCCAAATCGGGTATTTCAACGATGTTAGCGGTAACAATTACCATTATTTATAAAACTCCCTTTTATGTCGTTTCTTCATCCAAGCGATTTATTACATTATGGGGCCCTGAAATGGGCTGGGCGTCATCGTATGAATATTCCCACGGAAAAGAATACTCCACGACCAACGAATATTCCCAAACGATAATGAGTATTTTATAACCAATTATTTTGAAAAATTATATATATCACCCTTAACTTTAACTTTTATCAATTTAACCATTTCTTGAATAGTAATTATAAGAAAAATTGAATACTTTTATTTCATAAATTTAGCGCTTTGATCGGTCGTGTTGTTTTGTTACAATCTAATGAACTCCACTTCCTTCGTATAATGAACACTTTTCGGGAAAGTATTTGTCGTTAAATAGTTCTGAAAGCGTCTCCCAAAACATCTTTGAGTCTTTGGTTTGGATGGAGTACGCTTCACAGACTCCCACCGATGAATTTGCCTCGCCACGGAACATAAAGGTGGCGACGGAACCTTCTGTTCTACGTCGTCCCAAGACATCGAATATCTTGGTAATTTGCTTGACCCATGTTTTATAGCGTGATCGGATCGACTCTCCCTTAAATTACGGTGGTCCCAACTCTTTGAAGCTGCTTGTTGTGACAACCCGTGAATTCTTATCATTTTCTCTCGTATTTTGAACACGAGTCTCCCCTCGTCTGATTTTGCATGAATCGCAAAAAGCTTCTAAACATCCCCTCGTTCATCATCGCTCGATTGGTGTTGTTCACGGGAGGAACATTGCCCGACTGTTACCGTTCTCCTCGTTGGTGAGTCTGAGCGTCTCCACGGTCTCATTTCCATTGTTAATATTCTTAGTCGACATTCTCAAATCTTTGTCGTAAAAACAAGGGTTAATTAAGAAATCAATATATCGGATAATATCCTATATCTTAGAACAACTAACAAATAAGCTTAGGTAGGACACCTTTAGCGAAGGATTTACTCTCTCCCTCTGAGTTCTATTCCCCGATCTCACTTGGAGATCATATCCTAATCTACGATACCAATTGTGGCGCCCCCAAAATAGGTATACATCACCCATTACGAGTTGTCGATAAATGGTGCGAAACAACTACAACTTTATTATTACAACATATAAGCTGTGAGTTTAAATACGAGATATTGCCATCTGAGACAATATTCACACGCAAATAAATCCCCATCATAATTATTGATACATTATTTTACAAAAATGGTGAGGACTACTAAACAACTCTCTCTAGAACCTTCATTTCATACCCCGAGCTAGTAGTACTTTTACATTCTGCGCCTCACGAGAAGAACAATGGAACAACAAGGAAAAGGGTGAGCTCAACTAGCTCGATAAAGAATATTATGACTAAGATAATATACAACAAATTATCGTTAGTCTTCAACGAGGAAAAATCTAATAGAATCTGATAGACAACAAGTTTTAAATCAATATTACATGGCCCGAAATAATAATTCATTAGAAGAGTTAAGTAGAGAATGCAAACTACTATCTTACATGTATGAATTTAAAAAGTTCATCGTCTGTTTTTATCCACCGTAACATCAATCGATATACATCTGGAATCAAATATTCATCTTTGCACTCACTGAGGCCGAAGATATTCATCGATTAGTCATGTTCATCTAAACACTGTTCATCTTTGCTTACGGGCCAAAGATATTCATCGAAATCATTCATCTTTTGCACTACGGGCGAAAGATATTCAATAATATCACCATTTAAAATGAGGATGATGAAAAATATTTTAAAAAAAACGAATCCGGTGAAACAAAATGACAAAATTAAGGATTAAAGATTAGTACTTTGTTTTATCCATGTCCAAAATACCTCAAAATAATCATAGTGGTGTAAAATTCAAGAATGATCAAAACATGGATACAATCAAAGCTAGTATCCGAATAGATATTTTGAACGAAAAAGAAAATTTTCATTTTTCGATGAATAGTGTCGTGTTTGTGAATAGTATAAAATATCATGAATAAGTACTCCAGAGCACTAAAAGTTTTAAATTTGATTAAAAGTTCAGGATCAATACTTGACATCATGATATTAGAATAAATAATATCATTAAAAAAATAATATCCTTTACCTCGAAGATCGATCTTACTAAATTTGAAACAAGAATATAAAGCTATGACTTGAACTTGCACTTATATAGCAATACTCAAAGTATACTCAAAATACTCACAAGAATAAACGCTCGATAATATAGAGAGAAAAACTTGATTTACGGTGTGATTTTCAATTCTAACTAAAGCCCTTATTTATAGGAAAATCTTTAGAACACCAAAGAAAAAATTTAATATAATAATAATATATATATACAAATTTTTTACGCACCTAGAACCATCTGAATTCTGCAACTTGCATGTGTTTAATGAGGCTAACCAAACACAAAAACGTTTTTGTTAATTAAAACAATTAAAACTTCCAAAAAATTAATTATTTGAACTTGAACTTAAATAATTCATAATAAATAGCTCTTTTATCAGAAAAATTCAAAAGCTGAAATTTCCATAGGAAATTCCATTATCTAACTTCTGCGAAGGAAGTTTTCCAAATTCCAAGCGAAATTGGCCAAATCCTGAAGCGGACCATTTTACAGTATAATCAAATTTGATCGATAAATGGGCTCCACCGACATGTTTAACATGTTTTAAACATTTATTGCAACAAAAGTACTCTTCCTCCTCGTATACTCATATATATCCCACATTAGTTGTAAAAATATCACCATTATTATATTATTAAAATATAATAATATATTTAAATAATTATTTTATCGAGAAAAGATAAAATTTCAATTTTCAACAATTGTCACATTAAAATTTTCTCCATCTTTATCCACATAAAATCAATATTTTCCTCATCATATGAATCAATAATTAATTATTCACAAATAATATTACGAGAATCCAATATTGTGACGGAGCGATTCTAGGAAAAGGGGGCTTTCGATAAGAATTTCTCACTTCTTGGTAGCGATTAGGTGACCAAACCTCTCCTTAGGCGAGAACTTTCTAGACATTGCCAATAATGTTATCTAATAATATTATTCGAGATAATATGAATTATTGCTTCGATAATGAAAAATCTTGTGTAATGACAATTATTGAAACAATGACAATATAAAATATCAACGCAAATTATTAAATCGATAAAATCTTGAGCGATAATTCTTTGTAACCATTATTGAGTAGTGTCTTCTTACGTAAGAATCAATAATTGGTGCAATACTGAGTAATATCTTCTTGTGTTTTAACCATAAGAGTATTTTAACAATGTTATTAGCAGTAACAACTACGCCATTATTTTTAAACAACTTATATTTGTCATTTTCTTCATCCAATCGCTTTTCGTTATGGGGCCCACAAAAGACTGCGCCGTCGTACGAATATTCCCCGACAATAATGAATATTTTATAACCACTTGCTTATTCGAAATATTTGCGTATTTTACCCATAACTATCCACATTAATCAAATCAACCCTTACTATTTCAAAATAATAAATAGAGGAAAATAAATTTCATTTATTAATAATTTGGGGTCTTACAAATGGCCCTTAATATTGTCTCACCAACCTCACCCTTACAGAGAGGGCATAAAGCATTGATCTTCAGCCATTTATCCACGCAATCCTTGTGAAAAAATGAGAACATAAGGCGACTCCAGAAGATCATCGTTGTTGTTGTGACATTTCTTTGCGAAGAAACACGCAGAGGGGTACTTTAAGACCCCAAATTATTAATAAATGAAATTAATTTTCCTCTATTTATTATTTTGAAATAAGTAAGGTTGATTTGATTAATGTGATAGTTATGGGTAAAATAATGTAAATATTTCAATAAGTAAGTGGTTATAAAATATTCATTATCGTCGGGAATATTCGTTGGTCGAATATTCGTATCGTCAGAATATTCATAATGACGACGCCTTTTGTGGGCCCCATAACGAAAAAACGATTGATGAAGAAAACGACAAATATAAGTTGTTTATAAATAACTACAGAAGTTGTTACTTAGTATACCGTTGGAATAATCGTGTTTAAAACACACTAATACGCCGCTGTGTTGAACAAGAAGATATTTATTGCACCAATTATTGATTCTTACGTAAAGGCTGCACTACTCAATAATTGTTACAAAGATTACTCGCTCAAAGATTTTATTTTATTAATTCAATAATCACGTGATTGATATTTTATATTACCGTTGTTTCAATAAATTGTCATTACACAATATTTTCATTATCGGCTAATAATTCATATTATCCTAATAATATTATTGGATAACATTATTGGCAATGTCTAGAAAGTTCTCCTAAAGAGAGGTTTGGTCACCTAATCAAGGCTAGTAGTGAGAGATCCTTATCGAAAGCCCCTCTTCCCGGAACTACCGCAGTCACAAGATCAGGATTCTCAGAATATTATTTGTGAATAATTAATTATTGATTTATATGATGAGGAAAATATTGATTTTATATGGATATAGATGGAGAAAATTTTAATGTGACAATTGTTGAAAATTAATATTTTATCTTTTTCTCGATAAATAATTCATTTAAATATATTATTTTAATAATATATTAATGGGTGATATTTTATAATGAATGTGGGATATATGAGTATATGAGGAGGAAGAGTATTTTTGTGGCATTAAATGTTTAACACATGTTTTGTGTGTCGATGGACCCCATTTCTTGGTCGAAATTTGATTATAAATGTAAAATCGCCTGGTTGGATTTCTATTGCCATTTTTTTTTGGAATTTGGAAAAACTTTCTTCGCAAAGTTGTAGAGAATTGAATTTCCTATAAAAATTCTCGAGATTCGAATTTTCTGATAAAAGGGCTATTTATTATGAATTATTGAAGTTCAAGTTCAAATAATTGATTTTTGGAAGTTTAAAATATTTAAAATAGGAAAAAGTTTTTTTTGTTTTGTGGGCAGCCTAGCATGTGCAAGATAAGTTTGAAATCAGTTGTCAAAATATGCGAGAGAATTTGTAATATATATAATATTATTATATTAAATTTTCTACTTTGGTTTCTAAGCATTTTCCTATAAATAGGTCTTAGGTTAGAATTGAAAATCACACCGAAATCAAGTTTTCTCTATATTATCGAGTATATTCTTGTGAGTATTTTAGTATACTTTGAGTATTGTTATACTATGCAAGTTCAAGTCATAGCCTATATCCTGTTTCAACTAAAGTCTTGTTTTCGAGGTAAGGGATGTTATTTTATTCAAAAATGATATTATTAATTCAATATCATTATCTTAGAAATATTGGTTGAAAATTTTTATCAAATTTGAATGAGTTACTATTCATGAATTACTATTCACGAGTTACTATTCACGAGTACTATTCACGAAGCGTGAAGATGTTTTTTGTGAAATTTCTATCTTTTGGTGTCCTGAGTTACTTATTCACGTGATACGACCTTTATTCACATATCTGACACTATTCACGAATCACGACCTTATTCAATTCGAAAAAATGAAATTTCTTCTTTTTGTCAAAATATCTATTATGGATACTAGCTTTGATTGTATCCATGTTTCGATAATTCTTGAATTTTACTCTACTCTGATTACTTATGAAGTTTTTTGAACTTGGATTGTTTAAAATACTTAATCCTTAATAATTGTTCATTTGTTTCCTTTGGATTCGCTTCTTTTAAAATATTTTTCATCATCCTCGACCCTAAATGATGATATTCTTCAATATCTTTGGCACGTAGTGCAAAGATGAATGATTTCTTGATGAATATCTTTGGCCCGTGAGTCAAAGATGAGCAGTGTTGAGATGAACATGATCGATCGATGAATATCTTTGGCTTTGTAGTGCAAAGATGAATATTTGATTCCGGATATATATTGATTGATGTTACGGAGGATAAAATATCGACGATGAACTTTTAAATTCATATATAGAAGATAGTAGTTTGCATTCTCTACTTAACTCTTCTAATGAATTGTTGTTTCATTGCGATTGTTGATTTAAAACCCGGGTTGTCTATGTATTCTATTAGATTTTTCCTGTTGAAGACTAACTATAATTTTTTGTATATTATCTTAGTCATAATATTCTTTCTTGGGCTAGTTGAGCTCACCTTTTCCTTTTTGTTCCATTTTTCTTCTCGGGAGGCGAGAATGTAACAAGTACTTAGTCGTGGTATGGAATGAAGGTTCTGTAGAGAGTTGTTTAGTAGTCCTCACCATTTTTGTAAAATAATGTATCAATAATTATGATGGGGATTTATTTGCGTGTGGATATTGTCTAGATGGCAATATCTCGTATTTAAACTCACAGTTTATATGTTGTAATAATAAAGTTGTAGTTATTTACGTACCATGTATTTGGCGACTCGAATGGGTTGGATGGAATGGACCTATTTTGGGGGCGTCCACGGTTGGTATCGAGCTTAGGGATATGATCTCCATGAGATCGGGGAATAGAACTAGGAGGGAGAGACGAGTAAATCCTTCGCTAGTGTGTCCTACCTAAGCTTATTTGTTAGTTGGTTAAGATATAGGGATATTATGTGATATATTGATTTCCTTAATTAACCCTTGTTTTATGACAAAGATTTGAGAATGTTGACCGAGAATATTAACAAAGTGGAGTAAATGAGACCGTGGAGATGCTGTCTTTACCAACGAGGAGAACGTGCAACAGTCATTCAATGTACCTCCTATGAAACAACACCAATTGAATAGATGATGAACGAGGATGTTTAGAATCTTTTTCAGATTCATGCAAAATCGCATTTAGGAGACTCGTGTTCAAAATGCAAGAGGAAATGATAGCAATTCACGGTTGTCACAAACCAAGCGCTTCAAAGAGTTGGGACCACGAATTCTAGGGAAAGCCGGATCCGATTAAAGCGAGACGTGGGTCAAACAAATTACCAAGATATTCGATGTCTTGGGATGCGGAGGAACAAAAAGTTCCATTCGCTACTTTTATGTTCCGTGAACGGCGGTTCTTGGTGGGAATCATGAAGCGTACCCATCCAAATTTAACTTCGGCGATGTCGTGGGAGACGTTTGAAAGCAGTTGAATGACAAGTACTTCCACGAAAGTATTCGTCGTATGAAGGAAGTGGAGTTTATTAGACCGGAGCAGAATAACATGGCGGTGTCCCAAAGACGGCGAAGTTCGCGGAGTTATCGAGTTTACACCTCATTTGGTGGATAATGAGGAACGATGACGCGGATGTTTTTGAGAGGTTTAAAACCCGACATACGTCAGTATCTCATTTCTCATAAATTTTCTCTCTATTCAGATGTTGTCAGCGAGGGCTCGGTTGTTAGAAGCGAGATAACGATAATACGTTCAACCGAGGGACCATAACCAGATCATACCAAAGATAGCGATCATCGAATAACGATAACTAGCGGAGAAAGAAGAATACAGACAAAGGCGGTAACCACTCTGGTGGTAATCGTGGCCATGAAAATAGAAGCGAGTTGGGAGAAGATTTTAAAAAGAGGAGATTCAACAACGACCATGTGAAGACGTCAGCGCCAGTAGCAACTGGTTCCAAGGGAGGAGAAAGACCACCGGTCGTATGTTACAAATGCGGAAAGAGGAGATATCACATTGAAACCCTTGTGACAGTTTAAGGTATGCTATAATTGTGGAAAAGAAGGACATATCGCTCGAGATTGTACAATATCGAAACCAGATCCAATGAAATGGTGACTCAAAAGGATGTCCCGAAAAAGTCAAAGTCAACGGTTCTTGGAAGAGCGTTTGTCGTGACCGGTCAAAATCGAGGAACCCGAACGGTTAGCACGGTTAGTTAATTATAAATTCTTGCGAAGTTTATACCTTACTAGATACTGGGTTCTACCCATTCTTTTATCTCTCTCTTGCATCGTTCAACGTTTGAACTTGACTCCGGAGAAATTAGACTTTGACCTATCTGTGGAGACTCTATTAGGAGAAACTTTCATTACATCCGTTGTTTAGAAATCTTGTTTGATCCAAGTTGGCACCATCACATTACCTGTTGACCTTATTTATTTAAAGATACTTGGTTTTGATGTGATTTTAGGGATTGATTGGTTAACTACTCATCATGCCAAATTGATTGCTTTTGTAAGGTTGTTAGTTTTCATATTCCTAAGCAACTTTTTATTATTCAATTCAAGCAATCAAACCATTGTAGTCAAACATTTTCATATCAAGCCATGAAGTCATTCGTTTATTACGGATGTCAAGTTCTTAGTCCATGTTATGGATTTGAATAAAGACACGTCAGATTTGAATAATATTCCTGTTGTTATTAATTTTTCCTGACGTATTTTCTGAAGAATTTTTCCTGACATATTTTCCATGAAGTCATCTCTCTTGCTTGCGCTCAACGTTTGAACTTGACTACGGAGAAATTAGACTTTGACCTATTTATGGAGACTCCGTTAGGAGAAACTTTCATTACATCCGTTGTTTAGAAATCTTGTTTGATTCAGGTTGGCACTATCACATTACCTGTTAACCTTATTTCTATAGAGATATTTGCTTTTGATGTGATTTTAAGGTTAACTACTTGTAAGACCCCAGCTTTTATAAATAAAGATGAATTTTCTATAAATATTATTTTTGAATATTATGGAATAAATTTGATATAATGTTATAGTTGTGGGTAATATTTATAAATTTTGCAAAGTAAGCAAGTTGTTATAAAATATTCGTTTGGTCGGAATATTCTTTTGTCGGGGAATATTAAATACGACTACTCAATCATTGGTGGACCCCATTAATAAAGTATTATCGTAGTTAGAAAACGACAAAATTATCTTTCTATAAAAATAACGGCGGAGGTGTTACCGTTAAAACTATTGAACTACCCGTTGGTAAAAGAAATGCGATGTCTGGCGTGGTTGCATAGTAGACACGGTATTGATTGATTATCGATGCTTACGTGAGAAGTCACTTAGCTATACTCAATTATTACTACGATAATTCTTTGCATCATATCTCTTATATTATTGATTCAATTATTGTCACACAAGATCATCCGTATAATATGTTATATTATTAATTGAGACGACAAGTTATAAATGATTAATAATTGTTGAAAGATTAAATATGTGTTGATTAAAAATAAAATGATTTGTGGTAATATTTATTCAATCCTTGATGTATATAAAGAGTTTGTTATGAGACGTTTGTGGTAAGTTTGATTATTTTATGGGGGGGCCCATATGTCATCATCTAAGAGTCTCTTCGTCAATAGTAATTACCTTTGTGAATAGTAATTACCTTCGTCAATAGTATTTACATTCGTCAATAGTAATTACCTTTGTGAATAGTAATTACCTTCGTCAATAGTATTTACCTTCGTCAATAGTAGTTGTCCCTTCAATATTACCAAGAGTTAACTCGCCTCTTGATTATTACAAGGGTTAATTACCCCTTCGCAAATAGTAGTTATCTCTTCTTATATTACCAAGAGTCATTTTGACCATTCGTTAAGACAAGAGCCACCCTCGGTTTTTCTATAAATAGAAAGCTCATTCCTTCATTATTTCTTACGAATTCACCAAAACTTGTGAGAGAAACTATAGAGAAAGAAGAAAAGTATTCTAACTACTTCACTTTTCCAATATTCAGTTCTTCTAGGTAGGGAATATTATTTGTTGTACTAGTAAAGGGTGTTATTCTTTCTTATTCATGAAGAGAATCGTTGTTATTCCATTGCTTATTATTACATTGGAATAACTTTTGTATACGTGGTTTACCCTATACTTGGTGACATTCTTCTATTATTACATTGGAACATCCTGCTCATGTGTTTTACAATTTGACTGGTTCCGCTCTTATTATTATTCATTGGAATATCCTGCATGCATGTGTTTTACACCGGACACGGTTCCGCCTTTATTATTATTTTGTTGGAACATCATCATGCATGTGTTTTACGCCGGACTGGTTCCATTCTTTATTATTCTGTTGGAATATCCATGCATGCGCTTTTACGCGGACTGGGTTCCGTTATTTATTATTCTGTTGGAATAACTTTTGCTGTGCGGTCTATCGCATGCATGGTGATTTCTTTTGTTATTCCATTCTTTATTATACCCAATTGGTTAAAACTTTGACTTATACTCCATGAAATTAGTGGATTATTCTTGATATTTAAGCTTCATCCAAAGATCCTTTCATGGAAATATTCTTCTCGGTATTCTTGAATTTTTACTCTACAAAGCGATAGATCATGTTGATGATTTGATGTTATTGGTTCCTAGATAAATTAATTCTTGAACTTGTTTTATTGAATTCTTATATCATTGTCATCATCCTCATGTTTATATTATGTTGAAAGTCATCTCATGGCACAGTAAGTGCGTAGATGGACTTGGTATGATTATGACGAGACAATTCTTGGTGTAATCATGATAGTAATGTTACAAATGATGTGATAAAAATCCTCGATGAGTCGTAGTGCATTGATGGGCCGATTGTTGGCATGATCATGACCATTAATGAATACACAACTATTCTTGGCCCGTGATGCATGAATAATTGTGGTCGTTATACTTAAAGAATATCCTTGGCCGTAGTGCGGGGGTGATTCGATGATGTGGAATATTTATTAAAGCCGAGTCTCAAATATAACGATGATGAAAAACCTTTTAAATCATAAAAGATAGTAGATTTTATTTTCTACTTGACTCTTTTAATGGATTCTTTGGTTCATTTGTAGTTAAACTTGATGTTCATTATATTTTATCGCTTTAACATTTGTTGTAGGCTAATGATAATTTATTACGCATTATCTTAGTCATAATATTTCTTCTTGAGCTAGTTGAGCTCACCCTTTCTTTCACTGTTCTCTTCAGGAAATGAGAATATAGGTGGGACGAGTCGGGGAACGGAGTAATGGTCCGAGGATAGCATTAGTAGTCCTCACTATTACGTGAAATAGTGTGATAATAATTGTAATGAGGACTCCTTTTGAGTTTGTATAATATCTAGTAGACAATATTTGTATTCAAACTCACGCTTTATATCGTATTTGTACACGGCAGCTATATATTAGTAAGTTGTATTTAAATTACGTACCATGTATCCGACTACCCAAGATGGGTGATGTATACCTAATTTTGGGGACGTCACACTACTCATCATGCCGAAATTGATTACTTTACGTAAGGTTGTTAGTTTTCATATTCCTAAGCAACTTTTGTTATTCAATTCAAGCAATCAAACCATTGTAGTCAAACATTTTCATATCAAGCCATGAAGTCATTCGTTTATTACGGATGTCAAGTTTTCTTAGTCCATGTTATGGATTTGAATAAAGACACGTCGATTTGAATAATATTCTGTTGTTATTGATTTTTCGACGATTTCTGAAGAATTTCTTGGCTTACTCCCAAAGCCTCGATTTTAAATTTTTATCGACTTTGAACCCTAGTACAAAACTCATTTCTAAAATCTCATATCGAATGGCTCTATTGAACTTGAGTTTAAAATTTAACTATAGAATTTGGTACCGAGCCTTTATCTGGTGACTTCCTTTGTGGAATGCACCGCCGGACTCTCGTAGGGGACACCATATTCGATGCGATAGTAAAGCGATAGGTGTCATTGTAACGTCTATATCCAAGGTTGGGATATGAGTCACAGGTTGAGAACAACCTAAGTCGGTGTCGAAATACGTAGCTTTCTAGGCTTAGTTGGTTATTATCGGAGATTCGTTGAAGGATATTCTCGAATCGCTATTCCATTAACGCAAATGACTTGTAGAGATACAAAATTTGAATGGAGCAAGGAATGTGGGAAGAGCTTGAAGAACTCAAGAGAGACTCATTTCAAAGACATGTTCGACCATGCCATCCCGGAAAAGCGAGCGTGGTAGTGACGTGTTGAGTAGAAGTTCAGTATACAAGAAATCGAGTACGATATTGTCAAAGACTCATTTCAGTATAATTTACAAATAATAGAGATGGAGATGAAAAATCTAGGTACCAGCGTGATGATATACGAGTATAATCGACTTTAATCGATAAAGTTAAAGCTGTTCAAGCTACACACCGGAGCTGATGAATTTGAAGAAGGAGGTGCAAGAAGTTATTATTTCAAAAGCGAGAATCGGTGAGGTGAGGAAAGCTCAAACCTTCGATTTATTAATCCATTTGAAATTCTCGATCGAATAGGAACTGTGGCCTATAGACTCGTTTTACCGCCAAGTATGACGCGTGTTCGTAACGCTTTTCACGTATCGATGTTACGTAAATATGTGGACAACCCGAACCACGTCATTGAAAGTTAGAACCCATTTAGATAAATTAATACTTAACATACGAGGAGGTACTGTCAAGATCTTGGATAGGAAAGAACATGTCCTATGTCTTAGAGGTTATACCACAAGTTAAAGTTTTGTGGAGAAACCATGCTATTGAGGAAATGACCTGGGAGTTGGAAACGAAATGAAAGCGAGGTATTCTCATCTTTTCGAAATACCAGGTACGTACATCAATTTCAAGGACGAAATTTCATAAGGAGGGGAGGTTGTAAGACCCCAAAATATTAATAAATGAAATTTATTTTCCTCTATTTATTATTTTGAAATAGTAAGGGTTGATTTGATTAATGTGGATAGTTATAGGTAAAATACGCAAATATTTCGAATAAGCAAGTGGTTATAAAATATTCATTATTGTTTGGGAATATTCGTTTGGTGTGGAATATTAAAACTGCTGTCGGGGAATATTAAATGCAATGACGCAGCTTTTTTGGGGCCCCATAACGGAAAAACTATTGGATGAAGAAAACGACAAATATAAGTTGTTTATAAATAACGGCCGTAGTTATTACCAATTATCTTGTTGGAATACCGGTGGTTTAAAACACACTAATACGCGTTGTTGAGCGAAGAAGACACGATATTGCGGCAAATTATTGATTCTTACGTAAGAAGGCACTACTCAATAATTGTTACGATAATTATCGCTCAAATATTTTATTTTATTGATTCAATAATTGCTTTGCATTGATATTTTATATTACCGTTGTTTCAATAAATTGCCATTACACAAGATTTTCCATTATCTGAGCAATAATTCATATTATCTGAATAATATTATTGGATAACATTATTGGCAATGTCTAGAAAGTTACGCTCTAAAGAGAGGTTTGGTCACCTAATCATTGCGCCAAGATGGAGAGATCCTTATTGGAAAGCCCCTCTTTCTTGGGAGCTACCGTCACAAAGATCTTGTGATTCTCATAATATTATTTGTGAATAATTAATTATTGATTTACATGATGAGGAAAATATTGATTTTATGTGGATATAGATGGAGAAAAATTTAATGTGACAATTGTTGAAAATTAATATTTTATCTTTTTACGATAAAATAATTCATTTAAATATATTATTTTAATAATATATTAACTATGATATTTTATAATGAATGTGGGATATATGAGTATATGAGGAGGAAGAGTATTTTGTGGCATTAAATATTTAACACATGTTTTGTGTGTTTGGTGGACCCCATTTCTTGACCGAAATTTGATTATAGCACAGTAAAATCGCTTGGTTTGTGGATTTCATCGGTTTTGTTTGGAATTTGGAAAAACTTTCTTTTGCAAAGTTGTAGAGAATTGAATTTCCTATAAAATTCTCGAGATTCAATTTTCTCGATAAAAGGCTATTTATTATGAATTATTGAAGTTCCAAAGTTCAAATAATTGATTTTGGAAGTTTAAAATATTTAAAATAGGAAAAAAGTTTTTTTTTGTTTTGTGGGCAGCCCTAGCATGTGCAAGATAAGTTGAAATCAGTTGTCAAAATATGCGTAGAGAATTTGTAATATATATAATATTATTATATTAAATTTTCTACTTTGGTGTTCTAAGCATTTTCCTATAAATAGGGTCTTGGGTTAGAATTGAAAATCACACCGTAAACTGAAGTTTTCTCTCTATATTATCAAGCGTATTCTTGTGAGTATTTTGAGTATACTTTGAGTATTGCTATACTGGTGCAAGTTCAAGTCATAGCTTTATATCCTGTGTTTCAACTAAAGTCTGTCTTTCGAGGTAAGGATGTTATTTTATTCAAAATGATATTATTAATTCAATATCATTATCTAAATATTGGTTGAAAATTTTATCAAATTTGGAACTTTTTCATGTCGGGTTACTATTCATGAGTTCTTATTCACGAGTTACTATTCATAAATTACTATTCACGATTCTACTATTCACGAGTACTATTCACGGTTGAAGATGTTTTTTTGTGAAATTTCTATCTTTTGGTGTCGGAGTTACTATTCACGATATCGACCTTATTCACGATACTGACACTTATTCACGAATACGACCTTATTCAATAGAAAAAAATGAAATTTCTTCTTTTTGTCCAAAATATCTATTATGGATACTAGCTTTGATTGTATCCATGTTTCGATCATTCTTGAATTTTACTCCACTCGATTACTTATGAAGTATTTTTGAACTTGGATTGTTTAAAATACGAATCCTTAATAATTGTTCTTTTGTTTCTTTGGATTCGTTTCCTTTAAAATATTTTTCATCATCCTCGGTCCTAAATGATGATATTCTTGAATATCTTTGGCTGTAGTGCAAAGATGAATGATTTCTTGATGAATATCTTTGGCCGTGAAGTGCAAATATGAGCAGTGTTGAGATGAACACGATTGATCGATGAATATCTTTGGCACAGTAGTGCAAAGATGAATATTTGATTCCGATATATATTGATTGATGTTACAGGGATAAAATATCGACGATGAACTTTTTAATTCATATATAGAAGATAGTAGTTTGCATTCTCTACTTAACTCTTCTAATGAATTGTTGTTTCACTGCAGATTGTTGATTTAAAACCGATTGTCTATTGTATTCTATTAGATTTTTCCTGTTGAAGACTAACGATAATTTGTTGTATATTATCTTAATCATAATATTCTTTCTTTGGGCTAGTTGAGCTCACCCTTTTCCTTTTTGTTCCATTTTTCTTCTCGAGGCGAGAATGTAATGAGTACTTAGTCGGGGTATGGAATGAAGGTTCTAGAAAGAGTTGTTTAGTAGTCCTCACCATTTTGTAAAATAATGTATCAATAATTATGATGGGGATTTATTTGCGTGTGGATATTATCAGATGGCAATATCTCGTATTTAAACTCACAGCTTTATATGTTGTAATAATAAAGTTGTAGTTATTTACATACCATGTATTTGGCGACTCAGAATGGGTTGGATGGAATGGACCTATTTTGGAGGCGTCACAGTAGTCATTTGCAAAGCTTATCACTTGGGGATAAAAAACAAGGTTTTATATCGTTTCCATGAGATCTTCTCCAGTTTTACGTGAATATTGTTTCCATTTTTTCATTAATTTAGAATGAAAATAATCAAACGATCAAAATGCAAAATTTCTCATCAGTTTACCATTAATATAACAATGGCAAACAATGCAGTCAGGGGACTGCGAAGTTTAAACCACAAGTCGAGTTCAACAAGTCAAGGAATTTTTATTAAAATAACTCATCCTACTTATCCAGAAGCTAGTCAACTGAAATGTGCAGTGCAGTGCAATATGATGTATGATGTGTTATGTATTATAATCTAATAATCATTATAATCTCATTACCAACTTGCCATCCCAAATAATCATTATAATCTAATTATCAACTAATAGTGTAGTATGTTGTATGCAGTGCACACATTTGATTTAAGATTTCTAAATATTCACATAAAAGCTCACAGGTCCTGTTGGAGTTGACTAGGAAGAGGAACAAAATCTCATTACCAACTTGCCATCCCAAAGAAGCAAACTAGCCTAGCAGAGTAGCAGTTGAAGAAACAGAGGAGGATGAAGTAAAAGACTTGTACCACATGCCTGAATTCTGAGAATATTTGTATTCACGTACATAATTTTTTGCCATTGAAAATATTTGAATTCATCCCCACTGAGTTCAACTTGAAAGGCAACGTAAAAAGAACTTCAAAAATAGTCCAACTGAATTGTATTTGTGTAACTACTTTTTTTTCACAGTTCCAAACTACACATTCATGCACTGTGCAACTACATCTCCGGACTTAATATATTACGACTAATTTTGGTATAAAATAAGCACTGCACACAAAATTCTATGAAGTTTTCCCTAAAATGCTTTAATTAATTTAAGCCAGCCATAAGACACACAATGGAAGAACATTAGCATACATATATGAACAGAGGCAATTACAACAAGAGGACTACTGAATCAGTCATAAAAACCCCCAATAAAGAAAATAATTGCAGGATATCATAAAAAATCCCAATAAAATTGCTGAATATAATTGCAGAGTGTGTTTAATAATTCATAACAAAACCCCCAATTAAGTAAACAAAAGCTAGAAGAAGAGAGATAATTGAGTATTGAACAAAGATCAAAAGATATCGCACCTGTAGCTTCCGCAAACGTGAGATTTTGTAATATAGTTGATCATGAGGTGAAGGAAGAGCGGCAGATCGAAGTGAAGGAAGAGCGGCGGATCGAAGTGAAAACGGAAGAGATAATAAGGTTCAGTGGACAGAAGAGAGATTTTGTAATATAGCTGAGGTTATTTTTGTCCCAAAAAAATTAAAATTCGGTCAGAGGTAGCTCTTAATGGTTTAGAATTATTTTTGAATCTTATCGATTAAGAGGCATTAAGAGACAATAATTTTTTTACCAAACAAATTTTAGCTCTTACCGATTCAGAGGCAAACCTATTAAGAGGTATTAAGACCTTATCAAACACTACCATAGTGCCATATAAGGAGTGAATAAAATAGAAACAATTAATTTTGGGACAAAAGGATTAATTAGTGGAGTATAAGAAAAGTAAGAGGTTAGGTACAGTAGGCAGACAGTTTTCACGCGACATTTTGGTTTTCACAGCAAAGCCAATACTCTTCTCTTCGCTTCAATCATTTCTCCACTAACCAGTTCTCCAACTGATTGAATTATAGAGTGAGATAGAGTTGGAATTTTCCGGAGCTCAGGCGACCTACGCCGGAGACTGACGCACGTATTGTAAGTACTCAATCAAAACCCTAAAACCCTAGCGCTCTATATATGTAATTAGTATATTTAGGCTTGATTTGATCGGATTTTGTCAAATTTGTGGATACCCTTTGCAGTTTATTAGCTCTATTTGTATATAGATATATGTGTAATTACACTCATGGGCTAGAAGCCTAAAAGTTAGACTATTGATTTTCCATTTTGGAGGATTCTCGAAAGGGTGGAAAATGAAAAGCAAGAAAAGGGTTGTAGATATTATTAATCGTATGCTTTATACCCAGAAGCCGAGTAAACGAAATTTTAGTAATTTGAAGGGTGATGAGTGTTTCTGTTTTTACTGACTTTCTTTTTTGCGAATCATGTAATTGCTAGAGATATTTTTTTTGGGTTTTTTTTATATTTAGTGATAAACTTTAATTCTTTAGAGGATTCCTCTGTAGCCTCTCATATTTTTTTTCACTATTTCTTTTTTTGCTGGACTGGAAACAAGACTTTAGAAAAGCTAGCTAAATAGTTGACTCTGGTAGTTCTTGAATCAATCTTGGCTACAACCTTGAAATAAATCTTTTTTGGAATTAATCTCTGTAACCATTGAAGAAACACATTCTTGTGCTGGGTGAAAGTCAATACACTCACCAATGCTTAAAAGGTCTTAGGGTTGGATATATTATCAACTGTTGGATGTTTCGGGGCCTGCTTAATGCATGGTCTTGCTCTTGGGACAATCAAACTGAAAGCATTGGGGTTGAGCTCTAATCACTCTGCAAATGTAATATTCAGCTCTGTTTCAGTTGACACATTCATATAACTTTTTCGGCTGTTCATTCTTCAATAGTTTGTATCTGAACACTAGGTTTCACTGCTTCAATTTATTATGCCATGAATCAAACAAAGTGTTTGCCTGTTGGTTATAAGTTTAAATAACTACTCATAGGGTTAGAGCATGTCAAATAGTAATTAAAGTGTGTAGAATTTGCATAAGTTTTACATACTGCTTGGTTTTAAAACTTAAGAGGTAGGCATCTTTCCTACATGATGCTTATGTGAGTAGTGACTAGATTTCCTCCTACTCATGACTAATTTAGTGTGGTTAGTGTGGCTTTGGCTTTTCCTCCTATGCTACCTTGTCGAGTTTGCTTTCGCTATGTAACCTTTAGGATATTTATGATGAACCGTATGTTCTGCATCTCTTTTTCCAGCAAACATGCATTTCATGCATAATAATTGTCTATGTTTAATTTCAATATCCACTTAAATAAAATTTTAAAACTAATAATGAATGGTCTTTGCAGAGGAGAAAGATCAAATGGCCAAAAGGTTTACTACAATGCATAGGCCCAAACATTCACAGCACTACTTATGCAGATTTAGGACCCATTTTCGAATTATAGATATGTTATGCATAATAATTTTGAAAAAGCATATATTGTGTGATTCAGTTGTTGGAGAAAATGTAAGTGTGAAACCCAAGGATTGCTATAGTGATAGTGGCATCATGATAAGTGGCTCTACTTGGTATAGGGAATAAAAATTAAAATTTAGCATTTGATAGGCTGAACTTATAAGAGTATACTCTTTTCAAAGTACGGTTTACTTGGTAGTTCGAAAAATGAATGGAGTTTTTGTCTTGATAGAAATCTGTGCTTAATATCTAAGAATACTTTAAGAGAAAAAAATTTCAAATACTTGAACTTTTTCTTTCTTTCCGCGTCAAATGAATTTATAATGATTTTGGTGCAGAAATTATTTTTATTTGATAAATATTAAATGGACAAAATATGGACCCTACCTGGCAATTTTCTGGTTTGAGATTTCTCATCGACCATCATATGTAAACCTTGTTATAGGTATGAAATTGTTCGTAGGCATTTCATGATTTAGGAAGAAACATTATCTTTGTTGAGCTTAAACTGCTGCATAAGCTTCTAACCTGTATACACTTCCTGGTATGAAAAAAATGGGTTTCTTACTCAGAATCCTCCATTGATCTTGTGTTTTGCTTGTCTTCTTGATTTTGAGTGATTGATGACTTAGTAACTTATATTTTGTTTATTCTTCACTATATCTCTCTTTATTGGATAGATTTCAGGTGTCTCGAAAAATATGCCCGACTCTACGGAATTAGGAAAACACACTACACATGCTGGTAATCAAGTGAGGGAAGACAGTGAATACGTAAGGCTGGTTATATCCAGTGAACCAAGAATAGTTGATTCTGATATCTTACAACCTCAACCAGAACCTAGAGTTAGGCCTTTTATCTGGTGGATCAAGGCCATAATATTGTGCTGTATTACTATAATAGCTCTACTTATTTTCTTGAAATGGGGAGTGCCATTTCTTTTCGAAAAGGTAAGTAATTATACTTGGCTCACACCTTACTTTTGCATTTGTTATACTATTTTATTTTGAACCAAGTTCCTATAGATGTGATTAGGTATTTTGGTCTGAGATTTAGGCTTCATCCATAAACCACATTTCATCACCTTTTTCTTGTTAATTAGTACTTGCCTATTCACTACAGTGCCAATCAATGGGGCATTACCACTTCAAAATCATGTACACAAGCATAAGCACAAGTAGAAGAACAAAGTGCTAAAAGCACTCCAGCTGTCCAGCGTTTAAATTACTATGTACTGTTCTTGTAATGACCGTCTTAAAATGCATACTGTTCATATTTAAAAAACGGGACAACTAATTTAGGACAGACATAGTATTATAATTACTTAAAAAATGGGACAATTAATTTGGGACAAATATAGTATTCTAATTACTTTCCTAAATGTGCTATATATAGCATTACTAATGTAGCTTTACCAATGTGCCACTCACTACACCTTTGCTTCATCAATTTTCTTGTAGGTTCTTCTTCCAATCTTGCAATGGGAAGCCACTGCTTTTGGTCGTCCAGTTCTTGCACTCGTACTTGTTACCTCTCTGGCACTTTTTCCTGTGTTCTTGATCCCTTCTGGTCCTTCCATGTGGCTGGCCGGGATGATTTTTGGGTATGGTCTTGGCTTTGTCATAATCATGGTCGGTACAACTATTGGGATGATTCTGCCGTATATGATTGGTTTACTGTTTCGAGAACGAATTCATGTAAGACCCCAGTGAAATTGGTGATACCTACATTCACCTCTTATTCATTCTCTCTTATTTCTTTCCCCTAATTTTTAGTATCTGTTGCTTATTATGTGCAGCAATGGTTAAAGAGATGGCCACAGAAAGCTGCTATGATAAGACTAGCTGGGGAAGGGAGCTGGTTACATCAATTTCAGGTGGTTGCGCTATTTAGGGTTTCACCATTTCCATACACCATTTTCAACTATGCAATAGTAGTGACAAGTATGCGATTTTGGCCCTATTTATGGGGATCAGTCGCAGGAATGGTTCCCGAAGCTTTCATTTACATCTACAGGTCAGTTTACTCTATTGTTTTTCCTTGAGCTTCTCTGGTTCTAATAAGAGAAAGAGATTATAGGGGAAAGTTTAATAAATCCCTTATGATATTAATTAAATTATTAAAAGCCTTTTTGAAAATCTTCTTTTAATTCTTTGTCCTCTTTTAGTTCTCTTCTTTTCCTCCTTTTGAGGCGTTTCTCTTTTCCAGCTGTTTCTTATGAGAAAACACTTCCTCACCGATGCAGTTCACTTCTCAGTCTGATTGAATTATGTATTTGAGACCTCTACATTTTATTTTATGGGATAACTACTGTTAGATATGGGTGTGTGCATTCTATTCGGTAATTAAAACTAGAAACTGATAAAGTAATTGTGCTTACTTAGTATACTCTTGTTCTTATTTGGTTTCATTATTATGCACTTTTGCACAGCGGACGGTTGATAAGGACATTGGCAGATGTTCAGTACGGGAAGCATCACTTGACTCTAGTGGAAATCATATACAACGTTATTTCATTGATAATGGCTATCATCACTACAGTTGCATTCACCATTTATGCAAAAAGAACTCTAAACGAACTTGAGAGTGCAGAGAGAAGTCGAGAAGAAGCTTCTGTGGCTGATCATCGCACTGCCGCCGAAATGGTAAAGCTTCCACTTGAAAGGCCCAAGCTTCTTGGGTTTCCGTCGTCACTGTCATAGCCTAAATTTGACATACTGGTTAGCTAGCGTGTAGATAATTGGATCTCATGAGGGATTGTTTTTAGGTCCCTTGATTGTAACTAGATAAAAAGAAAAAAAAGGGTGAAATAGTATTTGTAATACCAAAGCTTGAAATGAGATAAAAGTGATATTCATTATTATTTGTTGGTGAGAAATTTGGTAAACTAAATGTTATACAATTTGGTTATGAGAAAGCAAAGAATCAAACAAATCCATCGTCCATCCTCTATGGAGAAGACATCTCGGGAGAGGGAGATGAAACAGTTCCTTGATAAACAACCGTTAATTCTTGTTCATCAACATAAACACTATCTGCACCGGACGGAGGTCTACTCTTGAGCCTTCTTCCCCTCGAATGATCACCCCGCCACACGTCGACAAGAGACTGCACATTCTCATTAAATATGCCTTGTTTAAACTGGCTGCCCATCTACATCAAATTACCAAAAAAGGAATGAATTTGTGGGTACGTTTGTGTAGGTAGTAAAATAAAATTGAATCGGTACCTGAGTCACAAGAGCATATAGAGGTAAAGTGCTATAACTGCAAAGCACTTGAACAATAAACCTGCAGAAATCAAGAATGAGTAGTAGTAGTCTAATAACATTGATATTAATAATATTGGAGTGGACGATAGATATAATTACCCTACGATAAGTCTGGGGATGATAAAACCAAGCTTTTCCATTATACATGATTGGAATCCGTATGATGTCTGGGCGGGGGAGGAAAAGTTTATTTTTATGCAGTAATAATTAATAATAAGAAATTGAGGTGTGTAAATGATTTACTTTACTTACCCAAATCCAAACAAAGAAGGCGATTTCAAAGGAATTTTGAAATAAAATGAAATGAATCAAGTAAAGAATAATTTTAGGACGACCGAAGAAAAAATGATCATCGGAAGGTTTCACTGTTGCTGAGCCGCCGTCGCCCCCTATTATGATTCTCTCTGCAACATCTCTGCCTAACCGAGTGATAACATGTTCTAAGTGAGCACCCACCAGAAGTAGAAGCTGCCATGATTTTAATCAACATTCATTCATTTTATCATGTCATCTTGTTAACCAACTTCAACTTAATTATATACAAGTTAAATTGCCAACTACAAGTAACTTACAATTAGAGGAAGAAAGGCTAGCCAAAAGTATGTGTGCCATCCTGCAATTTAATTTGAGCCATAGATCATGATTCATGAAATGAACAAGTAAGTAGTGCAATTGATTGATAACAATAAAAAGAAAAAGAATGGAAAAGAAGGTACCTGCAAGATTAAGCAGCAAAAACAGCACAACAAAGAGCCATAAGTACCAACTGCATGCATAAATCATAATATAAATTAAAAACCATAAGCATAAAAATAAATTTTATGGGGTCAGAGTCAGACTTACTACTACCTTATGCCAACCATTTGTTTGAAGTCATACTCCAGTGTCCGCAACATGTACTTGTGAAAATTAAATTTAGGCATTGAAGGACAATGCTCCTATTGAAAAACTAATTCATTAGAATTTTAAGGGACAAAAAACTGATATATGATTCAAACTATATATATATATATATATATATATATATATATATATATATATATATATATATATATTACCTTTATAAATCCTGATCGCAGTGCAATGTAATCTGACTTGGTCACTGACCCATAAAACTGTTTGAAGAATGATCTCTGCAATCAACCATTATTACCAAAACAATTCTCATTTCTGGACATATATAATTTATTTCACAAACTAGAGTTCTCTAATTTAATGATAATTATACACATTGACGCAATGTTTTACCAGTCAGTTATCACAATTTCATTAGCTTATTATTTTAAAAAATAAATGAATTATACAACTTAAATTGAAACTTTTTTTTAAAAAAAAAAAATAATCAAAAGAAAGGAGCATGAATTAATTTATTATAGATCCTCTTGGTATGAAAACTCACCATCCAACCGATAGGACGATACTTTCTCCAATACCCAAATGCATGATCTATGGCAAATTGATGATGATGCTGGTGTTGAATCTCAGGAGTTTCATCTACATGTAATTAAGTTTGTCATGATAATTAGCTCAAAGAAAGGAATTAATTAAACAAGGCATCTTTAAAATCTCATTTTCGTAAACGAGACTTTCTTCCGTTATATCTTTATACTAGCTATGTCACGTACCTCCGACACTATATGAACGGTGGAATTTATCTCAAACTTTGGACGGTCCAGATAATTTATTAGGGTGAGCGAGAAATTCAAAATCAGTTTTATTTTATTATTTAGATTAAGATTTGCTAAATAACATACAAAATATATAAGAAATTTTAATAAGTCAAATGAGACTGATCTTATTTTGGAACGAATAAAAGAAGAAAAAAAACAAAGGGTTTATACCGTTTACTGATGATGTGGATATCTTATCCCTAACTGAATCCTCCCAGCCCTTCCACTGTCGAATCTATGTACAGATATTTGATTTTTAAAAATAATTATATAAAAAAAACAATTTAAGGTAAAAGAATTAGAAAAATTACTTTCAAGCCTCCAAGAACCATGGTTGTGGCACAGAAGATCACATGAACAACTGCCAATACAAAAATGAAAATGTGTAGCTGATGTATAGCTTCTCTGGAAAATAGTGGAACCTTTCCCTGTGGAGATAATAATTTGATAACTTTAACAAAGCACAATAGGAGATCAAGACAGGAAAAATTTGCTAAGCTGACAAGCTGCTGTCAATTAAAGCGTATATATAATTCTCCAGTGAACCTAATAAAAAATGAACCGGTTATAGCAACGATAACCGTGCTTTATAAATATATAAAATGACGACATAAATTTATAAATGATTTGTTCGAACTGTCATAAATACCAAAAAACCGCTACTATAAATGCAATTCGTTTTTGGTTACATTTGGAGAAGAAAGACCCATGTTATAGAAACGGAAAACTATAACCGATTTGTTATATATATATGTATACCTTACGTGCACAATATTCTGATTCATTTGATTCAGACAGAAGCCGGCGGCCATTGTTTATAGTATGGTGAGAATAAAAGTGTTGAGAAGCAGCAGATGAAGCATCATCATCAGAAGACAGCTTGCACGGAAGCATGATAGATGCAAGATGAGGAGAGATGCACATATTGCTTATTGGTCCTTGAGACACCGTCAGTAGTAGGGAAATAAATCCCAAAAGCATCAACTCTGTTATATAAATAATAAATAAGCAAAATTAATTAATTAATTAATGTGAGTATATATATATATATATATATATATATATATATATAGTGAGTGAGATTAATTGGTCTCCAAAAATACATAACCGTAGAGCTTTAATTAAAAATATTGAAAATATATACTCAGATAAGAGTACTTGGTCTATTCCTGCGTCCAAAACTTCATATTTCACTAAATTTGATCTTTTGTTTTATATATTTAAATTTAGTTTATAGTCTTATATATATGTGTCCCGTGAATCCGGCACTGTATGGACGGTGGGATTTATCACAAATTTTGGACGGCCTAGATGATTTATTGAGTGAGCGGAAAATTTAAAATCATTTGTATTTTATTAGATAGATTTATTAGATATATATATATATATATATATATATATATATATATATGTTTTGAATTTGTTCGAGTACTTTGTTTCCAATATTAAATTTAAAATTAAAAATGTCCAAAAAATTATTCTTGACATTCTTTCAAGTTTTTAACACCTATTTATAAAACATACACAGAGACATATATATATATATATATATATATATATATGAAAAAAATATATATATATATATACACACATGTGAAGATTATATCTGATCGCTTTATGATTATTTTTTTTGAGTTATAACGACGGTTCATCTGTCACTATAGTTATTATGGTCTATCACAATGGGTGAACCGTCGTTATAGCGTAAAAAAATAATCGTCATAAACAACTGTGTACTACACATGTGTATATATACTTATATAGTTCATACATGTGTGTTTCTGCATAATGAATAAAGAGAGAGAATGAAGTACGTCATGCATGTATGAAGAGAGAAAGCAAATAAACCTTCTTTTAATTTCTGCACAGCCTCATATAGGGCATCTTGTTCTTTAAGCTTTAAGAACTAAACAAAAAATAATTAAGCCAAAAGAAACATAGTTAATTAAGAAATAAGACACCCCCTCCTATAAAAAAATTTATTTTATTGTGAACTTTTTCTATCCGAATTATTCACTCAGCCTCTATGTTACATTGACTCTTCAATTTATTTAGAAAAGTATGCGAATGTCTGACAATGAACACTTGGACAAGGGTTATGCATCCAATTTCATGTAATTGGTGGTGTTTGATTGTATCTTAACAGCCCACTTCTTAATACATTTTATTTTATATTAAGAGGTCATCTGAATTTTTAAGAGACAAATATGAGTCTAAACTATTCAGAGGACCCTCTTAATACAAAAATGCGAGTTGTTAAAATACATTAAGAGATGAGTCGTTAAGATACATTAAGATACAATCAAACACCGTCTGATCCTCTCTATCCAAGGATTCTAATAAAAAGTAAAGTAACAAAAACTAAATCGATGGTAGAGAAATTTCCAATTTTGCAGTACCTTTCCAAGTCGATGAAGGCCGCGCTCGGCCAACAAAGAAATGAGCACAATGATGGAACAGACAACGGCGATTACCCATGTCGGCGTGTATTCCAAAGATCGCGATTCCGCCGCCATTTTCTGCCACCGTAGCTAGGTTGATGTAAATATGGTAATTAATTAATGTACGCCCCAAAAATGAATTAAGTTGATGCAAGGTTGGTTTATAAAACATAGGTAGGAAAAAGGAAGGGTGTTGTTCAACATGGGATAGATAGATGGCATATGTAGAAGAGAAGGAAAAGAATATATGTACGTTCAAAAGAGAGATTGTGAAGCAAAGAATTAAGTAGCCAAAGCCAAGCTAGCTTTGGTCTATACGTTCGTATAATATATATGTGCATGCACATTTAATTGGTTTGTATTTGCATACAAGAGAAGGCAAAGAATATGGCAAAAGATTTGTGGGATAATTAAAATTTGTACAGTTAGTATATTTTAATAAATTAAATTATCAGAATGAAATAACGTTTGAATTTAAAAAAGTGTTTGGTAGCTTAAAAAGTTTAAAACATTTGAATGACTTTTAACCTTAAAAATATTTCAAATTGACTTTTTAAAAATCAATAATGATCTTACAATACAAATTTATAACACGTAGCTTTAATAATACAGATTTATAAGAATTTTGAATTGCGTATTTCAAATATTTGAACATGGACTTAAATAAAATAAAAAAAGCTTTTAAAAGTACTACTTGATTGAGTTCCTCAAAAAGAGTTTATTTTGATTTTTAAATCGTATTTATGGGTCTTACGCGTGAAAATATCAAAAAATAATATGAAAATATCAATTTCTCCGCAAACTGGTTAAGCCCCATATTTCATTATGGTTGTTGAAGTAATCAACTTAAAATCAATTTTATCAAAAGTAAGCACCTCTTATAATTAAATATAAGTAAGAAAAATAATAAAATTATTCTCTCTATTACACAAATAGTCTCATTTGGAATATATGGAATATTAATAATATATTTTATTTCATATTAATATTAAATATAATAAGTTGTTACTTTAATATTGATAAGATTTAAGAAAATTATGATGACAAATTTATGGATATTGTGTCATTTTATATTATTTATAGCTAAATGCCCAGGTTTATTTTTTAATTCCTTATTTATTCTATATATATAATCATTATAAAATATTTTTAAAATTTTAATTTAATTTATTATATTTTTAATTTAATATTTAGTTTTTATTTTCAATCTTTTGACATAAAATTATTGTACATTAATAAGTTACCATAATAGTTTTTTGTTTTTAATAGTAACTTAAATTTTAATAAGTATATATAAATGAGATTTTTTTCTAACATTGATTAACGATCTACTATCTGAAATAAAATTAATAATTAAAGTTTAATCAGTAATATATTTTGTAATATATATCGTTTGGCTAAATGATTGAACCGATCGTTTTGTCTCAGAATTACTGGTTTTATTAGCATCTTGAGTCCATCACACTCACTTGTGTATCAATTCTTTAGGAATCTCAACCAAGTTATTTTTGAAGTCAGTAGCCCGAGAACGTGATATATTGCACAACTGTGAAATACTTGCGGCCAGATTCATGAACGATCACTTTGAACACCAAATAATTTTTTGAATCAGAAGTTGACAACTCAGGCACCTTTTTAGAAGTTAACTTGTACGATTTTATCAATTCAATTTAAAGACGCCAAAACATTTCTTTAATATATATTTTAGCTGCGTGCATCTCTAACGGAAATCCAATAACAATTTTTTTCATCTATTTCTCTTTGATGTACTGGATTTTAAAATGGATGGAAAAAAAAATACAAAGAAAAAACTTAAGTATCTATCAAACTATTTTGTTACTTGTTATTTAACGAAAAAAAAAAATTAATGAAAAAATTGAGCAACATTAAAGAAATTTTTTAAAACTTGATAATCAAATTTAATTTTTAAACAATTCGAATGACTAAACTCGTAATATTATTTTATGGTATATTTAGCAAATGGTACGAACTAAAGTCTTAACTTCTTGCTGATGTGCTCCTTGCAACAAAAAAAACAAGAAGAAGAAGAAACCCAAAATCTAGCCAACAAATTCCTCACATATTCATCAAGGACCCAAATCTTTGACTCCCGCTGAAAATCCTCCAATCCGACTATCAGATCGATTGGAATGCGTCGAAATCAGGTGCCTGCAAAGCAAAGTTCCAGTTTGAATCTTCACAGTGTTCATTGAAAGAAGAGCAAAGTAATTTATATTATCTCAGATCCAAATTTCATAGCATTGCTGGTGCCTGGTTGAAGAAATTCGTAATCTAAGAAAGTGACAAATGTTGCGGTTGAGAGCTTTTCGTCCGACGAATGATAAGATCGTGAAGATTCAATTGCACCCAACTCATCCGTGGCTTGTCACCGCCGATGCCTCCGATCATGTTTCCGTTTGGAATTGGGAGCATCGCCAGGTATTCAATTTTGCATAATATATACATACATGACTATGTATGTATACATACATGACTGTACATACTGTGATTTAGTTGAAATTGTTTTGTTTTTTTTTGGTTCTCAGGTGATTTATGAGCTGAAAGCTGGAGGGGTTGATGAGAGACGTTTGGTTGGAGCCAAATTGGAGAAGCTTGCTGAGGGTGAATCAGGTATTATTTTTTTGTTAATTGGAAACACTATTTTTTAGCACACAAAAACAATTTAGATTAGAACTATTAGCCGATAAGTTGCAAAGTATGTTTTTGGAACTACTTAGTAGAGTGTAAGAAATTGCAAGTATTTGTGAAATCACATGGCGTATTCAAAATTAAATAAAAAAGTAACCAATCCTGGATTTATCTTGTAAAATTTTCAACTTAAAATGTTAGTTTAAAATTTATTTCATTTGAAGTATAGACACTTTCATATTTTATGTGGACAAAAATGGATGTTTATATTGCTATAGTATTGTACCTTTTCTTTGACAAGTAACTAAGAAAACCCAATACAAGTGGCAAAATGGGGTGAACCCAAGAATTCGAGCATTATGCTGTTTTAGTAATGTACCTTTCTAAGAAAAAATTTCTTATATATATTTTGGATATTATCTGATAAATATTTCTTTTGTGCTAGAACCTAGAGGAAAACCTACAGAAGCCATACGGGGAGGGAGGTATTGGACTCATTTATACGCTTTCCCATAACTTTCCTAGCTTTAGTTGCTTCTTGATGTAACCTGAACCCATGATCGGTGAATATGGTTCAAGTGTTAAGCAGGTTAGCTTTTATGATGACGACGTGCGATTTTGGCAACTTTGGCGTAACCGGTCTGCTGCTGCCGAGGCCCCATCAGCAGTCAATAATGTCACTTCAACCTTGAGTTCTCCTGCTCCATCAACAAAAGGAAGACATTTTCTTGTCATCTGTTGTGAAAGCAAGGCCATATTTTTGGACTTGGTGACTATGCGTGGGCGCGATGTACCTAAGCAAGACCTTGACAACAAATCACTTCTCTGGCAAGTCTCTATATCTATACTTCCATTTGCTAGATATATTGGAAGCATGAAAAGCAATGTGCGTAATTTCTTAAAAAGCCTTTAATTTTTCCAACTGAATTTCTCTGGTCTTTATGTTAATGGTAAACTGCTGCTAGATTCCCTTGAAATATATAATCTGATTCATCTCTTAGTAATCACAAAAAATAAAATAAAAAATTAAACACTTAGTTTATGCTGTTGCCAGCTTGTTTTAATTCTTATGTTGTTTTTTGAGACATGTACAAAGTGCATCATATTATTATGTATTCCAGCATGATCATGTCCACTATACTGTGTGGATGTGTCGCGTGTTCTACATTCTACTGTTTATGCTTTAAGCAGCTTATGTCATTACACAATCTTGGTTCTTCCCAATTATCTTTTAACTTCTAATAATTAAAGAAGTTTGGAAGATTAAAAAAATAGTAAGAGAGAAGTTAAAACTTAATATGCCTAGAGTCATCTAAAAAGAGAGTGACAAGAACAGCAACAAAGACAAAAAAAATCAATGAAAAATCTCCCTATGTACCCTGAACATCAAATAAGGCTTCTGAGTTCAGTATACATACGAGGTAGTCTCTGAATGAACCCAATAAGGCGATGAGAATAGAGGGTGAGGGGTAACGGCGTAACAGGTAAGGGGTCAGGGTCTGGGCTAACGGGTGAGGGTAATATAGAAAGTTAAACATAAGAGAGTCTCAATACTTTTCCCTTTTCCTTAGAAAATCCTTGTGAGGATCATGCAAGAAGGAAAAATATTTGGTGATATATGATAATGCATCAACATGGGATGAGTTGACCCATTGAAAAATGCGAAGTTGCAAAACTAAACTTATACTTTTCATCTGTGAACTGATTATGTCCTATCAATACCATTTATTTATCAAAGTGCTTTGGTAAAAAGTATATCTAAAAAAAGTAAAAAACACATTTGGGAAGCAGACATTGTGTACTTTTGGATGTGATTTTTTCCCCTGGAACTGGTCAGGTGGAAAGTTCACTGAAATAAGAAGGGCTTACTCATTGTTTCAAACAAAACTATTGAAGCAGACAAACGAGAGAATTATTTTGAATGAAATATCGACATTCTTCTCATGTATGCTTCGGTGCATTAATAATGCCATTATTTTCCCTTGCAGTATGGAATTTCTCTCTAGGTCAGCTGTTGGTGATGGTCCACTGGTGGCTTTTGGTGGATCAGATGGTGTAATTAGAGTTCTTTCAATGATAACATGGAAGGTTTGAGACTTTTGTATAAATGGTATATAAACCTTTGATTTTACATGCATTATGTGACAATACTTGTTACCTTGCAGCTTGTTAGAAGGTACACGGGAGGTCATAAAAAATCAATATCTTGTTTGATGACCTTTATAGCTTCTTCCGGTGAGGTAATTATTGGTTTCCTCTTGAATTAAAGTTCTTATATTATTAACTTGGCTGAGTAAATGTGTATTTTTTAGTGCGTTTTAAGAATGAGGACTTACTGATACCTATGTGGTCCAAAATTTCATAATTTAATTCTTTTCGCATTTATTTTGATTTTGGAACTCAAAAATTGATGTAGGACGAACCCGTGAAAGTTGGTTAGAACAATATAAGAGGCTTTGGAAGCCCATGAATTAGAAGTTGTTTAGTTTGCAGTTATCTTATTTAATTTGTAGTTATCTTATTAGAGTCCTAGTTAGGTTAGGAAGGCTGTGTAGGAGTATTATAAATAGTGATGTACTTCATTATTTTGATACATTGAATAATTAGAATTGATTTATTTTTGTGTGAGAATTATCTTTGTGATATTTATCCTTCATCCCAAAACCTTCGTCCTCATCATTTTTGGTATCAGAGCCCAACCCCAAATCACCTTCTGCCGCCAATGCCTTTGTCCCAAAATCAATTGTCCCATCATCATCATCATAAAAAAACTGCCAGCCAAACGAAGACTTATTAGAACCCTAAACCATCTCCCAAACCCAAAATGTAACATCACATCATCCCTTACAATGTAATACCATCACTAACCTTTATAATCCCCAAATTTCAGCTTCCATCCAAATCAAATCAAGGAACCCTAGATTGCAGCCCACCTTTTTATTTTCGAAACATACCAACAAAAAAGAAGGTAGAAGAAGAGAAAGGAAATGAAAAACTAAAAGAAAAGAAGTGAAAACTCACCGCCGTTGCACCTCGCCATCTTTACTGTTGCATCCCGTCGCTATTGTCATCTTCATCTATCAAGAGTTCTCTTCTAATATAGCCTTCCTTCTTTGCTGCTCTGTCGTAAGGGAAAAAAAAGACTAGCCTCAATCTGATTTCTAAATATCTTTTTGTATTTACTCTTAGGTACCCTAAAGTTTTTATAGTTTTCTAGTTTAGTCTCCCAAGTTTGCTTAAATTTTAAAATACCCCCTGAAAATTTTATGTATCAGTCCCTGTACTTTCATCTTCTTCAATTCTAGCCCCTGAAGTTTCATTAGTTTTAGTTCAATCTCAGTTTCTCTATCTTTTCTGAACTTAAGCTCCTACAACAAGGTTAAAAAAAGTATATTTTTATTTGCAGGAACCATGGTAAATGCCGAAGAAATCAATGTCAAGCGTGATGCTTGTTGGTAGATTTCGCAATCAATAAATACGTGCAAGTATACACGGTCAACAAGTAATATAATGATAAGAGAGTGTCGAACCCACATGAATCTCTATCTAATAAATCCTAACTACTAGTTTTATATCAATCCAATTTTATTTAAATTACCGAAATTTGAGATTGTTAATTAAAAATAAATTAAATTAAACTAAGAGTGAATTTAGCACAAAGATTGATTTCAGATATAAAAGCTTAATACTACAATATCTCCAATTATGCAATATAAATCAATTATCTAATTTATCCAATTATTAAAACCAATGAGTTGTTAACAGGAATTCATGATTATTTATAAGCCCTTTCCCAAGGTACAAATACAATTATTTAATTTAATTAATCTTATGATATCCCTATGTAAAACAAAAGAATCAAATTCATTAAGTATCAATTCCCAAAAGTTACATGCAGTGAGAAAAGATATTTCTATTCAGTTCACAACCCTAATTTTTCATCACATGCAAACAATTAAGAATACATGCTATCATATTCAGATCTAACCCTAGATTTCATCTTCGGAATTCATCTAGAGTAGCACGCTAATTATTGGCCAGACAATTAATCAATAAGCACAAAATATGGTAGACAACTCAATTTGAATAAATAATTGGACTTCAATTGATAATTAATTCATAGGCATAAAAGGTTAAATTGCAGTCTTAATTGTAAAATTAGTTCATACTGAAAATTAAAACCAAAAATCCCACGCAAGCCATCACAAATAAATTACAAAACTAAATAAGGAAGAAAAGAAAAACTCTGTAAGGGTCTTCAGTCTTCAGCCTAAACTCCTTGTGATGCTCTGCAAACTTCAATCTTTTCTTGTCAGCTATCCAAGTCAATCTCTCTGTATCGTTTCTCATAGTAAGCCCCTCTCTTTTTATAGCTTTATGTCTCTTCTAAGTCAGCTTTGAATAGAATCCTTGTCCGAATAGGAATTTGGCCCTGTTCTCCTTGCCTTGCACAAATCCGTCAACTTTCCTTCTGCTATCCTTCTGCTGGAAAATTACAATTGTGCCAATAATGATGCCAAAAGTCTTGATTTACCCCTGTTTTGCCCTAACCTGCAAAATAACCACTAAGCAAATAAAAATGTCCTAAAATACTCAAAAACTAATGATATATCAATCCTAAAAATACTCAATTCATGGATATATTACCCACTCATCAATGCTTATATGTTACAACAAGATGAGTGTCTCAAAAGGATTTAAGATTCAATCATAACACTTACTGCAAATGCAACAAATGTTCAAGCTTCTATTACAGCACTTACAGTAAAAATTGATGTACTCACGGTCACGGAACGCATAGATAAGGGACAAGAAAATGTTCATAAGAATTTTGAAAACCCCATTCCGGATCTTAATCATCTTATAGACTACAACAACATGACCTTAATCCACGGTTAATAATCATGTTCCAGATCTTAGGATGAATGCAATGGATAGAGGAGCGAAATTAGATGTTGGAGACTTCAATGTAGATAATGGTCCGGAAGCATTATTCGATTGGATTCATAGTTTGAAGAGCTTCTTTCGTTGGAATGAATTATCCGATGAAAGGAAACTTTTCTTTGTTGAAGCGTAGTTGAAAGGAACAACTTGTATTTGTTGGGATAAACATGAGCGGAATTTATATAAAACTACGAGAAGATGATAAGATATGAAAGTTGCATTGACACGACGTTTTGTACTCTTGGATTATAAGCAACAGGCATATTTGAGAAGTAAATCTGTAGCCGAGTATACTTCAACGTTCTACAGTTTGGTTACACGGTCTGAATTCCCTTGGGTTGAAAGAAGTTTTAATCTCCACGTCCCGTCGAGGATTAAATCTGGAGATTGCAGGTGGTGTAGTTTTAGATAAACTCTTGCTCTTGGATGATGTTGTTCAAGTTGTCACCAAAGTAGAGAATAATTTAAAAAGGAATTTTGTTAGGCCTCCAATACAAGTCCAAACTCGGAGGGAGCGTACTTTTGTGGGGCCTATTTTAAATAAGTCAGTGGAAAGATCATCAGCAAGCCCTTCAACTACTAGTAGGCCTAATTGTATCCCATGTTATTCTAATGCTAACAACAACCATATGTCTAGGTGCTATAATAATTGTGATTTTGGTCATATGTCTTTTGAGTGTCTTTCCCCGAAGATGAATGTTGTCTCTTCTCCTTCTAGGGAACTTGCTATTGTTGACAAAGAGTGCGGGGAAGATAACTTAATCGAAGAGGTTTGCAAGTCGATAGACGATGAATATGAGCCCGATGAGCAATATTTAGAAGTTGATGCTCATTTAGAAGGATGTTTAGCTGTCTTCGACCTTTACTTGTTGCTCAGAAACATAAGGATAATCCTAAAATCCATCGTGCTCTCTTGTAATTGATACTGGGAGTTGTACGGATGTTATCTCTGAAAAAGCAGATAAGAAACTTGGGTTAAAAGTTGAGCCTCACCCGGAGCCGTATGATGCTGCATGGGTTACCAATACAAGGTTGCGGGTTACCCAGAGGTGTTTGGTTACATTTTCCGTAGGCAAGCTTAAGGATACCATTATGTGTGATGTTCTACCCCTTAAGGTTTGTCACATTATCTTAGGACGTAAATGGCTATCGGATCGTCATGCGCAACATGATGCTCGTGCTAATATCTATTCGATTATCAAAATCAATACCACATTAACTCTTATTTGTGCTCTCGACATGCCAAATTTGAAGCTTACAAAGACTTCCTTGGTGATCCGACGTGATTGTTCTTGATGGAGTTGAGTTTTTTCAACGGGGGAGAATTGATGTAGAACGAGCTCATGCAAGTTGGTTAGAAAAATATAAAAGGCTTTGGAAGCCCATGAATTAGAAGTTGTTTAGTTTCCAGTTATCTTATTAGTCCTAGTTAGTTTAGGAAGGTTGTTTAGGAGTATTATAAATAGTGATGTACTTCATTATTTTGATACGTTGAATAATTAGAATTGATTGACTTTTGTGTGAGAATTATCTTTGTGATATTTATCCTTCGTCCCAAAACTTTCGTCCCCATCAAAAAAATAAATAAATTAGCCAGCTAGTTTGCACCTTATATAAAAAACTTGAAGCTTTCCACTAGTTGAAAGAAATACTTAATATCCTCTGTGTGTGTGTCATGCATAGGGAGCATGGAGAAAATTAAAGTGCAATTGTAAGATGTTCTTGATCTGAACTAGGCTTACTTTATTGAAGAGTGAGACCTCTTTCTTAAGTTTTGGCTTGGAGCACAAGAAGCTACTAAGAATGTTATTACCAGCTAATGGATATCTTTTCATCATTGTGGTTTGTTAATAGATTGTGATCTGCACCAATGAATCTGAATAGCATTGTAATGATTGATCTTTTATATTGAAATTAGTTAACATACAGTTTGAAACAGATTTGAGATGTATTATCTCCTCTGTATGGACAGATCAAGGATTGGGAGAGGTTTTGACTTGATAGGCTTTTTGATTGGATTGATTTTGGTGGGGATGAAGATGTTAAGATAAATTGGGAATCAACGAATATTTTTATAAACCGCTGATTTAAGATAAATTTGCAAAGTTATAATGCAGTATTTATGTATTTGGTAAATCATTAAAAATTATAAGATGCCCTTGACAAAGAAGGCTGTTCTATGCATTTTTCGAGGTTCATTAGTAACATTTTGATATATTACCTATTTTCTCTTGTATATATGTGTTGTAATTTCTTCTTTCTTCATCAATAAATCTTTTTCTTTTACCTCAAGAATAAAGCACTTGTTGAACTGCTGATAAAGTTGTCATTTTGTCAATGTTGTATTTCAAGTTTTTGGTTTTCTATTGTCATAGTGATGATATATTTCATTGTACAATATGCATGTATACTCATATTTTCATTTTTTCTTCCAAAAGACATTAACCCTTTCTCTTGTTATATTTGTATTTGTACAGGCACTTTTGGTCTCCGGAGGTAGTGATGGTTTAATTGTGCTTTGGAATGCAGACCATGGTCAAGACTCACGAGAACTTGTGCCGAAGTTGAGCTTAAAAGTAGCTATCTATACTTTGATTATGACTCTTTTTCTTTTTAAAATTTTCCACTACGTCATATTTTTGTTACAATTATAAGATCTGCTAGGTTATAAGCAGTCTACTTTCCTTGATAATACGAGTATATATACTTACATAAATATTCTTATGTATCTATACTTGGAATCAGGAATCAAAATTATGTATCTATATACAAATTACATTATTGTTAACACATACAAAATGCTTAAGTTGGTAACAGTAAAATACAATTACCATGACATGGGTGTCCCTCCTGTCCCCTTTACATTGTGAAAAGGTTTCTTATTTTTTTTCACTCACTTAATGTTTTTCTAGTTTTTGCCTGTAAAAGCAAAACATAGATGTTAATACCTGAAATGGCATCTAAATTGTTAAATTCAAGATTGGTTTGGTGCAAATCCATTAAATTAATTTCTGTGAGAAAGTTCTCGAATCTGACAAATGATTTGTTTGAAAAAGTTAATCTCTTCCATTATTTGATTATTTTATCCTTTCTTTCCCATATTGTATACATAAACATGCCCGACTTACATGCATGACCATTTTTATATCCATGCGGCTTGACACTGCATGAATGGTCCATTTTATTCAATGTTTTTTTTTTCCCTTAGCTTATGGTTGCTGAAAGCTTATGTTCTTATGATACTCTTAAGGCACATGATGGCGGGGTTGTGGCAGTTGAGCTTTCTAGAGTGATGGGAGGTGCACCACAGCTCATTACAATAGGTGCGGATAAGACTTTAGCCATCTGGGACACAATATCTTTTAAGGTGCTGTACTATCAATTAGTAGTTCTTGATGTAGGTTAAAGATAGCTTTCTTTATTATGAGAAATACTATACTGAAACCTTTGCCTTTCTCTCTCATAAATCATCTCGTTCCAGGAATTGCGTCGTATTAAACCTGTTCCGAGAATGGCTTGCCACAGTGTGGCATCTTGGTGTCACCCTCGAGCTTCCAATCTTGATATATTAACTTGTGTCAAGGATTCCCATATTTGGTATGCATATTACTCTCCCTATTAACAAGTGTTACGCATTTAAATATTGACTCTATAAAAGCTATGACTTGAGGTGACAATTTTTTCCACCATTTAATTATTATTGTTTAATATCTTTGCAGGGCTATCGAACACCCAACTTATTCAGCTCTCACAAGGCCATTATGTGAACTCTCCTCACTAGTCCCTCCACAAGTACTTGCATCTCACAAGAAACTGAGGGTAAATATCTGGCCGTTATTTTGTTTCTTGTCAAACATTAGATGGTGTATTTGTTTTTATTTCTTCAATTGGTTGAGAGAAAACTTTGATATTTGACATTTGGTGATTTTAAGACTTATAATAGTTAATAGCTCCATCATGCTGTTGCTAATTACTTAATTAGAGATGTGTAAATCACTAGTTCGAGAATTCTCTTCTACAAGGTATTTTCTCGCAGGTCTTCTTAGTGGGTTTTCTTGAGCTTTTAGTCTTTTCAAATATAAAGAAGTTTATAAGCAATCTGCTTATAAGCAGAACTTTTTATTTTTTGATAAGTTTTGTAAGCTGAACTTTTAACATGACCATGCTAAATAATAGTGTTACTATGCCGACTGGATACTGATCACCTGTTCTAAATGAGTTTGCCTAGAGCTCTTGCATATATATTTTTTTACATACAAGTAATTTCAGTCGAATCGCAATGGTCAGACTCATGTACACTGTTTATACGAAAGAAAAGTGTAGGGCTGACAGAAAAAGCATCTATGCAGATTATACAAGCCAATCCCCTATACATCACCTGTAATTTCGAGGGCAAACTAAATACAACCAAGTCAAGTCCATTATGCTCTTCTCTTACATCTTCAAAGGGTTTCTAATATTATGCGTTGTGTGCCAATAAGAAACATCTGCTTTGAATAATTTCCTCTTGAGCTTGGAAGGAGAAAAGTTGTTAGAACTGTGGTTGGGCTATATATTTTCTGTTCTGGATGGCAAGAAAATTTCTTTTGTATGATGCCAGTTTATATGGTTGTGACAACCATATCACTTTCTATCACCCAAAAAAACCCACCCATATTATGACTTCTAACACCTAGGATTTTAAGCAAAAAGAATAAAATCTTTGAGATCTACTCATTCATTTGTGCCTAAGAACAATCTTGGATTTTCGTCAATAGCCTCGAAAAAAATTCTTAAATTTGTTTTAACAAGTTGAAGTTTCTTTTTTACCCTCTGCTCCTCTAATTGAGGTTCATTCTTTTAGGAGTTAATCTGCATTTCAGAAACATTTTACTGATATATGATGAACTTGATTTTGTGCACAGATATGTGACAAACTCCTTTCTTCCAGCCAAGATTAGTCTCCTTCATCTTTGTTCAAGAACATGGTTTAATTTAATAATAAAGTTGTTAATATTGTAATACATTGAAGAAAGTTTGTCAGTAGTGATATAGTCTATTTACTTACTAAAAATAGTAAATTTGCATCTCTCTTTCCCCGTCTTTTTAAGAATTATTAAATTTAAGTAACTGAGGAAAGCTCTGGGTTCCACTTTCATTTTTCTTTCCTCTCTTAAAAACACGTATCCCATGTTTACATGGCTGAGAAAGTTTGTTCAAGTGTTTTATGTTCTTTTGTTCTTTTTCACTTTTATTTAGCTGTACTTATGATCTTTGAAATTATTATTGTAGGTTTATTCTATGGTTGCACATCCATTACAGCCACACCTTGTTGCTACTGGGACCAATATTGGTGTTATCGTCAGTGAATTTGATGCCAGATCTCTTCCAGCTGTAGCCTCCCTGCCGACAGCACCAGAAAGCCGAGAACATTCGGCTGTTTATATTATCGAAAGGGAATTAAAGTTGCTAACCTTTCAGTTGTCCAACACAGCAAATCCAGCTCTTGGAAGTAATGGATCCTTGACTGAAACAGGAAGGTCCAGGGGAGAGTCATCTGAACCACTACAAGTCAAGCAGATCAAAAAGCACATTAGTACTCCTGTTCCACACGACTCATATGCAGTTCTTTCAGTGAGCAGTTCAGGAAAGTAAGTGGCCTCCAACATTTGACTTTGTGTAGCTTGGGGCATTAATAAAGACAACTAGATTCATTACAAATATCATTTAATCTAGTTGGGGCCTAGCATGCATCTTAGTTGTCTTGATTTTTAGGTATTCTAGTTGGGACTTAATCTAGTTTTCAGCATGTTCCGCATTGAATAGCTTTCAAAAAAATTATGGGAGGGTTATAATATGGTTCACATGAACAAAGCTCCATCACAATGTTGTGGCTGCCTTTTTACCTTGTCGTATGGTTGCAGGTATCTTGCAATTGTATGGCCTGATATTCCTTACTTCTCAATCTACAAGGTCAGTGACTGGTCCATTGTTGATTCAGGCAGTGCAAGGCTCTTGGCTTGGGATACTTGTCGAGACAGATTTGCTCTGTTGGAGTCTGCAGCACCACCTCGAATTCCCATAATTCCTAAAGGGAGCTCATCAAAAAAAGCAAAAGAAGCCGCTGCAGCTGCAGCACAAGCAGCCGCTGCAGCTGCTTCTGCTGCTTCTTCTGCTAGCGTCCAAGTCCGCATCTTGCTGGATGATGGGACATCAAATATATTAATGAGGTCTATTGGGGGTCGCAGTGAACCGGTATTTGTTTTGTTTTCCTCGGTCATTATTTTCTGTTTCTTACTGCCAAATCTTCAAAAAGTATAGGTTATTTTCCTTGCTATTAATTTTCTGAGGTCAAAGATGAATTTAGCTAGCAGAATAGATGCATGGATTTGGAACTAACTTGGTGCCTACAACTGGTTTTGTGGTGGCTGGAGTTTGTGATAGCTTGTATTCTTAAGGTCTTATAAACTTGAGGAACATGTTGGCTTCAAGGATTAAAACCACATGGCTCTCTTAGTGACTGGTATGTTGCAGGATTCCAGAGAATTAGTGCTTGGATTGTTTAGACTTTCTAACTGAAGCCAACAAAAAAATTGGAAAGGACTGGGGTTAGTTGGGGCTTGATTGAGTGGACCTTAAGTAATGTTTGATGCTGTGAACGAAGCCCATCAAAAGTGGTGCTAGAGAATAATGCAAAAATAGAATCTAGGAGGTTCCAACCAAGTTATGCATCCCAAGTTTAAGGTTGCATCCCACAGACCCTCAAAGCTTTTGATAGTTTCTCAAATAAGATCTTCTTATGATAAAGGCTTACATATTTTTTTCCAGCATTGCTGACTTATTTAATTGTGCTAGGAATCTATTGCTAAAAGTCCAAGAATTTTTAAGAAAAAAAATCACTCATTTAGCTTCCATTACTATTTTGGAAAAAATAAATTTTCACTTAAAAACAACCTAATATCTAAAAATTCTTGATATACGTTGGTCGTAGATGTTCTTGGTAAGATGATCACTTGGAATATGGAGACGTCTTTGATCAAAGGCTGTGCAGTGTGTAGAGATTTGTTCAAGTTCATCCCAAAACAAATGAACTAAACAAAATTGGTTCTGAGCTTCTGAATAGGATGCTGAACGGTCAACCCCAAGGAATAAATATTAATTATTTCTTTTGTTAAGGATACATATTAATTTTGCAAAAGACTAGTCATATGGAATTTTTAATCGTTAAAGCTGTATTAGTTCTTCTATAGGAATTAAAGCAAATAAATTTTGACCCAATATTTTTTAGAAAATCATGTTTATAAGTTTACTACTATTTATAAATTCTGGTGAGGTGCCAGAGTAGTATTCTAGAACTAATATATTTGCATAACTTTTGGAACCAGTTTTCCTATTTCAAATGTTGGATTGTATCTATTGACATTTGTTCCATAACTGCCCCGTTCTTCATTCTACCTCTCTAGTCTCTTCTCTTTTTGTTGAAAGTTTTCTCTGAACAGTTTATGTTTATTAATTAGCGTTGAGGATGTACCCTTTGTTGTGTATAATGTCAGGATAATTGTCCTCTGATCTTTCTGTAATGGTTCATCTATTAATTTTTTGGTTAAGGTTGAGAAGTTCATCATTCTTTCCCACTACTTGTGTTTGGCCCTTTTTAAATCAATAATTATGCTTTCTAGGTTATTGGTTTGCATGGGGGGGCACTACTTGGTGTTGCCTATCGAACATCACGAAAAATTAGCCCTGTTGCTGCTACCGCTATTTCAACATTCCAGTCTATGCCCTTGTCAGGCTTCGGGAGCAGTGGGCTTTCTTCCTTCACCACTGTTGATGACGTTTATTCTTCTCAAAAATCTCCTTCTGAAGCAGCACCTCAGAACTTCCAGTTATACAGGTGGGAATGCATGTCGTCGCATCTTGCAGATCTGTTTCTACCATCATATGAACCCCTAGTGTGATATGAATAATGTTGGTTATCTTGATAATCAATTCCTCTTTTATTGTCCGAGCCCATGCATACAAATTTTGAACATGAATTCACAAGTTTGCATTTAGTGGATTTGGTTTAACAGTGTATATTTGTTTTGAATCAAGATTTTATTTTCGATTTCATGCTTTAGTGATTGAGCAATAATTGAAATGTTCAGTTGGGAAAACTTTCAACCTGTGGGCGGTCTTCTCCCTCAGCCAGAATGGACAGCATGGGACCAAACTGTTGAGTATTGTGCTTTTTCTTATCAACAATACATTGTCATATCTTCCTTACGCCCTCAGTATAGATACTTGGGAGATGTTGCAATTCCTTTTGCTACAGGGGCTGTTTGGCATCGGAGACAGCTGTTTGTGGCTACACCAACTACAATTGAGTAAGTAGTACTTACCAAATTTAACAGTTTATATTACGAGTTAACAGTTGAATAAGTTGTGTAGGAGTGGTAGCTAGAATCAGACCTTGATCACAATTTCTTGAAGGATGAATACTTTCTTTGGGCTCTGTTCTCACATTCTTAGTCGGAAAATACTAATTTTGGTATGCTCATGTTTTAAAATGGTTTGGAGATATGATTTGAGCATTGATGAGGACTTCAGGGTTTGCAATTCATCCATTTTACTTATGTATATGTATATAAGCTCAATTATATACCTGCAATTGCAGAAGAGCGAGAATCTTTCTGAAAATTTTACAATAATTAGATGAACAAAAATACGGTGTGGGGGAAGACTCTTGCGTTTGTTTGAGTCGTACTTATCACAAAAATCAACAAATATAATTTGTGGTCATTTCTTCGCCTAGGCCTCTAGATGTAGAGCATATATTGGTCTTGTTCCTCGTGAAAAGATTAGTACCAATGACCTGTTTGCGGTGAGATGTTTCAGGTGTGTTTTTGTGGATGCTGGTGTTGCGCCCATTGATATAGAAACAAAACGGCGAAAAGAAGAGATGAAACTGAAAGAGGAGCAGGCAAGAGCTGTCACAGAGCATGGAGAGTTAGCACTAATAGCAGTTGAAAATCCGCAAACTGCAACACAGGAGAGGATACCATTGAGACCCCCAATGCTACAGGTTGGAGTTCTTAAATTGTTTTATGTGCGAATATGTATCTTAGGTATAGATGGTCTTAGCCTTGTAGCTGGTTTTGGCAAGTTAATCTGGTTATTGTTTATCTCCTTCAAAGATACATGGAATAAATATGGAGTTTATTCCAAATTTCTACTGAACAATTCTAATGTTGGTAAAAGCATAAGATTTTCCCCAATCCAAGAAAAAAGATGACATCAATTTTCTTACTTGGTGGGGCTAATACTCAAGAACGTGGTAATTTCCAATGTTGTCAGAATAGTTTTTCTCTAAGAAAGAATATGTATATAGATGACAAAAGAGAGAACAAGGCAAAGTTTAATAAGAAAAAAATAAAATAGGAAGAATAATATAGAAATAGAATCAATGATGGATGTTCCTTTCCTTACCTCCTCCCCACATTATATATATATATATATTATGATAGTTGATGGGTTTCTGTCTGAGCCGTTGGGTTGCTATACCTACGGTAACCCCATGATACCATGTGGCTAAGAGACCAGTTATTGGCATAGCAATGTTTATTTTCTTTTAAATTCTTCATTTTGTTTGTCACATTCATAACAACATCGAGGTTTTCCAAGTATCATTAACCATCTGGTTATCGACTTCTGAGAGTTTTTCTCATCTCAATAAAATCTTCTTTTACATACATTTAAAAATGGTTCTTCTGGGAGCTTGCAGGTCTTAAAAAGACATGAAAACTGCTTAACAACCTGTTATTTTGTTGGGCAAGCTAGAATTTGTACATTAGGCTTTCCTTCTACAGATTCTTTTCTTATCTCTTGGGAAAAGTAGAACCTAATACCAGTGGACAGCCAGAATTTTCTCGTTTCCATTTACCTTATCATGTCGCTGAAGAAGCACAATGTTCTCTTAATTAATCGAAACAAGTTTCTTGTCAGGTTGTGAGGTTAGCTTCTTTTCAGCATGCTCCCTCCATCCCTCCGTTCCTAATGTTGCCTAAACAATCTAAAGGTGGTGGTGAAGATCCAGCCATGCCAAAAGAGATGGATACTAGAAAAGTGAATGAAATAGCTGTTGGTGGTGGAGGGGTGGCAGTGGCGGTTACTCGTTTTCCAAGCGAGCAAAAACGGCCAGTTGGACCTCTCGTGGTTGTGGGTGTTAGGGACGGTGTTCTGTGGCTTATTGACAGGCAAGGGCCTTTTGCTTTCTTATTAAACTAATATTTTGGGTGCACTTACATCTCAGATGGGGTGTTAACCTCACACCTTTATCCTTGAGTGTGGCTGGAACTGCCACTTTTGTAACAGTTAATGTTCAATACAAAGTGGTGATTAGCTTGTCTTCTGATTTTAGAATGTTGTAATAGTTAATTTTGGGTTCTCGTCAGTTAGTGATATCAAAAAGCATCATTTATGTTTATGCCTAACTATTGTCTTGTATGTTATTCATATCTGGGCGAGTTTATCAATAATGCACCATCTTCTGATAGAATTCTTCTAGTGGATAAACGCCCACATATTGATCCTTGATCCCCACGACACCCACCCAGACAGTTTACTGGGGTGCGTGGTTTGGCGGGAATGATTTCTCATTTTTGTTGTCAGAAGTGTTATGCTTTTTAATGCATCAGATGATCAAGTTAATATGAGATAATCTATTACTACATGACTCTATGAAGTAGCGTAGATAATGACTAGAAGTATCACTGATTTCTGAGTTTTCTTTTTGTGATAGATACATGTGTACCCATGCAATATCCCTCAGCCATCCTGGTATTCGTTGCCGTTGTCTAGCTGCCTATGGAGATGCTGTTAGTGCAGTAAAATGGTATGTTTTATTATTTCTTGGTTTCTGGTTAATGTAGCCTTCATTTTATGTTGTCTAAAATTGCCTTTCATGCAGGGCAAGTAGGCTTGGTAGAGAACATCATGATGACTTGGCTCAGTTTATGCTTGGGATGGGTTATGCTACTGAAGCACTTCATTTGCCTGGAATATCCAAGAGGTTCACAATGCTCAATATCAAGATTAATCTTCATATTTACTAGCTGTAAAATAAGGATTTGCTGTTTCAAAACATAGCTGTTTCAAAACATACTGTATTTATAAATCTGCTCTGTTCTCTCTGGCATCATCTGATTTTAATGAATTGCTATGTTATGTTTACCAGGTTGGAGTTTGATCTGGCAATGCAGAGCAATGATCTTAAAAGAGCACTTCAGTGCCTTCTGACAATGAGTAACAGCAGGGATATTGGACATGAAACTGTAGGGCTAAACTTGAATGACATTATGAATCTAACAGCTAAGAAGGAGGATATTGTGGATGCTGTCGATGGAGTTGTGAAATTTGCGAAGGAGTTTCTGGATCTTATTGATGCTGCAGATGCTACTGCCCAAGCTGAGATTGCTCGTGAAGCTCTTAAGAGGCTAGCTGCCGCTGGTTCAGTGAAGGGAGCTTTACGAGGGCCGAAAGTTAAGGGGGCTAGCATTACGTCTACGCAAATCATGGGGAGTTGACACGGCTCGGTGTATGTTCTATTGTTCTCATTTTTGATTCTGCTTCTGTTGCATTCTGGTTTATTCACTTGGCGTTGCAATCTGAAACAATTTATATAGTTTTTAACTTCATACACAACTTGTTGAAGACTTGAAGTAAATATTGTCATCTTCCTGACTTTAGTATTTACTGTAATATGAAACATAACAATGTGAAAACATATTATATACCGTCATATACTACACCTATTTGTGTGTCTATATAAATATATGCAGCCGTAAATATATTTGGGAAAAACATGGCTGTGGTTGCCACAGCCAGCTGGCCATGGCAACCAGCTCAAAACTAGTTTTGATAGGTAAAATGGTAAATGACAAATTTGCCACTAATGAAATCGGTGAGCTGACTAAACTACGCTTCATAAAATGCTTACCACAGTAATGTTAGCTGTGGTTACGACAACCATGTTATCAATTTCAAAATGAAAATTGAAAGCTAAGGTTCTGTGATCCAGTGGTGATAAAGCTCAAAATTATCTAATAATGAACCTTGTTCTGCTTTCTTAGCATATTTCAATAATGTTGTTAAAAGTGTAGGAAATGTCTGCAATTTAGTGAATGATTCAATGTTCTAAAAGGTGCTAGGCGGGCGGCCGAGGGCGGCCTAGGCGGAATTTTTTATTTTAAACTAATTTTAATATTTTATCTTACATTTATCCAAACAAAACAATAATATAAAGCAAAACAATCTATAATAAAGATAATAAAGACCTTTGCTTAAAGTTCAAACACATATCCATATTGCTAATGTCAAATTGTTAATGTCAAAGTTCAAACACAAACATGCAATTGTTCAAAGTTCAAACATATTTTTAACGTATTAGTTTTATTCATAAATTAGATTGCTATTAAATAATAAAATTTAAAATTTCAAGATAATTCAATATTAAAACTTAAGAAACTAAAAATAAATTTAAGAATTATATTGAATTAAACTAAATATTACAAATGTATCATCATTTATATAATTTGAAGTTGATACAAGTTCAAAAAATTATAACTATAATAAAATTATCCATTTTGACTTGATATTGTTCACTTCTTGTTATGATTTAATATGCTACAAACTGTATTATGAATATGGTAAATCATTAGAAAAATAAATATATTAAGATCTGGTTTGGGTAGTTATTAAAAAAAAAACTTCTCTGCCTAGACCCCGCCTAGGTCCCGCTTAATTTTCTGGAGGGATTTTTTTGCCGCCTTGAGCTTCGGTGAGACGCCAGGGGGGCCTAGCGCCTAGGCGAGGCGCCAAGGGGGGCCTAGCATCTAGGCGGGGCGTCAAGGGAGGGCCTAGGTGGATCTAGGCGGGGATTTTTAGAACACTGGAATGATTATATAAGACGTATCACGTATGTAACATAACTTTCACGAAACTTATCAAAAGGAATATTATAAATTTGATGGAAGTCCTTGGTGCCATTAATATTTTTGTTGATGTCTTGTTTGTTTTGCTAGTTCGCTCAATGCTTTATATTAGCTATTATGGGCAAGGAAACAGTTCACTTTTAGTTAGATGAGAATGGAAAGGAGGTGGCAGTCTACTGTTTGACATGGTTTTCTGTTTGATTGGATTGGGAAGCGTAATATGGATCACTACTTGGATGGTACAGTAATGGACTAAACCAGAGAGAACAGTGAACCTGGAGTGATTGTAACAGTCAAAAACTGTGACTCTCTTGCTTGGATCCATTAAATATATAGTTGTCACTATACAACTTTGCCCCCACATCGCAATATAATTTTCCAACAAGTGAAACCAAATACTATTTCACTTTTTAACGGTCCTTTTTAGAAAAGAAAAATGAAAATGAGAGAATTTTTAGTCCTTATTGGTTAGTGGCCATCATTGTCACGTAAATACTATAGTTCACTACTTTGATTGTTTGCTATTGATTGCATATATGTTTTTTAGATTAGAAGTATAGTTGTACAAGGATGGCTCTATTTTCCATCTTTATTCTCCATAGCATCGAAATTAGGGACTTGTAGTTTGACTATGGGCAATAAAAATAGTAGACATAATCAGTTGCATGAAATGAACTTTTTATTTCTTTAAAATTACATTTCTGATTGATAATGGATCTGTTTGGATAGTTTCTGTTTGGAATTCTTTGGTTGGGTTTATTTTCAAGTACATTCACTGGTTCTGTCGTATGTACCACGCAAATACTCTGTTTATCTCAGAAATTTGCAATAATATAGCTATGCAGAATCTTCAGCAGTCTGTACTATTCTATGGATTTGTACCCTAAATTTTAATTTTGTTGCACGTTCTTTAGGTTTTCTTTCTCTGGGGAGTGACTTTTATGAGCAATGTTTCCTGCAGGGTTTGGTAAATAATTTGATTGCAGTTGGCGCTGGAAGAGAAGCAGCATTTGCAGGTGCAGTTTTGGGAGACAATGCTCTGATGGAGAAAGCATGGCAGGATACTGGAATGCTAGCTGAAGCTGTATTACACGCCCATGTATGAATAGCCTTGTTAACACAATTTACTGTGACATTAAATTTAGTATGTTGATCTAACCTAATTGATTTTCTCAAGGCTCATGGGCGCCCTTCGTTGAGGACCTTGGTTCAGGCTTGGAACAAGGTGCTACAGAAGGAGATGGAGCACGGTCCATCAACAAAAACAGATGCTGCGGCAGCCTTCTTGGCTTCTCTCGAGGAACCCAAGCTCACTAGTTTGGCAGAAGCAGGGAAGAAACTACCAATTGAGATTCTTCCTCCAGGAATGGCATCTCTGTATGCTCCTAATCCTGGTCAGAAAAAACCTACAGCCGCAATTCAGGGTTCACAGCAGCAGCCAGGCAAGCCATTGTTATTAGAAGGTGCAAATTCCACACAGGCAAGTGCTCCTCCTCCAACAGAGTCAAATGCTCCTCCATCATCAGAATCGGGAGCTCCTCCGACATCAGAATCTGGAGCTCCTCCTCCTCCTCCAGAATCAGGCATTAATCCTCCTTCAGAACCGAGTGCTAATCCTCCTTCAGAATTGAGTTCTAATCCTCCTTCAGAATCAGCTACTGGGGGTACGGATCCCTCAGCAGCATTAAGTGCATCAGTTCCCTCAGAAACAAGTGAAACAACTCCAGATATTCAAGCAGCTCCTAGTACAGCCCCAGCTAGTGTTTCAGATTCGGCACCAGGAGAAACTCTCCCATCAACTTCTACTAGTAGTCCAGCCCCTACAGAGCCTCCCCCCCAGTTACCAGTCGTCCAGAAGCAGAATGTTCGTCCCGAACTGCCAATGATGGACTTCAGTTGATATTTAGCAACCTGCTGAAGCTATCGGCATCTTTCTTCTTTTTACATACACAGGATGGTGGAACTAGCCAAAGTGAGCATTTGGTGTGGTAAGTTGGAGGACATTCACAAGCACCATTGTTTTTAGATATTTTGAGTTTGGCCTTGTTTCCCCCCCTACATTCTTTGTTGTTCTGTAGGGCAACTTGGATACTTGCAAGATACATTGCCATTTCATTTCTTTCAAATGTTTGTCTGTCAATAGTTTTGGTTAATATGTATTTTTATGACTTGAACAAATATCCCTATTCCATTTGTAATAAAATTAGCAGAGTTTAATTAACAAATGGACTAAAAGTAGACTTGAATATAAATAAATAAATAGCTAGTATCATTTTTTATATTTTGTTTGGCTTTTTTACCAATATATTCTTTTTAACTCAAAATATATTACTGAGTAATTAAAGAATTTATGTTTTAATTACGAAAATTAGAAGGATTTTATTTATTACACATAATTGTCACTAATTCTTATTGAATATCAAAAAATCCATGTAAACATTTGTAATATATATAAGTTTCTTAGATTATAAAATATTTATAAGACACAAAATGAGTATTTACAAGTGTTTGGTTGTAGTATTTATTAGCTTGAAGAAAAAGCCAAGAGTCGGTCAGTGTCTTACACACGTTTAAACTCCTGATCCGTTGGAAGTTGGAAATATCGTAAAACCCTTACCTGGCCGGCTTTATTCCCCACGCCGGGAAAATGAGTAAAACCTAAGCAAAATAGGGTTTTTCTCTCTCCTCTCTCTTCAAAATGCCTACGTTTACTACCATTGCTTTGGAGAGCTTACTCGAGCCTAAAATCGGAGATTCATACAAAACCTCCACAAAGTCTGTTCGTGATTTCAGTAGTAATGATAAGAAGAAGAAGGAACTGGAAGAGGAAGAGCAGCAGCTGAAGCTGAAGAAGGCTCCGGCTCGGAATCGTGTAAATATATCGCCGGCGCTGTATATAACGCCGGAACCAACGCCGATTTTGCATTCTGAGGTGGGCTCGCTGTCGCCGTCTCCGTATGTGGTTAATCGGAAGGGAAGAGGTGGAAAGTCTGTTAATCGTCCTGTCGATGGGTTTGAAGTTGAGGAGGGGAAGAACAAGAAGGTTGGGTGGGAGGAGAGGGATTTGAATGGCGGAGGGAAGAGTCGAAGAGGTGAGTTGCAGTTTGAGGAAGTGTTGGATGATAATTTGGTGAGGGAGGAGATTGTTGGGGATAATTTTGAGGATTTTGTGGCTGAGGATGATTTTTTGGATACTCGGTGTGATTCGTTGAGTGTTGGTAGCTCCGGTGAAGGGAATGATTTCGGAACTCGAATTGAAAGTGCGAGTGTTCTGTCTAATCTAGGGGAATTCTTTGATGCAGATGATGGTTAGCTCTAAACTCTTCTTCTTTTTCTGTTGTGTTAATTATTAGTGACTTTGTCGTATTTGTTTCTTTCTGATTGTTGCTTCTTGCTATATGCATTTCAAATTCAATGCTTGACTACCTATTATATTTGAACATGATTAAGAAATTTGTTCATTATGCTAGAAATTATGCTAGGATCTGAAACTGTATTCTAAACCGAGGTATTGGCCATCTTAATGGTTCCTATTGGCCATCTTAATGGTTCCTGTCACCAATAACCAGGCAATGTACTGATGTGGCTTGATTAGGTATTTGTTGCCGTTCCATTTGAGATTCAAATTTTTGGTGCACTATTTGGACCCCTAGGTAATAGTGATGGATGGGATTGAACTATTTATACTAATTAATTACCATTAGGCACTATCTTATCCTACCATTAGTCCTAAGATTGCAATTCAATGGATTATTGAAGCCCATTTGATACCTTAAAAGGAGTACTATTTAATACTACATTCCCCTTTGCATTATATAATCCCTTGTAAGTGGCCTTAGAAATGAAAAGAGAAAAAAAGTTTATGGAAGTGTAATCTTACAACAAAATAGTGTTTAGAGGTATAAATATTCCAATCCCATCCTTGTATAATTAGCCTCAGAATGAGTTTTTTCGTATATTGTTATATATATGGACTTGTATGTCAAGAAACCTATATTAGCAAGGGGGAGAGGTTTCTTTTGATTGAATAATTCTATTGTGATACTAACATCATATTATTATGTTGAAAGAAAATTAAAGAATTATTATAATACATAGGAGTGTGTTTGTGTTTCTATATACATAAATACACACACAGATATATGTACACACACACACACACATTGTATTAATGAAGAAAGTGATTATAGCAGCAAGATATCATTCTTACAAAAAGATGCTCATAATCAAATTTTATTTTTAAAGGGAGGAACTTGTTTTGCATGGAAACTTGGTAAAACAGAGTCCAAGATAAATAAAGAGGAGAAGAAGGGGAAAAAGTAAGGAAAGAGAGATTGATTACTGTTCTGCTTAGTTGGCTTATCTTATAGTTAAAGATTAACTAGCTGTATATACTATAAATGTATGGTGTATGTTTATTTAGTTGAAGTGTTTCAAAAGTAATGATCATGACTTGGTTCTTGGTTTTGGTATCTTGTATAACTACATGTGATCAAAATATTTCACATTAATCTCTATTTCAAGGTACGATTTGTTCATCAAACTTAGTTATGCTCCTCTTGTACTACGTCAACTTATCACTTATATATGAATTTTTTTATTACAGTTTTTTCTTCTGATGGGTCTACTTCAAATGCACGTTATTGTGGCAAAAGCATCGAATCAGAAATGCGTTCCACAAGGCTTGCTCTACTTGAAGATATTGAAAAACGAAAAACAGCTGAGGATGCTCTTGGTCTGATCTACAATGAATGGCGGAGAGTCGGTAATCTTCTTTCAGCTCAGACTGGTCTACGATTTCCCTCACCTCCAAATACTAGTAGCATGAAGCTTGAGATTGATTCAATAGAGCAATTCTCTCAGGAGGTTTTTGTTGCTAGATTTGTTTCTGAAGCAATAGGTAAAGGGCTAGCACGTTCTGAAGCCGAGTCTGCTGCAGAGGAAATCATTAAAATTAAAGATCAGGAGATCTCCCGACTGCGAGATAGACTGCAATACTACGAGGCTGTTAGTCGTGAAATGTCCCAGAGGAACCAGGAAGTTATTGGTTAGTGCTGCTTATTTATTTTCTCTTGTTATATCTAATGATTTTATAGTTCAGGTATCCTGCGATAAAAGTGGAAGGCTTTATCAGTTGACTTATTTTTTTGGCAATTATCATTGTTTTTCTAGATTAAACTACCACCAATTATTTTTTGACAGAATGCTTTTAGCTTGACCAATTTATGATTGTATTATAAAAGTCACATTTTCAACCTAACCTAGTTTCCCTATACTCTTGTTTTTATAGTTAGTTCATAAGCCTGTTTAGTGGATAAGCTAATCTTATGAAAATTAGTGAATCCTTTGATGCACCTTCCTACTTCGAAATAATGAAATGTATTTGTACTTCTCATTTGTCTTATTCTTCAATGCTATCGGCATATACTTCAGTTTTGAACCTTTTGTTCCTTTTGGTAGATTTAACAAAAAAATAATGATGGTTAATGACTGAAGCCTGACAAAACCCTTGGCTCCTTTTGTTTTGAGAAGTCCTCATACATGGTTAGTTGCCCATCTATTATTGGGGAAAATATTTGACAAGGGGGATTATGTATGTTAAAGGTTAATTATGGCCGTGAGCTACCTAATGAATTACCAGTATAATTTTCAGAAAGATTGATACAGTACATGATATTTTTGAGGTGATGTTTACTTACAAGCAATACACTTTCTTCAAAAGGTTTACTTAATTTTTTGTCTTCGTATTTTTCATATTCTTTAAACAATAACTAAATGCTGTTACTTTTGTTCCAAGTGCAAATATTTCAATAAAAATAGTATGAACTTGGATCACTCTTAATTATTTTAGTGTTCTTTGCTATTAACGTTAAGGAAAAGTATTTGCTGAAAGCATATGGGTTTGATAGTCTTCTCACCCCTGAAAGGGAGACATGTTATGCTTTGATTATTTCTGTTCATCTGTGTTGCTTTTGGTCATAAAAAACCGAGTACAGTAAAAAGTAGTAGGTTTTATTATGGGTTTACTGTCAGTCTGTCACCATGGTTTAGGCAATTTTAAAATTTTCTCACCTTGTTTTGATGTCAAAATATGCAGAGGTTGCACGAACTCAACGCCTAAAGAAAAAGGGTCTGCAGAGGTGGTTATGGAGTGGAATAGGACTCTCTATTGCAATTGGGGCGTCGGTGATTGCTTACTCATGTCTTCCACAAACAAGTGAAAACGAATCTTTGCTGACTTCTAGTGATTCTTCAGATGCTTCTTGCATTAGTTCATCAGAATCTACTTGAGACATGCACTAATCTTTAGCCAAAGTTCTGATACTTGTATTTTTCAACTCGTCTTTTAGAGGTATCGGCTATACCACCGATGGATACTCAATAATTTGCCGATCTCACAAAAATTTTGCTCCGGTGATTTAATTTGATAGATAATATGTTAGGATGTCATGGTTGCTGGGTAGCATGTTGATACCATATGAACAGTAAAATAATACTAGCATTAAGCCTCAGCTGTTATTTTGTTTGTACTCTTACTATTAACAATTTGAGCTTTTCCTCTTGAATGATCTCTTTGGTGGTGTTTAAGTGAGTTTTCTGACCATGAAATTAAACGGGAAGTCCCCTTTGCATTGAGTGAATGTAATAGAAGAATGAATGAAATAAAAATATTGTATTCGAATGGATACTTTGTTTCAGAACATGTTTAATATGGGATACACTCATTTGAAATAAAATTTATCCTATTTACTTTAACTACTCCTATTGTACAAGGTTTTACGATTCATAAATGAGCAGCATCCATACAACCATTGGACTATAATCATCCTTTAAAATATCAAAAACATTTACCAAGTATAATAGTAACCTAAAACACTATTAAAAACCTAATATATAAGACAAGATTCTAAAGAATGTCAACTAATGTAGTCAACCGCGACTTGTAGAGTTTGTATATTTTAACGACTTTTAAAATTATTTTTAAAGACTTCATGAAATAAGTAACAATCAGTAAATATCTTTATTTACAACCTTAAAAAATTACTATTTTCAAAAGAGGTACACTATTTTTACTGGATTCTTTCTCAAATAAAAGTGGAGCCCACTAAATCATGCGAAAATGTCAAAAATACATATTGAAAGAGCAGTTCCCTTTTCAAAACTAACAGGTGAGCACTTTAACATGGCGTCCAAAACGACCATCTAAAATTAATATAACAAGTCGGATGCTCATTGAGTAGATATTATGACACTAAAGAAGCCAATTTCCTGCCTAACCATTTATCAGTTTCATGGTTTCCAAGAAATCGTCAAGTCTACATAATGTGGCACTAAAAGAGGACAATTTAGAACATATAAAGCTTTACAAAAGAGTTATACAAATTTATCATTCCATCCAACCAAAAAACATACTCTGTTGAAATTAAAAACACAAAGAAAGAGAGCAAGATTTGGGAAATTTACCATTCCTAAATTAGTCACCCGTTAGTCTTACTGTTTCCACCGGGATTAATAATATGTTTGCCAAAAGCAGCAAAGCAATTGGCGGAACAAAATCGTATTACATTTGACTTGATGTTGTGTGGGAGTGATGGACCGAGACAGAGACAAAAGCCGAAGCTGCTTGCTCCCAACTTTTCCAAGTTCATTTCCTGCCCCCTTTTGCTCATCTTTGGGTTAATAACAAAATACAAAGATGCAACCAACGCTAGGAGGGGTAGTATCCATAGGCTATAGCCTTCCACCCATTTACAAGCAGCAGCAATGAAGCGGATGTAGCAAGAAATAACTAACTAATAACCTTGCTTCTTGGGGCATTCTGATGCTCTGTGCCCAGATTGCCCGCAGGTGAAACATGCACCGACAAAGCTTCTGATGTGAGCATGAAAATGAAAGATCAGATAACATGGAAATTCAAATATAGATGTTGTATCAGAATTCAGATGATAGTAATGAATAACACCCAAAAAGTATAAAGATAAGCATGTAGGCAATAGATGAATGATAATAGAGGTTTCTGTGCTTTCCTCTTTTATAATTAACTACCAAATATGCAAGGAAAATGTAATATACCTGTCCCTATTTCCGAAAGATGGTGAGCGTGAAGATCGTCCATCACTTATCAGCCGGTCACTCCCACCGCTGCTTCTCGAGGTCCGTGACCAACTGTTACCACCACCTCGCCCACCACCCCAACCACCACCTCGCCCACCACCACCTCTCCTCTCATCATCACCGTCAGAGAATCGGCCCCCACCCTGGCCACGGGAGGTACCGTAACTTCTGCGATCTCTTGAACCTCCTCGCATACCCCTGTCTCTGTTTGAGAACCTGCCATAGTTATCGTTTGCAGGCCCATCATCTAGCAAAGCAGGCAACTGTACAACAATGTCAAGCTTTAATCAGTAATTAATTTTAGGAATCTAATAAACAGTGAAAATGGAGCTTTTGAACCCAAAAATAATATCAGATGAATCATATTAACCAACTAAAGTAATGTTTGTTGCAATAAGGGGTCATAATGTGGATAATGACCAATTGATCACAATAAAAAATCAACCTTGGTGATCCTAGAAATGGTGTTTCCGGGTGGTATCTGCTTATTCAGTAGCTCTTTTGCAACCTCCTCAGGAAGATCAAAAACAGCACCTTGAACCTGAAAATATAATGTCATGCAATCAATAAAGGAACTTTGGAACAGAATCAGCCCAAAAACAGTTTAATATACACACCCTTTCATCTGCAATTATGTGTATTTTTCCTATTTCATCAGCAGCAGTAGTATATACAGATGATAAAAATCCGATGACAGATCCAGTAGACAAGAACCCTCTAACATAAGCAGGATCACGTGTCAGCTGCAATGTAACTTTGCCCTGCAAAGAAAGAGTAATGTTCAAACTGAATAATCAGTTAACCAGTAGAGGACCATAAAATAATAATCTATTAAAGAATATACGATAAAATGAGTCCAGAAGAATTTTGTGAAATTTTAAGGCATCCTATTTTATAATAGCCAAAACTAATGATTTAGCCACTGTAGTTGGCACGTTTTATTTAATACACTACCGAACTTTTAATTTTTCAAAGTACCCCAATTAACTAATTATTATTTTAAAATTAGGTCAATCTGTTAACTTTGGCTCACGGCGGTTAACATGAACATTAAAAATAAAAAGAAAAACAAATTAAATGACATGGTTTCCAGACTACAGAGCAAATGTACAACCCCAGATAATCAAACAAGAGGCCTTCTTCAACAACAAGAACATGAATCAATTGAAAATCCAAATACAATCTAAATCTAAAAAAAAAATAGTAGAAACACAATCAAAACCTTTCTTTTTTCCTTTGTCATTTTGCAAGTAATACTATTAGACACGATTCCTCAAACATTCATCACAAAAGGAAAAATCTATTACTCGTCGTTTGGCCCAACAACGTATTCAATCTCAACAAATTTTGTTTGCCGGTAATACTAAGCCCAACACCATAATCACAACCACCACCACCACCACAGCCTACCAGCACAATCACAAACACCACCCAACATCCATTTCCCCCCAATCACCCCCTTTCACAAACAAATCAACTATCACCCACCTCAAATCTCTAATTAAAAATTCAAACATAAAACACCACCATAAATACACAGATCTAGAGAAAGATTAGAAAAAAAAGTAGATCGGGAAGAAAAAGATAAATACTTGAAATAAAAAAAGTAGTCCATCAATTCATATCATATTTGAAAAAACTTCCATCAATGGCGAAATCAACACCACACGAAGAGAATGTATCCACCTTCGTCACCGAATCCGATGACCTCTCCGTGGAGAATCATTTTGTTGATGTCGATCACGCCGTGACGATCAAAGAGTACAAAGGGAAGATTGAATCGAAGCATTCGTCCATCTGCGACGGGATTCTGAAGCTTCTGGATACCAAAAGGAGATCGGAGCTTTTATTTGAAGATGAAATGAGATTATGCTTAGATTACTTATCCAAATTATGCTTGTATTAACCAATTAAAATAAGTAAAAAATAAAAATAAAAAATAAAAAGAAGCAGCAGATAGGTAATATTAAAAAAGAGGTTTATTATTTTATTATTTTTTTTGCCACATAAGTACTATTTTTTATTTTTATATTTTTTCCAAAATCACGTAGATAAAAAATTAACGTCTATTTAGTTTTTTTAACGGAGTTACCCAATTTTAAAATAATAATTAGTTCAATGTGGTAATTTGAAAAATTAAAAGTTCAGTGGTGTATTAAGTAAAACTTGTCAACTACAATGACTAAATCATTAGCTTTGCCTTTTATAATACCTTTCAGCACCTAACCAATACCTTCAACTTCAAGTGAAAAACTAAAATTTTTCAAAGACTTGAAACAGTGATATTTTGAACTTGTTAATCAATTACTAACCTGCTCGTACGAAATTAGAGATCGGGATGAGGGAGGTCGCGAAAAACCACTCAACTGTGCTATTGCAGCAGCAAGAGCACTTGTTCCCTGTTCTTCAATCAATTTTTGTGCAGTTGGGGTGAAGAAATCCACCGACTCGGGATGAACTCCACCTAGGGTGGCAATGACTTGCTCAGCTGATGACTCCAAAACCTCTCCGACAGCAGGTGGACTAATAAAATCAAACTTGCACCCCACATCACGCTCAAGAGATCTGATTGTTCTCCTTTGGTTATTAGAGAACATCAGAATGGCCGAGCCTTCTTTACCTGCACGTCCTGTGCGACCAGAACGATGCACAAATGTCTCTGCATCATTGGGTAATTCATAGTGGATTATCTGGAGAAAGGAGAAAAGAGGAGCAAAGACTTTAAGTTAAGAGCACTGGTACGTTATTGTATACATAACTATACAAATCCAAATAAATCGAGCTAGTTGTGAATTATAACATTACTGTCCAAAACAATCAAGTAAACAATTAAAGGCTAGATTTAGTGATTATAATATTACATAGAAACCTGTCGATTCAAGCATAGACTTAAAACGATTAACGTACTGATGACTAACAGCTACTGTGATTTGTAACAGTATAATACAAGCATATATTTTTATAATTGCAAAACATCTTCCTCACGTGGTAAGCTATTTAGAACTTCACTGTAAATGGCAATACCGATTGTGTAGTGTCGTAACATACTCCTTCCATCCATGGCATAAGGCTAGAATGTGTACATAATTTTGTGTTATAAAGACATTATTACCCTCAAAGTACATAATGTGGGGCCCATTGTTTTATATTTAAGCATCGCCCTTAGTACTTAAACGATGCCCATTATTTGATATTTAAGCTTGGGTAAAACTGAAATATAAAATATACTCTTTCCTCGTTAATTTCTTAATTTGTGCAAAACTTGTACTTGTGCATCTGTACCATCCTTTGGTGGATAGAAGTAGTATATAAGACCAGATATGACTAAATGAATGCTTTCTATATTTGATTCTTAACCAAATAATAATAACTTGGCATGCTTATTTTCACACATAACTCGCATGTATTTACAGGATGATTTCAAAAGACAGAACAAAACAAAATAACATATTTGGTAAATTACTTTAATTATAAGCCAGAACAAAAAGATGGGGAAAAAAAAGGTTCTAAGGAGATTAGGAAAGCCACGAAATTGAAAGTCAGATATTCAAAGGTTGTTAATATAAAAGTTTAAGATTATTAGAAGTTTAAATCTCCAAATATGAACAATGCTATAAAATAAAGAATTTTACAAAAATGTAACAACATTAGATATTGAGAGGGTAGTATGTCATAAGAAACCCTATTGACTTACTAGATCAACATTTGGGATATCAAGCCCGCGAGATGCAACATCAGTGGCAACAAGGACAGTAAATTTCCCTTGCCTAAATCCATTTAGAGTTCTCTCCCTCTGGTGTTGAGATATGTCACCATGCAGAGCCTCTGAAGCAATGCTATTTGTCAATGCTAATGAGACTTCATCGGCATCTCGTTTTGTTTGTGTAAAAACAATGGTCTTCCCACCCTTCGCATATACCTGAAAATATGTCAAAATCAAAGTCAAATTCAACCCTATGAAACTTCTAGACATTTTGCTAACTTGCTTAATGAAAACTCGACCTCTATTGACTAAACAATAAAGGAAGCAAGTCCAATAAAACAAAATGCTAAATCATACCGTTACAAGATCAGGCAGAATACTGCGCTTTGAAGTTGAAGTGGTTGGTAATGCATACAGCTTGATCCCCTCTGCCAGTTTTTCATCTTGGTCGCCGACCTAAGGGAGTAAAAAGAAACAAATAACAGATAAACAAACTTCAAAATCAGTCTGGCGAAAAAAAATAATTGGTGAACGTACAAATAATGGATGTCTCTCAATGATGTAGGACAATTTATAAATTGAATTCTGCTATTGATTGATATATGAATAAAACTATAATCTAAACTCAACACTTAAATTCTAGGGTTTAGAGTTTCAACTCGGCGTCTATTAACTCTAGAAAGATATATCCAAGATATAAAGAAAACCAATATTAATCTCAATATTCAGAATACGTCCTCCCAAGGAGAATTACATCGGTATTTAAACAAAACAACCCTAAATTGGACTTGGAGACCAAAAAGACAAAAATATCCCAACTAATTAAACAAGTCACTAAAATACCTCAACTAATTAAAATAAATCCATAATAATGAAATAAACAAAATAAATAAATAAAGCAACTAAATCAACGATCCCCATCATTTCTCCCCGACTGAGAAAAATTCGACTCTGTCGAAATGAAATCTTCGTAACGTGTCAACAATGCGGGATCAATGCGATGAAACTTGTAAATAATAAATATAAAAAATCACATGAGAACTTGAAAATCAGTATCCCATGCTTACAAAATAACAACTTGAGAAGTCAAAAACGCAATAAAAAGTTTTATGATACTGCCACATAACAGTTGAGATGTTGTATTCAAGTGATTATTTTGCACACTGAATATTTTTAATACTATATTCAAAATATCACTTTCAACTTCGTCTACCAACATAGTAATGGAGGTAAGACCTTTATAGAGTCTAACAGCAAAGCATACGAGCAGATTCTGTACATTTAGTGAATAGTAATCTTGATCAGAATGTCCAAAATGCATAACAAACAGTAGTGATGCATGTACATTTGTGCGCCAAGACAGTAAAATATTACCTTATATGAGTTATGAAACTGAAACAAAGTAGAAAAAGAAGCTTGTAATAAGTGTACATCCATACTCTTAAAATATCTGAGCAAATAAAATAAAATTTTGACTCGTATTCTAGCCAGATGAGGAAGAGGGAGCCCTGAAAAAGCAATCACTTACCAAATCAATTGTCAGGGGACTGTTCAAATATTTCCTGGAGAGTTTCTTTACCCAAGTAGGCATAGTAGCCGAGAAAAGCATACTTTGCCTCTCTGCAGGAATCTTTTCTAGAATCATCTCCACATCTTCCTCAAAGCCAACGGCAAGCATTTGATCGGCTTCATCCAGGACCAAGAATTGAACTTCCCCCAACTTGAGGCTGTTGCTATTGATCAGATCGATAATTCTACCAGGAGTTCCAACCACCACATCAACTCCACGTGTGAGCGCATTTTGCTGTATGTTGTAAGAAACTCCTCCATATACACAAACTGTGCTCAAATAAGGTGCAGACTCTTTGATTTCATTCTCTACTTGTTTTGCTAACTCCCTTGTTGGTGCAAGAACCAATACCCTGGGAAGTCGACCAGACCGCCTTCAAAGAAACAAACAAGATAAGGAAAATGTATTATTCTAATAAAATAATTTAAACGGTGGGATACACTTGTATGATTTCACAGGTACCTCTGAGAATTTCTTTCTTGGTCATCCTCAGTAAGACGTTTTATAATCGGAATACCAAAAGCTAATGTCTTCCCTGTCCCAGTCTTTGCGCGAGCAATTATATCTCTACCTTCCAGTGCAGGCATTAACACAGCTCTCTACAGATCAAAGGCAATTCAGAAAAGAGAAAGGTGGGGGGAATTACATTTTGATATGTATGTTTACAGACATGAATAAGTAAAAATGACAGAGTGAGGGACGGACGGAGGGAGGGAGATTCACCAAACAATAGAGTACGAAAAAACTGCAGACAGACACTAAGGGTTGTTAAAAAGCACTGAAAATTAAGCACTGCTAAGGTACTGCACTAAATGTTTAATTTAATATATTATTCAGTTAAATTTAAATATAACCTTTCACTAAAAATGTAGGGTGATGAGTCAAATATTCCTGACCTGGAATACTGAAAGTCTGAAACCAATACCAGTGAGTAGATTTTATTTTATTTGATAACACTCACTCATTGTGAATGCTTTTAACAAATAAAAAGGAAGGATTTTAGTATTCACTATTAGACAATCATCAGAACCTTGAGAACAAACAAACTGAAAAAATTTGATTGCTCACACAGATGAGAATGGAAACATAAACCTTCAGAAGTACTTAATACTAGTAGTACATACTATCCCTTTCTCCATGGAAACCTTCGGTCCCGTCCATAAACCATATCCAAACCCTTACGTTGCCACCAAAAGAACAACCTTTTCTTTGATAGAGTATGGCCATCATACCTTCCATGAGTCTCAAATCTCCTTGTTAATTATCAACATTTAGATGTTCTTGGTCCGCAGCTTGGCATAACTATAGTTGCAGTTTATTCATTTTTTTTCTTCTTCTTTTCTCCCTAAAGTAAACTAAACCGATTTTTAAACTAGACCATTATCCATCTACTAACAAATCAAACTACTTAAAGTGCTTCACATTGGGCATCAAGCTGAGCAGTAAAACAGCAAACTTCAAACACATAATGAAACCAGCTAATATTACTATGAAACTAAATTCACAAAAAGTCCTAAACAGAAATTTAAAATTTTTCCAAAAACAATTTACTCACTTGAATGGGGAAAAGCTCAGTAATTCCTCTACTTGCAAGTGTCTCAACAACCTTCTGAGGCAAACCCAATTTAGTAACTTCAAGTTCATCATCACTAACACTTCCAATAGATCCCACATCATCTTCAGACTCATCATACTCACTCTCACTCACATCCAGAGAGTCCTTTCTAAACCCACCAAGCCCCCTAAACGCTTCTTCACTCAAAACCGAAGAATTCGGCGTCGCAATCGCCGAAGCAACAAAGGAAGAACACCCACAACCAGCTCCGCCGGTTTGTTTGAGCCGGGAAGAAAAAGAAGCTTTGAGACCAGTGAAATGGGACTTTTCTGAAGAAAATGGGAGAGAAAGAGGGGGAATTGTGGTGGGTCTTTTGGGGAGTTCTTGAGATGGGGTTTGATAAATGGAGGAGATATTAATTATGGAGGAAGAGCACGCCATGAGCCCGGCGGTTGAAGTGGTGGTGGCGGAAGGATAGGGTGGAGAGAGAGGGGGAGAGATGATAAGGGAGAGAGGTTTATGTATTGAATGGTACTAAAAACCTCCACCTTGGGTAGTTGGGTACTATAGACTCTATTGTTAATATATTGGGGATAATTTGTAACTTGATAGGGATATTTCTTTTTTACATTTTTTTAGGAATATATTTTTGACCTAGCAAGTAAAAAACGTGGTGATAAGGTATTTGTGAAATTTTATTTGTATAATTATTTTTATTTGACTTAAAAATTTAGGGGGGTGTATTCAATTATGATTTTTAAAAAAAAATTTAAGTGACAGACTTCTGTAGAATTTGTGAGATTTTAATGACTTTCACAAATTTTAAAAACTTTTTTTAAATGACTTTTATAGACTCCATGAAATAAGTAACAGACTTTTATAAACTTTTTATCAAGACTGTGATAGACTTTTGTATACTTCTAATATATCTTGCAATTTATATTAATTATTAATTAACCCATGTGTACAACATCTCCCTCTTTTTTCATGAACGAGAGTAAATCTCATTATATTATTGTGGCATGAGATTATTCTACTCATTTCATGATACATTTGGATACTCGGATACCAATAAAATTTTAGAAACTACATGTGACGCCCCCAAAATTAGGTATACATCACCCATCTTAGGTCGTCAGATACATGGTACAAAATTCAAATACAACTTACTAATACAATTGTGCTGCATGCAATCGAATAAAACATAGCTGTGAGTTTGAATACAATTATTATCTACTTAGAGATTATACAAACTCAAAAGGAGTTCTCATTACAATTATTAACACACTATTTCACGAATAGTGAGGACTACTAATGTTATCCTCCTCCGTCACACTCGCTTTCCGATTAGTCCCTCGCTATGTTCTCATTTTTACGAAGAGAACGGTGAAAGAAAGGGTGAGCTCAACTAGCCCAAGAAAGAAATATTATGACTAAGATAATGCGAGAATAAATTATCGTTAGCCTTCAACAAATGTTAAACCGATAAAATATAACAACATCAAGTTTAATGCGGTGAACAAGCGATCCCATTAAAAGAGTCAGTAGAGAATAAAATCTACTATCTTTTATGATTTAAAAGGTTTTCATGACTTTTATCATTTGGGACTTAACTTAATAAATAATCCACATCATCGAATCACCCCCTTACTACTCGGCCAAGGATATTCTTTAGTATCACGACCACAAATTATCCACGACTGCACTTCTGACCCGAGGACATTCGTGTATTCATTAATGGTCAAGTGATCATGCCAACAACTGTCCATCAATGCACTACGGACAATGATAACTTTTACCACATCATTTGTAACATTACGGTCATGATTACACACCGAATAATCCTCAAATTATAATCATACCAAGTCCATCTATGCACTACTGAAAGCCATATTTGACTTTCAACATAATATAAACATGAGGATGATGACAATGATATAAAATTGAATAAAACAAATTCAAGAATTAATTTATCTAGAACTAATAATGTCCAAATTATCGACACGATCTCGCTTTGTAGAGTAAAATTCAAGAATGATCAAAAGAATATTTCCATGAAAAGATCTTTGGATGAAGCGCTTGATATCGAGGATATTCTACTAATTTCATGGAGTATAGAAGTCAAAACTTTAACCAACCGAGTATAATAAAGAATGGAATAACAAAAGAAATCACCACGACGCAGATGCGGTGACAAGGCGTAGGAGTTATTCAACAGAATAATAATAACGGAACCGTCGTCGTGAAATTACAAGCAAGCGGGATGTTCCAACAGAATATAAAAAAGGCGGAACCAGTCCTGTAAAACACATGCAGCAGGATGTTCCAATGAGAATAATAATAAAAAGATTTTAACCAGTCCTGTAAAACACATGCAGCAGGATGTTCCAATGAGAATAATAGAAGAATGTCACCAAGTATAGTATAAACTGGCAGATATACAAAGTTATTCCAATGAATAATAAGCGATGGAATAACAGCGATTCTCTTCATGAATAAGAAAGGATAACACCCACTACTGTAAAAAGCTGAATATATATGAAAAGAAAGTTAGCAGACTTCTCTTCTTATTTCTCTATATAACTTTCTCTCTCTAGAGTTGAATTCAATTAAAAGAAAATAATGAAGGAATGAGCTTATTTATAGAAAAATGGAATGCATAAGAATTAACTCCCGAATCAGTCCAGATCAATTTACTTTAATCGACGGTCCATATTTAAAGCAAAAATTTTTAAATAAAATATAATATATATTATATATTATATATATAAACTCACTAAATTCATTACCCCGTGACTACTCCTTTAAACACATACTGACTCTTTGTCATTCTTCCACCAAAAGCAATATTATATCATATATATATATATATATGACATCCACTCACTAATATTATATATATATAAACAAATAATAGCACTCCTTTATGTGACAAACCAAATCCCTCTCTCCCCACCAAAACTGACTACACGTTTATATACATATAAATATATAATACATATATATATATATATATATAATATACATAATAATACTCCTTTACAGACCCTTTTCTTTTTTCACCCCCTAACCCCCCGTGACAAAAATGTCTTCAACAAAAACTTTGCCTAACACATGGGTCCTACTCGTGGGCCCCCACCTTTTATTATATAAAATAACTTTCTACCGATTATTTTAAAAAATGGGTAAATAGGGGTCCATAAAATAAGCAAAATTTACAACAATTACCATAGCAATAATTGAACAAAACTGAATGACTTCTCACGTAAGCATCAATAATCAATATTGTGTGCTACTATGCAACCACGCCAGATTCGCATGTACTTTTAACACCGTGTTTCAATAGGTTTTAACTGTAACACCTCCGCCGTTATTTTCATAAAGTATTTTGTCGTTTTCTCAATCCGAATAATAATTCCGTTAGGGGTCCACCAATGATTGTCTTGTCGTCATTTAATATTCTCCGACAAAAAGAATATTCCCCAACCAAACGAATATTTTATAACTTGTTTACTTTACAAAAATTTATAAATATTACTCACAACTATAACATTATATCAAATTTACTCCATAATATTCAAAAATAATATTTATAGAAAATTCATCTTTATTTATAAAAGTTGGGGTCTTACAACCTCCCTTCTTATGAAAGTTCGCCTCGAAATTAGGGTACGTGCTGGTATGTCAAGAGGTAAGGATACATTGATTTCATTTGATTCTAACTCCCAAGTCATTTCCTCAACATCGTGGTTTCTCCACAAAACTTTGACTTGAGGTATAACCTTGGAGCGTAGAATATGTTCCTTCTTATCCAAGATTTGAACATGAACCTCTTCATACGTCAAATCTTCCGCTATTTCGTCCGGTTCTAACTCAATAATGTGGTTCGGGTCTTTCACATATTTACGTGACACGGATATGTGAAAAACGTTATGAACACGAGACATACTTAAGCGGTAAAAGCGAGTCTATAGCCACGCCCTACTCGATCGAGGATTAAAAATGGGCGGATGAATCTAGGATTGAGTTTTCCTCTCTTTCCAAATCTCGTAACTCCTTTTCATGGAACAACACGCAACAACACATGATCTCCTATATCGAATTCCATGTCCTTTCGATGAAGATCAGCATAACTCTTTTGTCGATCTTGTGAGGTTTTTATACGTTGTCGGATCGTTTGAATCTTTTTCGTAGTCATACGTACCAACTCCGGTTACTGTGGATGGAACCCCTATATATATATATATATATTTATATATACGGTCCAGATCTTAAACTTATCATTTATCTAACATACCTTTGCATATCCCTTTAGCGATGGGCCGGGTGAGGATTCGGTCCGTCGCTATATGTTGTCCGTCGTTAGAAGTTAAGACAACGGTTCTATATATAGCGCGCTAAAGGGGAGCATTTAAATTTTGAAAATAATAAATGTTATAATTAATAGTACTTTATAATATTTATAATTATATTGACATAAATTATATTAATTTAAAATTTGAATACATTTGAAATTAATTTTTTTTAAAACTCAATATTAAGTTTATAATTTGAAAATGAAGTAGTAAAAAAATATCAAGATGTGTATGATTGATGAGTTATCCACTTAAATGAGGGTGTGAAATGTTATTTTGTATATATAGAGAATGGTCTTTTGATTCCCTCACACTGAGGAGTAAAATCCTATATATGGATTAAAATAGAAAGTCAAATAAGGATAAGGAAACTGTTGAAGAATGATTTGTTGATGTATTCTTCAAAATGGGGGATAGAGAGTTGATTAGGGAAAGTGTTGTTTACGCATATCAATTCCCTATAACTTGTAAGACCCCAAATTATTAATAAATGAAATTTAATTTCCTCTATTTATCATTTTGAAATAGTAAAGGTTGATGTGACGCCCCCAAAATAGGTATACATCACCCATTCTCGAGTTACAATACATGATACGTAAACAACTACAACTTTATTATTACAACAAGAAAAGCTGTGAGTTTGAATACAAATATTATCTTCTGCATAATATCTATACTCAAATAAATCCTCATCACATTTATTGATACATTATTTTACAAAAATGGTGAGGACTACTAAACAACTCTCTCTAGAACCTTCATTCCATACCCCAATTACTTTCGCTATATTCTCGCCTCCCGAGAAGAAAAATGGAACAAAAGGAAAAGGGTGAGCTCAACTAGCCCGAGAAAGAATATTATGACTAACATAATATACAACAAATTATCATTAGTCTTCAACAGGAAAAAAAATCTAATAGAATACATAGACAACAAGTTTTAAATCAATATTCGCAATGAAATAATAATTCATTAGAAGAGTTAAGTAGAGAATGCAAACTACTATCTTCTATGTATAAATTTAAAAGTTCATCGCCTATCTTTTATCCTGTAACATCAATCAATATACATCCGAATCAAATATTCATCTTTGCACTACAGTGCCAAAGATATTCATCATTAATCATGTTCATCTAAACACTGCTCATCTTTGCACTACGGCCAAAGATATTCATCGAAATCATTCATCTTTGCACTACAAGCCAAAGATATTCCATAATATCATCATTTAAGACTGAGGATGATGAAAAATATTTTTAAAGAAACGAATCCAGTGAAACAAAATGACAAGGATTAAGGATTAAGGATTCGTACTTTGTTTTATCCACGTCCAAAAATACCTCAAAAATAATCATAGTGGTGTAAAATTCAAGAATGATCAAAACATGGATACAATCAAAGCTAGTATCCAGAATAGATATTTTGGACAAAAAGAAAAAATTTCATTTTTTGGTGAATAATGCGGTATTCGTGAATAGTGTCAGATATCGTGAATAGTCCAGATATCGTGAATAAGTAACTCAGACACCAAAAGATAGAAATTTCCCAAAAAAAACATCATCACGCTTAAGTGAATAGTACTTTCGTGAATAGTAATTTGTGAATAGTAACTCATGAATTGTAACTCATGAATAAAGAATCTCAACACGTGAAAAAAGTTCCAAATTTGATAAAAATTTCCAACCAATATTTCAGCATAATTGTAAGACCCCGAAATTTTTTAAATAAAAAGAAATTTTCTTTATTTATTATTTTGAAATAGTAAGGATGGATTTGATTAATGTGGTTAGTTATGGGTAAAATGAGCAAATATTTTAAATAAGCAAGTGGTGATAAAATATTCATTGTTGTCGGGGAATATTCGTTTGGTCATGGAATATTCAATCTTCGTTTGGGAATATTCGTGCGACGGCCATGACCTTGTGTGTGGGCCCCATAGCGGAAAGCGATTGGATGAATAAAACGACAAATATAAGTGGTTTAAAAATAACTACCGTAGTTATTACCAATTATCATTGTTAAAATACTTTCGGTGGGTTAAAACACAAGAAGACACACTTATTGCACCAATTATTGATTCTTACGTAAGAAGGCACTACTCAATAATTTACATGAATTATTGCTCAAATTTTATTTTATTGATTCAATAATTGCTGCATTGATATTTTATATTACTTGTTGTTTCAATAAATTGTCATTACACAAGATTTTTCATTATCGATGCAATAATTCATATTATCCTAATAATATAATTATATAACATTATTGGCAATGTCTAGAAAGTTATGTCTAAGGAGAGGTTTGGTCACCTAATTGCGCTACCAAGAAGTGAAGAAATTCTTATTGAAAGCCCTCTTCCTCGAGAACTGTGCGTCATCGAATAATGTGATTCTCAAATATTATTTGTGAATAATTAATTATTAATTTATATGATGAGAAAAATATTGATTTTATGAGGATATAGATGGAGAAAATTTTTAATGTGACAATTGTTGAAAATTAATATTTTATCTTTTTCCTCGATAAAATAATTCATTTAAATATATTATTTTAATAATATATTAATGGTGATATTTTACAATGAATATGGGATATATGAACAAATGAGGAGGAAGAGTATTTTTGTTGGATTAAATGTTTAACACATGTTTTGTGTGTTGGTGGACCCATTTCTTGAATCAAAATTGATTATAGATCGTAAAATCGAATAGTTTGTGGATTTCGGTCCATTTCATTTGGAATTTGGAAAACATTCTTCTGCAAAGTTGTAGAGAATTGAATTTCCTATAAAAACTCGTGTGATTCAAATTTTCTAATAAAAGGGCTATTTATTATGAATTATTGAAGTTTCGGAGTTCCGAAATAATTGATTTTTGGGAGTTTTAATTAATTATTTTGAGAAAAACATTTTTGGTGAGTTTGTGAACCTCATTTAACATGTCTTATGGCTGAAATCAGATTTCAAAGGTGGGCTAAGGAATTTTGTTTATAAATAATATTATTATATTCAATTTTCTACTTTGGTGTTCAAGCATTTTCCTATAAATAGGGAGCTTAGGTTAGAATTAAAAATCACACCGTTGATTGAAGTTTTCTTTATTTCTCTCTCGATATTTTGAGCGTATTCTTGTGAGTATACTTTGAGTGTTGATATACTGTGCAAGTTCAAGTCATAGCCTTTATCCTGTTTTTAACGAGAAGATCTTTTTCTGGTAAGGGATGTTATTTTATTCGAAAATGATATTATTTCTTCAATATCATTATCTTGAAAATATTGGTTGGAAATTTTATCAAATTTAGAACTTTTTCATGACGGGTTACTTATTCACGAGTTCTTATTCATGAATTACTATTCACGAAGTTACTTATTCATGAGTTCTATTCACGAAGTTATTATTCATGAGTTACTTATTCACGAAGTTACTATTCACGAGTACTATTCACGAAGCGTGAAGATGTTTTTATGAAATTTCTATCTTTTGGTGTCTGAGTTCTTATTCACGATACTGCAAGACTATTCACGATATCTGACACTTATTCACGAATCACTACGACTATTCACCAAAAAAATGAAATTTCTTCTTTTTGTCCAAAATATCTATTCGGATACTAGTTTTGATTGTATCCATGTTTTGATCATTCTTGAATTTTACTCCACTGATTACTTATGAAGTATTTTTGAACTTGGATTGTTTAAAATACGAATCCTTAATATTTGTTCTTTTGTTTCAATTGGATTCGCTTTCTTTGAAATATTTTTCATCATCCTCATCCTAAATGATGATATTATCAATATCTTTGGCCCAGTAGTGCAAAGATGAATGATTTCTTGATGAATATCTTTGGCCCGTAGTAGCAAAAAGATGAACAGTGTTGAGATGAACACGACCGTAGTCGATTAATATCTTTGGCCCGTAGTGCAAAGATGAACAGGTGTTTAGATAAACATGACCAACTGATGAATATCTTTGGCTTGTAGTGCAAAGATGAATATTGATTCCAGATATATATTGATTGATGTTACAGGGATAAAATATCGACGATGAACTTTTAAATTCATACATAGAAGATAGTAGTTTGCATTCTCTACTTAACTCTTCTAATGAATTGTTGTTTCCACCGCAGTTGTTGATTTAAAAACGGTCATTGTCTATTGTATTCTATTAGATTTTTTCCCGTTGAGACTAACGATAATTTGTTGTATATTATCTTAGTTATAATATTCTTTACCGGGCTAGTTGAGCTCACCCTTTTCCTTGTTGTTCTATTTTTTTCTTCTCGTGGAGGCGAGAATGTAGTGAGTACTAGTCGGGGGTATGGAATGAAGGTTCTAGAGAGAGTTGTTTAGTAGTCATCACCATTTTTGTAAAATAATGTATCAATAATTATGATGGGGATTTATTTACGTGTGGATATTGTCTGATGACAATATCTCGTATTTAAACTCACGCTTATATGTTGTAATAATAAAGTTGTAGTTATTTCGCATCATGTATTTGGCGACTCGTAATGGGTTGGATGGAATGGACCTATTTTGGGGCGTCGCCACAACAGGTATCGAGCTTAGGATATGATCTCCGGCGAGATCGGGGAATAGAATTAGGAGGGAGAGACGAGTAAATCCTTCGCTAAAGGTGTCCTACCTAAGCTTATTTGTTGGTTGGTCATAATATAGGGGTATTATGTGATTTGTTAATTTATTTAATTAACCCTTGTTTTATGATAGTTTTTAAGAATGGTCTTTATGAAACGCTTAACAATGGAGTGAATGAGATCGTGGAGACACCTCTAATCGCCAACCGTGATAATGTGATGTCGGCGAAGAAGGAATTAGAGATATCCATGTGGTGAGTGAAGAATTGATAGTTGCACCCTTAGATATAGTCGCAGAGGTAACAAATGAGAGTGAGGAAGAAGAAGAAGAAGAAGAGGTACAAGAGAGTTTATTAGAGGTATTTTATGATGAAAATGTAGAATTGCAAAATCATATTCATGAGTTAGAAGAGCAGTCAAGAATTGCGGCGATGCGTGGAGCAAAAGGATGCAACGATTCAAGCTTGTGTTACCCGATATGTGATGCTTGAACAGAAGCACTCTTTGGCAGAGTATAAGATGATAAAGTTGGAATCTGAGCTGAAAGAAGAAATAACTGAACGAGTGAGAATGAGTGATGCATGGGTAAAAGCCGCATGACGCGTTGATATTATGGAAAGAGATGTCCAATCTAAAAAGAGAAGATTTAACGATGACGGAAGACGTCGGCAGCAGCATCAGCACCATCAACAAATTCTAGGGGAAGAGAACGATCGCCAGTTAGATGCTACAGATGCGGAGAGGAGGGACATATAAGGTCAAACTGTTCAAAGCCTTCCAAGGTATGTTTTAGTTGTGGAAAAGATGGTCACATAGCTCGATTTTGTCTATAAGCGAAATCAAGTCCGGTTGGGACGTTGGCACCAGAAAGTGATATGAAAAAGTCAAAGTCAACGATTCTTCGAAGAGCGTTTTTCGTGACTTCTCAAAAAGCGAGTAACTGAACGGTTAGCACGGGTTAGTTAATTATAAATTCTTGTGAAGTTTATACCTTACTAGATACCGCCTCTACCCATTCTTTTATCTCTCTTAAGCTTACGCTCAACTTGAACTTGACTCACGGAGAAATTAGACTTTGACCTATTTATGGAGACTCTGTTAGAGAAACTTTCATTACATCCGTTGTTTTGAAATCTTGCTTGATTCAGTTGGCACTATCACATTACTTGTTAACCTTATTTCTATAGAGATATTTGCTTTTGATGTGATTTTAAGGTTAACTACTCATCACGCCGAAATTGATTTCTTTTCGTAAGGTTGTTAGTATTCATATTCCTAAGCAACCTTGTTGTTCAATTCAAGCAATCAAACCATTGTAGTCAAACATTTTCATATCAAGCCATGAAGTCATTCGCTTTATTACGGATGTCAAGTTTTCTTAGTCTATGTTATGGATTTGAATAAAGACACGTCCGATTTGAATAATATTCCCGTTGTTATTGAATTTTTCCGACGATTTCTGAAGAATTTCTTGCTTACTTCCAAAGATCGATATTAAATTTTGTATCGACTTTAAACCCAGACAAAAAACTCATTTCTCAAATCTCATATCGAATGGCTCTATTGAACTTCAAGAGTTAAAAATTCAACTATAGAATTTGGTACCGAGCCTTTATCCGGTGACTTCCTTTGTGAAATGCACCGGAGCTCTCTCCGTAGGGGACACCATATTCGTCGCGATAGTAAAATGATAGGTGTCATTGTAACGTGTTATCCAAGGTTGGGATATGAGTCACATTGAGAACAACCTAAGCTCAGAATCGAAATACGTAGCTTTCAGGCTTAGTTGGTTATTATCGGAGATTCGTTGAAGGATATTCTCGAATCACTATTCCATTAACGCAAAATTTGACTCAGTAGAGATACAAAATTCAAATGGAGCAAGGAATGTGGGAAGAGCTTCAAGAACTCAAGAGAGACTCATTTTAGCACATGTTCCGACCCACGCCATCCTCGAAAAGCGAAACGTGGTAGGTGACGTGTTGAGTAGAAGATCGTATATAAAGTACGAATACGATATTGTCAAAGACTAATTTCAGATAATTTACAAATAATAGAGATGGAGATGAAATCTCTAGGTACCCACGTGATGATATATATGAGTATAATCGACTTTAATCGATAAAGTTAAAGCTGTTCAAACTACACACCGGAGCTGATGAATTTGAAGAAGGAGGTGCAAGAAGTTGTTATTTCAAAAGCGAGAATCAGTGATGTGAGGAAAGCTCAAACCTTCGATTTATTAATCCATTTGAAATTCTCGATCGAGTAGGAACTGTGGCCTATAGACTCGCTTTACTACCAAGTATGTCGCGTGTTTATAATATTTTTTTCACATACCGATGTTACGTAAATATGTGGACGACCCGAACAACATCATTGAGTTAGAACCAGACGAGATAGCCGAAGACTTAACGTACGAGGAGGTACCTGTCAAGATCTTGGATAGAAAGGAGCATGTCCTACGCACAAAGGTTATACCATAAGTTAAAGTTTTGTGGAGGAACCATGCTATCAAGAAATGACCGGGAGTTGGAAACGAAAATGAAAGCGAGGTATCTTTACCTTTTGAAACACACAGTCGTATCGACGTCAATTTCGAGGACGAAATTTCTTAAGGAGGGAGGTTGTAAGACCTCAAATTTTTAAATAAAAAGGAATTTTCTTTATTTATTATTTTGAAATAGTAAGGGTGGATTTGATTAATGTGGTTAGTTATGGGTAAAATGAGCAAATATTTTAAATAAGCAAGTGGTGATAAAATATTCATTGTTGCTTGGGAATATTCGTTTTAAATGGAATATTCGTGCATCGTTTGTGAATATTCGTATGACGGCCATAGACCTTGTGTGGCCCCATAGCGAAAAGCGATTGGATGAAGAAAACGACAAATATAAGTGGTTTAAAAATAACGACGTAGTTATTCATCAATTATCTTGTTAAAATACTTTCGGTTAAAACACAAGAAGACACCTGTATTGCACCAATTATTGATTCTTACGTAAGAAGGCACTACTCAATAATTGTTACGAATTCTTATTCAAGATTTTTTATTTTATTGATTCAATAATTCTTTGCGTTGATATTTTATATTACCGTTGTTTCAATAAATTGTCATTACACGATATTTTTCATTATCGATGCAATAATTCATATTATCTCGAATAATATTATTAGATAACATTATTGGCAATGTCTAGAAAGTTCTCGCCTAAGAAGAGGTTTGGTCACCTAATCATGCCAAAGAAGTGAGAAATTCTTATTGAAAGCCTCCTCTTTCCTGAAATCGCCTCAGTTGTCAATAATGTGATTCTAGAATATTATTTGTGAATAATTAATTATTAATTTATATGATGAGAAAAATATTGATTTTATGAGGATATAGATGGAGAAAATTTTTAATGTTACAATTGTTGAAAATTAATATTTTATCTTTTTCTGATAAAATAATTCATTTAAATATATTATTTTAATAATATATTAATGGTGATATTTTTACAATGAATATGGGATATATGAATAAATGAGGTGGAAGAGTATTTTTGTTGGATTAAATGTTTAACACATGTTTTGTGTGTTGGTGGACCCATTTCTTGACCGAAAATTGATTATAGACTGTAAAATCGACCGTTTGTGGATTTCGGTCAATTTCTCTTTGGAATTTGGAAAAACATTCTTCTGCAAAGTTGTAGAGAATTGAATTTCCTATAAAAACTCGCGAGATTCGAATTTTCTGATAAAAGGGCTATTTATTATGAATTATTGAAGTTTCGGAGTTCTGAAATAATTGATTTTTGGGAGTTTTAATTAATTATTTTGAGAAAAACATTTTTGGTGAGTTTGTGAACCTCATTTAACATGTGCTATGGCTGAAATCAGATTTCAAAGGTGGGCTAAGGAATTTTGTTTATAAATAATATAATTATATTCAATTTTCTACTTTGGTATTCTAAGCATTTTCCTATAAATAGGGAGCTTAGATTAGAATTACAAATCACACCAGAAATTGAAGTTTTCTCTTTATTTCTCTCTCGATATTTTGAGCGTATTCTTGTGAGTATACTTTGAGTGTTGATATACGGTGCAAGTTCAAGTCATAGCCTATATCCGGTGTTTCAACGAGAAGTACTGTCTTTCTAGGTAAGGGATGTTATTTTATCTCAAATGATATTATTTCTTCAATATCATTATGCCGAAATATTGGTTGGAAATTTTATCAAATTTTGAACTTTTTCATGACGGGTTACTTATTCACGAGTTACTTATTCATGAGTTACTATTCACGAGTTACTATTCATGAGTTACTATTCACGAGTTACTATTCACGAACTTATACTATTCATGAAACGTGAAGATGTTTTTTGTGAAATTTCTATCTTTTGGTGTCGAGTTACTATTCACGATACTACGACTATTCACGATACTGACACTATTCACGAATACTTAAGACTATTCAATCAAAAATGAAATTTCTTCTTTTTGTCCAAAATATCTATTCCGGATACTAGTTTTGATTGTATCCATGTTTTGATCATTCTTGAATTTTACTCCACTCGATTACTTATGAAGTATTTTTAAACTTGATTGTTTAAAATACGAATCCTTAATATTTGTTCTTTTGTTTCATTTGATTCGCTTTTCTTTTGAAATATTTTTCATCATCCTCACCCTAAATGATGATATTATCAATATCTTTGGCCCAGTAGGTGCAGATGAATGATTTCTTGATGAATATCTTTGGCCAGTAGTCTGAAGATGAACAGTGTTGAGATGAACACGAATCGATCGATTAATATCTTTGGACCAGTAGTGCAAAGATGAACAGTGTTTAGATGAACATGACTAATCGATGAATATCTTTGGCAGTAGTGCAAAAAAGATGAATATTGATTCCAGATATATATTGATTGATGTTACAGGATAAAATATCGACGATGAACTTTTAAATTCATACATGTAAGATAGTAGTTTGCATTCTCTACTTAACTCTTCTAATGAATTGTTGTTTCCGCCACAAATTGTTGATTTAAAACCGGTTGTCTATCAGTATTCTATTAGATTTTTTCCTGTTGGAGACTAACGATAATTTGTTGTATATTATCTTAGTCATAATATTCTTTATCGGGCTAGTTGAGCTCACCTTTTTCCTTGTTGTTCCATTTTTCTTCTAAGGAGGCGAGTAATGTAAATTAGTACTAGTCGGGTATGGAATGAAGGTTCTAGAGAGAGTTGTTTAGTAGTCATCACCATTTTTGTTAAATAATGTATCAATAATTATGATGGGGATTTATTTACGTGTGGATATTGTCTAGATGGCAATATCGTATTTAAACTCACGCTTATATGTTGTAATAATAAAGTTGTAGTTATTTCGCATACCATGTATTTGGCGACTCGAAATGGGTTGGATGGAATGGATCTATTTTGGGGCGTCACAATAATGATATTGAAGAAATAATATCATTTGAGAAGAAAATAACATCCCTTACCTCACAAAAGACAAGATTTAAAGTTGAAACCTGATATAAAGCATGACTTGAACTTGCACCGTATAGCAATACTCAAAATATACTCAAAATACTCACAAGAATACGCTCGATAATATAGAGAGAAAAACTTGAGCTTACGTGTGATTTTCAATTCTAACCTAAGACCCTATTTATAGGAAAATGCTTAGAACACCAAAGCGTAAAATTTAATAAAATATTAATAAATTTATATAAATCATAATGTAAAACTTGGAAATTCTGATTTCAAGATATTTTGCAACACATGTGCCTACCAACCAACTACAAAAAAACGTTTTTGTTATTTTAAACAATTAAAACTTCCAAAATTAATTATTTTAACTCAAAACTTCAATAATTCACAATAAATAGTCCTTTTGTCGAAAAATTCAAAACTCACGAATTTTTATTGGAAATTCAATTCTCTACAACTTTGCGTAAGAAAGATTTTCCAAATTCTAAACAAAAATTGATCAAATCCACAAACAGACGATTTTACGTGCTATAATCAAATTTCAATCGAATAAATGGGGTCCACCGACATGTTTAACATGTTTTAAACATTTATTGCAACAAAATACTCTTCCTACTCAGATACTCATATATCCCACATTCGTTGTAAAAATATCACCATTATTATATTATTAAAATATAATAATATATTTAAATGAATTATTTTATCAGAAAAAGATAAAATTTCAATTTTCAACAATTGTCACATTAAAAATTTTCTCTATCTATATCCACGTAAAATCAATATTTTCCTCATCATATGAATCAATAATTAATTATTCACAAATAATATTATAGAATCACAATATTGACAACTAGGCAGTTCCCAGGAAAGAGAGGGCTTCCCAATAAGAATTTCTCCTTACTGGCGCGCAATTAGGTGACCAAACATCTCCTTAGACAGAACTTTCTAGACATTGCCAATAATGTTATCTAATAATATTATTCAGATAATATGAATTATTGCTTCGATAATGAAAAATACTGTGTAATGACAATTATTGAAACAACAACAATATAAAATATCAACGCAGCAATTATTAAATCAATAAAATAAAATACTGAACAATAATTACTGTAACCATTATTGAGTAGTGCCTTCTTACGTAAGAATCAATAATTGGTGCAATACTGAAGTAAATGCTTCTTGTGTTTTAACCACCGAGTATTTTAACAAGATAATCTGATATAACTACGTAGTTATTTTAAACAACTTATATTTGTCGTTTTCTTCATCATCGCTTTAGTTATGGGGGGCCCCACACATGCTAAGTTGTCAATTGAATATTCTCGACAATATGAATATTCCATTTACCAAACGAATATTCTCGACAATGATGAATATTTTATAACCACTTTGTTTTTTTGAAATATTTACAGTATTTTACCCTAACTATCCACATTAATCAAATCAACCCTTACTATTTCAAAATAATAAATAGAGAAAATTAAATTTCATTAATAATAAGTTGGGTTCTTACAGTTGATTTGATTAATGTGGTTAGTTATGGGTAAAATGCGCAAATATTTTAAATAAGCAAGTGGTTATAAAATATTCATTTTTATCAGATAATATTCGTTTTCGTCGTGGAATATTCTTACCGTGTGAATATTCGTATTTACTGTAGCCTTGTGTGGACCCCATAACGGAAAGCAATTGGATGAAGAAAACGACAAGTATAAGTTGTTTATAAATAACGACGTAGTTGTTACCAAATATGACAACCCCAAAATAGGTCCATTCCATCCAACCCATTCTGAGTCACCAAATACATGGTACGTAAAAACAACTACAACTATTACAACAATTGTCATGCAAAAAATATACAACAACACATATATCGCGAGTTTGATACAAATATATATACCAACCGCACTCTCATCCCAACCTTGATAAGACGTCACAATGACACCTTACATAAATGTATAGTCAAAAATCGCTTTAGAAATTAAATCTTTGGGGAAGTGCTCATGAAACCTTTCATACTGGAGGCCGTGCTTCTAGTTTATGATAGATATCATATGGCCACGAATTATCCTCGTTGACCTAATAGACCCCAAAGAAAAACGAGAAGATTACTATCATATTCTTCCCAATGGTGAGTCTTCTCGACTTATCATTATCTCCACCGCTCAAATTGAGAATTATACTTCAAACAAACACCAAGATTATATAGGTTTCAGTAAATGTACTCAAAGAAGTGGATGAGCACAACCTCGTCTTTTTATGATGACACGAGGTTGTATGTCATTAGACATCTCAGATGATATAGGCAAAACACCCTTCCAATGTCAGTTCGCCTCCCTATATGATTCACCAAATATAACTACTAAAAGATGTATACAACACACTTGCTCATATTTTTTTAGAGAACTCCACAAATTAGAGACCACTGCTCTATTCCCTCGTTATTTCTTGTTAACCCAATTACATACACTTTTATTACTCGAAAAGGAATCAGGAAGCAAAAGGTGTAGTATAACTAGCTCAAGAAAGAATATCATAACTAAAGATAATTAAATTATCAATAGCCTTCATCAATAACAAATCAAAGATTTGAACATATTGGTAGATGATAAAAATTTCAACCATAGTTACTTAATAATGGATTTAGCAATCCATTAAGAGTCAAATAGTATAACATGCCTATTATCTTCTTCCATGTTAAAAGTCCACCAACAATGTTTTATCCCCTCAGAATATCAATCAATAATTCAGCCTTTTCCACAATTATATGTAATAACTCATAATCATAATTGTAATTCTAAATTCCACTTCGCATCCAAGACGAAGATAATTTTCATCACCGCCTTTACCAAATATCAAAGATCATGAGGTTATACCAAATCACAGCCCTGCTCATAATCATATTAATAAATTCATCTTTGCACCACACGGCCAAAGATATCATCACCAGCTCATCTTCTCACCAAGCCAAAGATATTCAATAACAGTCATCTTCAGACTACGCCAAAGATATTTAACAATGCATCATCTTTGTAATACAAAGTTAAAGATATTCATATCTTAAAATAAATATATAATCATTTCAAAATCTATATAAACCACCATAATTATAACCATGTGTTTCACCTTCGTGACTTAAGCTAAAATATTCAATTGTAAATTCAATGGTCATCATAATTATACTAATAATTAATCATTGCACCATGATCCCACCCATCTTTACACTCAAGTCAAAGACACTTCACAAGATTATAAAATGTTAAATATAATAAAAACAATAACATCAAAACATGGATTTAATTTCAAGAGTAAGATTTTTTACTAACTATAAATACCAATTTTATTGTGAATAGACTTGAATCCACCAAATACTGCTCAAATCTATTCGACTACTGTCATATACGCTAATTATCACAATACATGATTCATCACGCGAATAAGAACTCATACTCAAAAGGTATATCCAAATTAATATGTCAAAATGATATCGAGTAATAACATCATTATTAATTATAACTCACTAATATATCTCAAAAACATCGTTTAATTTTTCTCGACTCGATTCGACGTAAAAAAATAACCTTAATAACAACTACACCAGCATCTAAATACCATAAAATACACTCAATTCATAAGAGAAAGAGAGAAAGCTATGTTTCAAATCATTTTCAAATTTCTAGCCCCATATATGATCAAAATCGATCTTTTTAATAATACTATTCACCCAATAAAATTCAGCACATTTTTTTCAACTAATTTAATTTATCAAAATCAAATTATATCAACAATATATCATTTTAATTTGATTGATCAATATATCAATTTAATCTATCGAGTCAACCAAATAAAATTATCAATCATCAATATCTCAAAAACATTTAATTAAAAAATAACAGTATCAATATCAAAATTTATATCAAATTTTCATTGCTAAATATTATTTGTCATTATTGATCAATATCAGAATATCGCCATTTTATCAGATTTTTCTAGCAGATCACACCATCAGTATTCCAAATGTTGTTAATAAGAACGATTACGCCTGCTATTTATAAAAAACTTAATTTTGTCGCTTTCTTCATCCTATAGCTTATTCTCAAAGATGGGCCCATTAATCAAGGCTGTCAGATGATTCTTCTCGATGTAAAGAATATTCCACCAAACTAATATTCTTCGATAATAATGAATATTTTATAATTTATAAATTATCTTTTAACTTTATCTTTATCAATTTAATCATTTACCAATAAGAATTGAATTTTTTGTAAATTCGGTCTTACAATATCAGAAGACCTCAATTTTATGAAATAAAAGTATTCAATTTTTCGATTCAAGAAATGGTTAAATTGATTAAAGTTAAAGTTAAGGTGATATATAATTTTTTTTTCAAAATACGCAAGTGGTTATAAAATATTCATTTATCTGGGATATCGCTTCGTCGTGGAATATTCATTCATTTGAGAATATTCGTGACGACTACGTTAACTATTTGTGGGTCCCATTGTTACCAAGTAAGATCGCTTGAATACCCGGGGTTAAAATACAAAGAATACGCCGGGGTCGCATAAAAGAAGATACCAGATACATAAAGATTGTTGAATTATCGATCCTTACGTAAGAAAAGCACTACTCAATAATTGTTACAAAGAGCTATCGCTCAATATTTTATTTTATCGATTCAATAATTGTCATATTGATATTTTATATTATCGTTGTTTCAATAATTGTCAATGCACAAGATTCCATTATCGATCAATAATTCATATTATTTGAATAATATTATTAGATAAAGATTATTGGCAATGTCTAGAAAGTTCTCACAAGGAGAGGTTTGTCACCTAATCATACCGCCAAGAAGTGAGAAATCTTATCTGAAAGCCCCTCTTCCCGGAACCGCCTCGTCATTATTATCAGGATTCTATAATATTATTTGTGAATAATTAATTATCGATTTATATGATAATGAAATATTTATTTGATGTGATATAAATGATGGATTTATTTATGTGGTTATAAATGAAAGAGTTAATGTTGAGGTGTTTTATCAAGATTTTGTCGATCGAGGTATTAAAAGATCAAATCAAAGTTCTTACAACTTTATCAGGTGAGTTATAATATTTAATCCGACCGCTGATCGTTGTAATTTTTGGATATGTTATACATATATAAGTTGAGTATATGTCCACAAATTTTGAACCGCTAAAATGAACGATAATTTGTTATGAATTTTAAGAGGTAAATCGATTCAGAAATTAGGTTTATAAATGATTTTGGTGAAAATTTAGAATCGGTGGGCCTCACTTTTGGTTGTTGGGGAAGATGGCTGATTTTTGGTGGGTGAAATAGTAGTAGTGTAAAGTCATCGTGTAAGAGTGTCAAGTCCGCTTTCAGGCGTCTAACATTTTCCTATAAATAGAGGGCTAAGTTAGAATTGAAAAATCACACCGTAATTCATAAGTTTTCTTTTTCTCTCTAGATTATCGAGTGTATTTTGTGAGTATTTAGATACTTGGTGAGTTGCTATTCATCGCTGCAAGTTTCCTTCAAATCATTTCCGATATCCAAATGTAAGTGTCTTTTCGAGGTAGGGATCAAGTGAGGATAGTAAGGATATTAAGGATGTTATATTCTTCATAATGATGTTATTCTTTCAATATCATTTTACCGATATATTGGTATGGATCTTATTGTGGAATTTTTACCTTTTTGAGCCTCGGGTTACTATTCACGATACTTAACTATTCACGATACTTTGACTATTCATGATATACGGCATATTTATATACGACATTATTTACGATACTGACATTACATTTATTTCATGATACTTCATGATTACTATTCGAAGTTACTATTCACGAATTCATGTTACTATTCACGAAGTTACTATTCACGAGTACTATTCACTTACAAAAAATTGGTTTCTTTTTCCGACCAAATTATCGCTGATTTATGATCATTACTTTGAAAATAAATGCATGTTATTGATGATATTGTTTTATTATCATATATAACATTTTTATAATCCCGTGAAGAAATTTCTTTCGACTCGAGTGTAAAGATGGGTAGATTATCGTACGATCACGACTACGGGTTCTCTTCGCCAAGAGGCAAAAGATGAATCATGACTAGTATGATCATAACCATCAATTTACAATTGAATATTTTTAGCTTAAGTGCAAAGGTGAATCGATCAACATGGTTATAATTATGGTTTATTTAGATTTTGAAATGATTATATATTTCGAGATATTAATATATTTAGCCCAGAAAGTAAATATGAATCATTGATGAATATATTTGGCCTGTAGTGTAAGGCAAATATGAATCATTGATGAATATTTTTGGCCTCAGTAGTGCAAAGATGACATGTTGTTGAATATCTTCGGCCCAGAAGTGCAAAAGATGGTTCATTGACTGAATATCTTTGGCCAGTAGTGCAAAGATGAATTTATCAAGATGATTATGAACAGAAATGTGATTTGGTATAACCATGATCTTTGATGTTTTAGTGAAATAGATTGATGAAAATTATCTTCGTCCGGATGAAGAGGAATTTAGAATCACAATTATGATTATGAAGTTATTCATATGATTGTGGAAAGGAACTGCTGAGTGATGTTACATGGATAAAACATTGTTGGTGGATTTTTAACACGGAGAAGATAATAGACTTTATGGTCTATTCGACTCTTCTAATGGATCGCTTCGTTCACGCAACTACGGTTGAAAAATTTTATCATCTACCATATGTTCTAAATCTCCCCATTTATTATCGATGAAGGCTATTGATAATTTAATTATCTTTAGTCATGATATTCTTTATCGAAGCTAGTCAGGCTTTCACCTTTTAGCTTCACAATTCCTTTCGTAAATAAAAGTGTAGTCGGGTCGAGTGGGGATAATAGGGAATAATAATCTTTAGTAGTTCTATAGTCATTGAGGTGAGGCTAACCCAACGTTAAAGGGTGTTTTGTCACTATCATACAAGATGTCTAATGACATACAACCTCGTATCATCATAAGACAAGGTCAGGTTCATCCACTCACGAGTATATATACGAGCACTTCCTATATAATCTTGGTGTTTTTTGAAGTATAATTCTCAATTAGAGACAAATGAGATAATATATGTCAAGAGAAGACTTACCATCGGGAAGAATATGATAGTAATCTTCTTGTTTTTTCTCGGGGTCTATCAATCAACCAAGGATAATTCCGCGTATATACGATATCTATCATAACCTGCACGCACGGCCTCCCATGTACGAAGGTTTCTTTTCGAGCACTTCCCAAAGATTTTAATTTCTAAAACAGCTTTTGACTATACCTTTATGTAAGGTGTCACCGCGACGTATATCCACTACAGACACATGTGTCACATTTGGTATATATTTGTATCCAAACTCACAAAGATACGTGTTTTGTATTTTGTACGACAATTGTTGTAATAAAGTTGTAGTTGTTTTCTCGCACTATGTATTTGGCTTACTGTAATATGTTGGATGGTATGGACCTATTTTGGGGTCGCCACAATTGGTATCGAGCTTAGGATATGGTCTCCGGCCGAGATCGGGAATAGAACTAGAGGGAGAGATGAGTAAATCATTCGCTAGTGTGTCCTACCTAAGCTTATTTGTTGGTCACCATAATATCGGGATATTATGTGATATGTTAAATTGTTCAATTAACCCTTGTTTTGAAGCTGTATTCTAGAATGATATCAGAAATACAGGAGATGAGCAATGGAGAAATCATGATGACAGGGAAGATGAAATCTGAAATGAAAGCAAGGTATTCTCAACTCTTTGAAATACCAGGTACGTAAATTTCGGGAATGAAATTTCATAAGGAAGGGAGATTGTAAGACCCCAAATTTTATAAAATAAAAGTATTCAATTTTTTGATTCAATAAATGGTTAAATTGATAAAAGTTAAAGTTAAGGGTGATATATGATTTTTTTTCAAAATACGCAAGTGGTTATAAAATATTCATTTATTGGGGTATTCGTTTGGTCGTGGAATATTCTTTCTGTCGGGGAATATTCGTACGACGGCGCAACTATTTGTGGTTCCTATAATGGATAACTGTCGGAGGAAGAAAACGACAAAGTTTGAGTTTTTATAAATAACAACGTAGTTGTTACCAAGTAAGACTATCGAATATACCCGGTGGTTAAAATATACGAAATACACGCTGCAGTTTGCATAAAGAAGATTACCAGATTGCATAAGATTGTTGAATTATTGATCCTTACGTAAGAAAGCACTACTCAATAATTGTTATAATAATTACTGTTCAATATTTTATTTTATTGATTCAATAATTGTTGCGTTGATATTTTATATTATTGTGGTTTCAATAATTGTCACCGCACAAAGATTCCATTATCGATCAATAATTCATATTATTTGAATAATATTATTAGATAGCATTATTGGTAATGTCTATAAAGTTCTATCAAGGAGATGTTTGGTCACCTAATCAAGCGCCCAAGAAGGAGAAATCCTTATCTGAAAGCCCCTCTTTCCGGAACCGCCTGTCATTATTATTGTGATTCTCAGAATATTATTTGTGAATAATTAATTATCGATTTATATGATAATGAAATATTTATTTGATGTGGATATAAATGATGGATTTATTTATGTGGTTATAAATGAAAGAGTTAATGTTGAGGTGTTTTATCAAGATTTTGGCTCTGATTGAGGTATTAAAAGATCAAATCGTTGTTCTTACAAATTTTATCAGGTGAGTTATAATATTTAATCCGACCGCTGATCGTTGTAATTTTTGGATATGTTATACATATATAAGTTGAGTATATGTCCACAAATTTTGAACCGCTAAAATGAGCGATAATTTGTTATGAATTTTAAGAGGTGATCGATTCTTAAATTAGGTTTTAAATGGAAAATTCTAGAATTGAGTGGGCCTCACTTGGTGGTTGTTGGGGAGATGGCTGATTTTTGGTGGGTGAAATAAAGAAGGTAAAGTCATCAAAGTTGCAGTCAAGTCTCGCTTTGGCGTACTAACATTTTCCTATAAATAGAGGGCTAAGTTAGAATTGAAAATCACACCGTAATTCATAAGTTTTCTTTTTTTCTCTAGATTATCGAGTGTATTTTGTGAGTATTTAGATACTTGGTGAGTTGCTATTCATCGCTGCAAGTTTCCTTCAAATTCATTTCCTATATCCAAATGTAAGTCTCGCTTTTTTTGAGGTAAAGGATCAGTAAGGATAGTAAGGGATATTAAGGGATGTTATATTCTTCATAATGATGTTATTCTTTCAATATCATTATAATCGACATATTGGTATGGATCTTATCAGTGGAATCTCTACCTTTTTGAGTCTGGGAGTTACTATTCACGATATCACGACTATTCACGATACTTCACTTATTCACGTATACGTACACTTATTTACGATATATGACATTATTTACGATACTATTCAGAGTTACTATTCATGAGTTTATATTCACGAAAGTACTATTCACGAGTTACTATTCACGAGTTATTATTCACTTCAGTACTATTCACGACAAAAATTGGTTTCTTTTTCGCACCAAATTATCGCTGATTTATGATTGTTACTCTTGAAAATAAATGCATTTGTTGATGATATTGTTTTTATTATCATATATAACATTTTTATAATCCCGGTGAAGAAATTTCTCTTTGACTTGAGTGTAAAGATGGGTAGATTATTGGTATGATCATGACTATGGGTTCTCTTCGGCCAAGAAAGTGCAAAGATGAATTGTGACTAGTATGATCGCATGACCATCAATTTACAATTGAATATTTTTAGCTTAAGTGCAAAAGGTGAATCGATCAACATGGTTATAATTATGGTTTATATAGATTTTGAAATGATTATATATTTCTTTCGAGTTATTAATATATTTGGCCTCAGAAGTGCAAATATGAATCGTTGATGAATATTTTTTGGCCCAGTGTGCAAAGATGACATGTTGTTGAATATCTTCGCCCGTAGTAAGAGCAGATTTAAGAATGGTCAATGACGAATATTTTATCTTTGCCCGTAGTGTGCAAAGATGAATTTATCAAGATGATTATGAATAGAAATGTGATTTTGGTATAACCATGATCTTTGATGTTTCGTGAAATAAGTTATGAAAATTATCTTCGTTCTGGATAAGAAGAGAGAATTTAGAACCACAATTATGATTATGAAGTTATTCATATGATTGTGGAAAGGAACTGCTGAGTGATGTTACATGGATAAAACATTGTTGGTGGATTTTAACACGGAGAAAATAGACTTTATGGTCTATTTGACTTTTCTAATGGATCGCTTCGTCTCACCGCAACTATGGTTGAAAAATTTTATCATCTACCATATGTTCTAAATCTTTGATTTATTACTGATGAAGGCTATTGATAATTTAATTATCTTTAGTCATGATATTCTTTATCGAAGCTAGTTGTGCTCACCCTTTAGCTTCATAATTCCTTCGTGTAATAAAAAAGTGTAATTTGGGTCGAGTGGGGATAATAGGAATAGAATCGGTGGTCTATAGTTGTTGAGGGTGGTGAGGCGAACCCAACGTTGGAAGGGTGTTTTGTCACTATCATACAAGATGTCTAATGACATACAACCTCGCATCATCATAAGACAGGGATGTGCTCATCCACTTGTTGAGTATATATACGAGCACTACCTATATAATCTTGGTATTTTTTTGAAGTATAATTCTCAATTAGAGACAGTGGAGATAATGATATGTCAAGAGAAGACTTACCATTGGGAAGAATATGATAGTAATCTTCTTGTTTTTCTTTGGGGTCTATCGGGTCAACCAAGGATAATTCTGTGGCCATATGATATCTATCATAACCTGTACGCACGGTCTCCCATGTACGGGTTTCTCGAGCACTTCCCAAAGATTTTAATTTCTAAAATAGTTTTTCGACTATACCTTTATGTAAGGTGTCAACGCGACGTCTTATCCACTATTGGGACATGTGTCACATTTGGTATATATTTGTATCCAAACTCACAGCATATGTGTTGTATTTTGTACGAAAATTATTTTAATAAAGTTGTAGTTGTTTTCTGTACCATATATTTTCATGACTTTCGAATATACGTTGGATGGTATGGACCCATTTTGGGGTCGCCACGCTTATCGTTAATATTGTTGGAATACCCTATGGTTAAAACACGATGAATACGCGCTGTTGCATGAAAGCATTACGATATTGCACCAATTATTGATTCTTAAGTAAGAAGTCACTACTCAATAATTGTTATAGTAATTACTGTTCAGTATTTTATTTTATTGATTCAATAATTGCTACGTTGATATTTTATATTACTGTTGTTTCAATAATTATCACTACACAGTATTTTCCATTATCGGAGCAATAATTCATTATATCTGAATAATATTATTAGATAACATTATTGACAATGTCTAGAAAGTTCTGCTTCAAGGAGAGGTTTGGTCACCTAATCATGTGCCAAGAAGTGAGAAATTCTTACCGAAAAGCCCCTCTTTCCTGTGAACCGTACGGTCACGATATTGTGATTCTCAGAATATTATTTGTGAAAAATTAATTATTGATTTATATGATGAGGAAAATATTCATTTTATGTGGATATAGATGGAGAAAATTTTAAAGTGACAATTGTTGAAAATCGATATTTTATCTTTTCCGATAAAATAATATTTTATTATATTATTATAATATAATAATGATGATATTTTTTTACAATGAATGTGGGATATATGAGTATATGAAAGAGTATTTTTGTTGTAAAAGTTATTTAAAACATGTTAAACATGTTTGTGGGCCCATTTCTTGACTGAAATTTGATTATAGCTTGTAAAATTGTCCGTTTGTGGATTTCGGTCAATTTTTGTTTGGAATTTGGAAAATATTTCTTCTATAAAGTCGTAGATAATGAAATTTCCTATGAAAAAGACATGTGGTTCAAATTTTTCTGACAAAAGGGCTATTTATTATGAATTATTGAAGTTCCGAAGTTCCAGAATAATCGATTTTTTAAGTTTTAAATATTTTTTATAAGAAAAACATTTTTTTTATTTAGGTGAGGTGTGGTGTCTGATTTGAATCAGATTAGGTGTGCGTAAGAATTTAATAAATATATATTATTATTTTATTAAATTTTCTGCTTTGGTGTTCTAAACATTTTCCTATAAATAGGGTGCCTTAGGTTAGAATTAAAAATCACACCAGAAACTGAAGTTTTCTCTCTCTTTCTCACTCGATATATTGAGCATATTCTTGTGAGTATTTTAATACTTTGAGTATTGTTATACAAAGATCAGTTCAAGTCATAGCCTATATCCTGTTTTTAACTTAGAAATCTTGTCTTTTACGATGTAAGGGATATTATTTTTTAAAAATGATATTATTTCTTTCAATATCATTATACCTAATATTGTGAGTATTTTTCTTGTGAAATTCTTGTCTTTTAGTGTCGGGAAGTTACTATTCACGATATACAAAGACTATTCACGATACGACACTTATTCACGTAAAAATTAAATTTTCGTCATTCAAAAAATATCTATTATGAATACTAGCTTTGATTGTATCCATGTTTTGATCATTCTCGAATTTTACTCCACTTTGGTTATTTATGAAGTAATTTTGAACTTGATTGTTTAAAAGTACTAATCCTTAATATTTATTCTTTTGTTTCACCTGGATTCGTTTTCTTTAAAATATTTTTCATCATCCTCACCCTAAATGATGATATTCTTGAATATCTTTGGCACGTAGTGCAAAAGATGAATGATTTTCGATGAATATCTTTGGCCCGTAGTGCAAAGATGAACAGGTGTTTAGATGAACATGACCAACTGATTAAATCTTTGGCCTGTAGTGCAAAGATAAATATTTAGTTCCAGATATATATTGATTGATGTTATAGGGATAAAATATCGACGATGAACTTTTAAATTCATATATAGAAGATAGTAGTGTGAATTCTCTACTTAACTCTTCTAATGAATTATTATTTCCGCTGCGAAATTTGATTTAAAACTGGTTGTCTATTGTATTCTATTAGATTTTTCCCTGTTGAAGACTAACGATAATTTGTTCTATGTTATCTTAGTCATAATATTCTTTACTGGGCTAGTTGAGCTCACTCTTTTTCTTTTGTTCCATCTTTCTTCTCAGGAGGCGAGAATGTAGCGAGTACTAGTCGGGGTATGGAAGGAAGGTTCTAGAAAGTCGTTTTAGTAGTCCTTACCATTTATGTAAAATAATGTATCAATAATTGTAATGAGGACTTATTTGAGTGTGAAAATTGTCTAGATGACAATATTTGTATTTAAACTCACAGCTTTTATGTCAGTATTAATAAAGTTGTAGTTGATCTATACCATGTATTTTGACGACTCGTAATGGGTGTTGTATACCTATTTTGGGGGCGGCCACACGGTTAATCGTAGCTAGGGATATGATCTCCCATGAGATCGGGAATAGAACTAGGAGGAGGAGACGAATAAATCCTTCGCTAGTGTGTCCTACCTAAGCTTATTTGTTGGTCTCATTCGTAATATAGGGATATTATGTGATATGTTAATTTATTAAATTAACCCTTATTTTATGGCAAGATTTGAGAATGTCGAATCGAGAATGTTAACAGTGGAGTAAATGAGACCGTGGAGACACATGTGCTCACCAACGAGGAGAACGTGCAACAGGCTGGCAATGTTCCTCATGTGAACAACACCAATTGAAAGCGGATGATGAACGATGGGATGTTTAGAAGCTTTTTGCAGCTCATGCAAAATCGGATGAGGAGAGACTCGTGTTCAAAATACAGGAGAAAAAATGATAGCAATTCACGGTTGTCACACCCAAACAGCATACCAAAGAGTTAGGACCACCAAAATTTATTGGAAAGTCGGATCCGATCAAGGCGCAAGAGACGCTGGTTTAAACAAATTACCAAGATATTCGATGTGACGCCCCAAAATAGGTATACATCACCTATTCCGAAAACAAATACACGGTAAAGAATACAAATACAACTTAATTATACAATTGTCGGTAAAGTATGACAAAACATAAGTTGTGAGTTTTAATACGATATTGTCGCCTGTAGATAATATTCAAACTCAAATTCAATATTATTACATTTATTTTCCACTATTTCACCGAATAGTGAGGACTACTAATGATATCATCTCGTCCGGCTCACCGCTCCCCCGACTAGTCCCCTCGCTACGCTCTCATTTCTGAAGAGAACAATAAAAGTAAAAGGGTGAGCTCAACTAGCCCAATAAAATATTATGACTAAGATAATGCGTATATATATTATCGTTAGCCTTCAACAAAGTTAAACTGATACAATATAACAACCATCAAGTTTAAGTGCAGCGGAACAAGCAATCCATTAAAAGAGTCAAGTAGAGAATAAAATATACTATCTTTTATGATTTAAAAGGTTTTTTCATCACTTTTATCGCTGTAACTCAGCTTAATAAATAATCCACATCATCGAATCACCCTTGCACTACGGCCAAGGATATTCTTTAGTATCACGACCACAATTATTCATGCACTACGGGCCAAGAATATTTGTGTATTCAATAATGGTCATAATCATGCCAACAACTGTCCATCAATGCACTACGGGACAATGAAAACTTTTACCACATCATTTGTAACATTACTACCATGATTACAATCAATAATCCCCTCATAATATCATACCAAGTCCATCTATGCACTATAGGCCACAGATGACTTTCAATAAAATATAAACACGAGGATGATGACAATAATATAAGAATTCAATAAAACAAGTTCAAGAATTATTTTATCCAGGAACTAATAATGTCCAAATTGTCAACGTGATACTGCTTTGTAAAGTAAAATTCAAGAATGCTCAGAAGAATATTTTCATGAAAAGATACTGGATGAAGTGTAAATATCAAGGATATTTCACTAATTTCATGGAGTATAGAAGTCAAAACTTTAACCAACTGAGTATAATAAGGAATGGAATAACAAAAGAAATCACCAGTACGTGATAGATAGCATGACAGCGAGTTATTCCAACAGAATAATAAATAACGGAATCAGTCCGACGTAAAACGCATACGCATGTGATATTCCAACAAAATAATAAAGACGGAATCAGTCCCGCATAAAACGCATGCACAAGATATTCCAATAGAATAATAAAGAGCGGAATCGGATCCGTAGAAAACGCATTGAATAAGATATTCCAATGTAATAATAAAGATTTTAACCAGTCCCACAGAAAACGCATGCATACGATATACTCTCAATGAATGATAAAGAATGGAACAATGTAAGAATTTCACCAAGTATAGGGTAGCTCACAGATATACAGAGTTATTCCAATGTAATAATAAAGAATGGAATAACATAAGTTCTTTTCATGGATAAGAAAGAAATAATACTCCTACCTTTAGAAAAATTGGATAATTGGAATAGTGAGGTAAAGAGACTTCTCTTCTTCTTTCTATAATTTCTCTCTATAATAATCGCTTTAAAGCTTTTGTGAATTGGTGAGAAATAAAGGAAGAATGAGCTTCTATTTATAGAAAAATATAGTTTCGATAATTTACACGCTTTTGGGCTCGAAAAATTTCAATCTGACACCTCCAACTTTTCCTTTATTTTTAATTTAGTCCCCGCAAGTATTATCAATCTTGCACTAACTCCCCTAATAGTAAATTATGTGAATCAATAGTTCAATTATGTGAATCAATAGTATAATCATGTGAAAAATACGAATTACAGATAAGTACTTCCATCTATACCTCCATTTTAACTTTAGTCATGCAAGTATTATCAATCTTGCACCAACTCCCCTAATAGTAAATAATGTGATTCAATAATACACATATGTGAACAAATAGTTATATAAGCATGTGAATTACTAGCAATTAATTGCTCATTTATCCAATAAATTACCCGATTTATCAATATAACCCCTGACATCAATTATTATCTAATAAATGTCGATTTTCACTAACACAAATAATTCCAACATAATGAAACTATTTTTATCAAAAATATAAATTTTGAAATTTTGAAGTTTGACTTTTTGACCAAATAGTGAATCCCGAAAAATTTTGTGTTTATAGACTATTTTACTAATTTCGCGTTCGGACTCAAATATCACGCTCAAGTCGTCTCAAATTCAACAATCGAACAACATTCATCATCAATATTATAACTCACAATATTTATCAACCAAATCGCTCCCGGAAAGAGGGTTTTCCAATAAGGATTTCTCCCTATCATGCCGCGCAATTAGGTGACCAAACCTCTCCTTGATAGAACTTCTAGACATTGTAAATATTGAAATTTATAATATGAATAACTTTGTTATCTCAAGTATTGATTTAATAAAAAACATTTTATGCAGATGATACTGTGACAATAATTGAATCAATAATATGATAGATATGATGTAGCAATTACTGTAGCAATAATTGAGTATAACCGAGTGACTTCTCACGTAAGCATTAATAATCAATACCGATGCTACTATGCAACCACGCCAGACATCAGACTTTTACTACCGGGTAGTTCAACAGCTTAACGGTAAAACTTCCGCCGTTATTTTCATAAAGTATTTTTGTCGCTTTTCTCGATCCGATGAAATAATTCCGCCAATGGGTCCACCAATGATTGTCTTGGTTGCACGAATATTTCTGTTAAAATGAATATTCCCCACCAATCGAATATTATATAACAACTTGCGTTTCTTTGCAAAATTTATAAATATTACCCACAACTATAACATTATATCAAATCCACACCATAATATTCAAAAATATATTTTGAGAAAATTTAATCTTTATTCAAAAGTTGGGGTCTTACATTCGATGTCTTGGGATGCACGGAGGAATGAAGGTTTCATTCGCCACCTTTATGTTCCGTGGACGATTTGCGCAGACATTCTTGGTGGGAGTCTCATGAAGCGTACCCATCCAAACTTTTCAAAGATGCTCTTGGGAGACATTTCATAAATCTGTTCAATGACAAGTACTTTCCCGAAAGTATTCAAGTATATGAAGGAGGTAGAGTTTATTAGACTAGAGCGAGAATAACATGACGGTTGTCCCAAAGATGATCACGAAGTTTGCAGAGTTGTCCGTGTTTGCACCTCATTTGGTGGAGAATGAGGAACGATGACGCTGGATGTTTCGAGAGGTTTGAAACCCAAGATACGTCGATATCTCATTTCTCATAAATTTTCTCTCTATTCGGATGTTGTCAACAAGGCTCAATTATTAGAGCGAGATAACGAGTACGGTCAACCGAGGGACCACAACCAGATCATCTGGGTGGATGACGACCATTAGAATAACAATAACCAAAGAGAGAAAGAAAAATACGGACAAGAGCGACAACCACTCTGGTGGTAATCGTGGCCATGAAAATCAAAGAAGCGAGTTGGGGAAGATTTTAAAAGAGGAGATTCAATGAATGACATCGCTGAAGACGTCGGCAAGACCAAAGAAGAATCGGTTTTAAGGGAGGAGAACGACCACCGGTCAGTATCTTTATAAATGTGGAAAGAGGGACATATCATTAAACCCGCCCTACAACAGCAAAGTATGCTATAATTGTGGAAAGGAAGGACATATCGCTCGAGATTGTCTCAGAAGCGAAACCAAGTCCATGGGGATGGTGACTCGAAAAGGTCATTCCAAAAAGTCAAAGTCAATCTGCCTCTGGAAGAAGCGTTTGTCTGGTGGTCAACAATCTGCAGGAACCCAAACGAGGTGATCACGGGTAGGGCCGAGCAAAACGCAGCGGGTATAATCAATTATCAATCAAAATAAATTAACCGAAATTTTCTGATAATTCGGTTATATCTGAATTTTTTTACGGTTTTTGGTTAGGTTGTACGGGTATCATTTTTGAGTTATTCGGTTAAACCGAATAACCGAACAACACTTGCTAACTTAAAAATTCGCAGCACTCAGCAGTCAAGACTCATCACTCAAGGTCAACTGGTCAAGCAAGTAAGCAACTCATTACTTCATTAGTCATTACTCACTAAGCACTCACAACTCACAAAGTCACAAGTCACAGCGTGTAGTCTCTCTCTCTCTCTTTTCCATCCGCTCAGCTTAGACTCGATCACTCGAACTCTCAGTCTCAGACCTCACTCCTCAGGGCTCAGTCTCTCTCTCTCAGATTAAATCTTGACTGAGAGATCTAGTCCCTTCGAGCAAAACCCACTCACAAATCCCCCATTTTTGTTGTTAATCCTGAGGCCAATAGCCCTGCCGGCTGCCGCACCTAAACCCACCAACACTGAAGCAAACTCCTCTTCCTCTGCCTCTCTCGTCAGCGAAGAAACTGTCCGTCTTGAAGGTGTCATTCAGTTCGAAAAATCTAGTTTTTATATCCGAATTGATAAATGGGGGTAACAAAAATCTCTCTCTATGTGTGTGTATATATATGTATATATATGTGGGTTTGGTGTGTATTGAATAATTGAGTTGTGGTTTGTTTGTGTTTCGGTGAGATTGGTGGAATATTGAGTTGTCTGAATGAGGGAAAACTTGCAGTCTTGAGACTTGAGGGTTCACTTGGTTGTGACTCACAGCCTGTGAGTTCTAGTTTCATATAATGTTTCTAAACAGTTGATCGTAGCCCAAGACTAAAGTTGCATTTAGATGGGATAAAGAAAGAGAACCAAAGAGGAAATAATAGTGTGTGTATTGATCTTTGATTCGGTTTTACAAATTACCTAAATTATATTTCGATAATTGAGATTCTAATAATTCGGTTATTTTTAAATTTCGGTTATTATTTCGGATAGTAAAATTGTCACTAATTCGGTTTTCGGTTATAACCGAATAGCTTATTCGGTTCGGTTATAACCGAATGATCACTCCTAATCACGGGTAAGCTAATCATAAATTCATGCAAAGTTTATACCTTACTGAATCTGGGGTCTTACCCATTCATTTATTTCTCACCTTGTGCTCAACGTTTAAACTTGACTCCGGAGAAATTAGACTTTGATTTATCTATGGAGACTCCGTTAGGAGAAACTTTCATCATATCCACTGTTTATAAATCTTGTTTGATCCAAGTTGGCACCATCACATTACCTGTTGACCTTATCTCTTTAAAGATATTTATTTTTGATGTGATTTTTGGGATTGATTGGTTAACTACTCATCATGCCAAAATTGATTATTTTCGTAAGGTTATTAGTTTTCATATTCCTGACCAACCTGTTGTGCGAATTCAAGCAACTAAGCCATTAAAATCAATCATTGTTATATCAAGTCATAAAGCCATTCGTTTATTAAAAAACGAATGTCAAGATTTCTTAGCCCATGTTATGGATTTGAATAAAGACACGTCCTATTTGAATAATATTCCTGTTGTTATTGACTTCCCTGACGTATTTCTGAAGAACTTCCTGGCTACCCCGGAGCGTGAAGTTGAATTCTTTATTGATCTTGAACTCGGTACAAAGCCCATTTCTAAAACCCCATATCGAATGGTTCCTATTGAACTTGGGAGTTAAAGGTCCAACTTCACAGGAGTTATTGGACATCGGTTTTATTCGATCTGGTACATCTCCTTGGTGTGCTCTGTTTTATTTGTAAAGAAGAAAGGAGCGGGAGTATGCGACTTTCAGATCGATTACTGAGAATTAAACCATGTCACTATCGAGAATAGGTATCCGATTACATCGTATTGATGACTGTTTGACCAGATTGTAAAGGAGCACAATTCTTTTTTCAAAGATCGATCTTCGCTCTTAACGATATCATCACCGAAGGTTAAAAATCGAGGATATTCCAAGACCGCCTTGAGAACTTGAATGCGGGCATTATGAATTCTAGTCGTATCTTTTGGATTGACTAATGCTCCTATGACTTTCATGGATATGATGAAGCGAGTATTCAAGGATTATTTGGATCGATTCGTTGTTGTCTTTATTAATGACATCCTCATATATTCCAAAAGCCGTGAAGATCATGAGCACCATTTTGAAGTTTGGTACTCAAAAGGTCATGCGTGAAAACAAGCTATATGCTAAGTTAATGAAATGCGAGTTCTGGCTTGAGGAAGTAGCATTCCTAGGGCACGTGGTGTCAAAACATGGAGTATCTGTTGACCCGACGAAGATTGAAGCAATACAAAGTTGGGAGCAACCAAAGGCGGTGATCAGAAATCACGTAGCTTTACGAGGCTTACAGCTAGTTATTATCGGAGATTTGTGGAAGGGTTTTCTCGAATCGCTACCCCGTTAACTCAGCTGACTCGGAAAGATATCAAATTCGTATGGACCGAGGAATGCGAGAAGAGTTTCCAAGAGCTTAAGAGGAGACTCATTTCGGCACCTGTTTTGACCATACCATCTAGTTCGGATGGATTTGTTATCTACATCGATGCTTTAGGCAAAGGGCTAGGATGTGTTCTCATGCAACGTGGGAAAGTTATAGCCTATGCCTCGCGACAACTTAAAGAATATGAGAGGAATTATCCTACTCATGATCTAGAGTTAGCGGCAATGCGTTTTCACGCTTAAAGATCCGGAGGCACTATCTATATGGGGAGAAAGTGGAGATATATTCAGACCATAAAAGCCTCAAATATTTCTTCACTCAAAAAGAACTCAACATGCGGCAACGACGTTGGCTCGAGCTGTTGAAAGATTAGGACTACACTATTTAATACCATCCTAGAAAAGCAAACGTGGTGGCTGACGCGTTGAGTAGAAGATCATATGCAGGAACGAGTGCGATGATGTCAAGTATATGCATAGAACCAACTTTAATTGATAAAGTTAAAGTTGCTCAAGCCACAGACTCGGAGCTGATGCATATGAAGATGAAAGTGCAAAAAGGTGCTATTCCAGAAGCAAGAATCGATGAAGAAGGAATACTTCGAGTCCACTCCAGACTTTGTGTTCCTAACGATTCTGATTTGAAGTATAAGATCATGATGGAGGCACACAATACACCATTTACAATCCATCTTGGAAGTACCAAAATGTATCGTGATCTTCGACATACATTTTGGTGGAACAATATGAAGAGAGAGATTGCAAAGTTTATCTCGAGGTGTTTAACTTGTCAACGTGTAAAGGTGGAGCATCAAGTGCCAAAGGGTCCATTGCAACCACTGAGATTCTGAAATGGAAGTGGGAACACATTACCATGGATTTCGTTACGGGTCTTCCCACGGTTTCTCAAGGCATAAATGTTATTTGGGTTATTGTTGATAAATTAACCAAGTCTGCTCATTTCTTGCCGATACGGGAGACTTATTCCCTTTAACGTCTTGCTAGTATGTACATGAATGAGATTGTGAGGTTGCATGGCATGCCAGTATCCATAGTTTCGGATCGTGACCCAAGATTCACTTCAAAATTTTGGGTTAGCTTGCAAAAAGCTATGGGCATGGATTTACGGTTCAGTACGACATACCATCCTCAAACGGACGGGCAATCAGAGAGGACTATTCAAACTCTTGAAGATCTATTAAGACTTTGTGTCCTCGATTTTAAAGGGAGTTGGGATAAGTACCTACCATTGGTGGAATTCTCCTACAACAACAGTTATCAGGCAAGTATAGGTGTGGCTCCATTTGAAGCATTGTATGGACGAAAGTATTGCTCTCCAGTATGTTGGGATGAGGTAGGAGAAGCAACGTTGTTGGGACAAGAGTTGGTACGAATGACTATAGAGAAGATCCAAACGATTCGACAACGTATACAAACGGCACAGGATCGACAAAAGAGTTATGCGGATCTTCATCGAAAGGAAGTGGAATTTGACATTGGGGATCATGTATTGTTGCGTGTGGCTCCATGGAAAGGAGTTACAAGATTTGGGAAGAGAGGAAAGCTCAATCCATGATTTATTGGTCCATTTCAGATTCTTAACCGAGTAGAAAATGTGGCCTATAGACTCGCGTTACCTCCAAGTATGTCTCGTGTTCATAATGTTTTTCATATATCCGTACTTACGTAAATATGTGAAAGACCCAAACCACGTTATTGAGTTAGAACCCGGACGAGATAGGCAGAAGACTTAACGTCTGAAGAGGTACTGTCAAGATCTTGGATAGGAAGGAGCATGTCTTACGCATACGAAGGTCATACCACAAGTTAAAGTTTTATGGAGAAACCATACTTATTGAGGAAATGACACGGGTTTGGCAAATGAAAGCGAGGTATCCTCATCTTTTGAAACACACAGTGCACGTCGTCAATTTTGAGGACGAAATTTCATAAGGAGGGAGGTTGTAAGACCCCAAATTATTAATAAATGAAATTTAATTTCTCTATTTATCATTTTGAAATAGTAAGGGTTGATTTGATTAATGTGGTTAGTTATGGGTAAAATGCGCATATATTTTAAATAAACAAGTGGTTATAAAATATTTATTTTATCGGAGAATATTCGTTTGGTCGTGGAATATTCTTACTTGTCGAGAATATTCATATGACGGCCAGCGACCTTGTGTAGGCCCATAAGCTGAAAAGCGATTGGATGAAGAAAAGCGATAAGTAGAAGTTGTTTATAAATAACAGGCGTGGTTATTACAGATTATCTTGTTGGAATACCCGGTGGTTAAAACACAATAATACGTGTTGTTGCAAGACAAGAAGATGTACCGGTATTGCACCAATTATTGATTCTTACTTAAGAAGGCACTACTCGATAATTGTTACAAAGAATTACTATTCGATTATTTTAATTTATTGATTCAATAATTGCTACGTTGATATTTTATATTCTCATTGTTTTTGATAATTGTCACTACATAGTATTTTCCATTATCGAGACAATAATTCATATTATCTAATAATATTATTAGATAACATTATTGGCAATGTCTAGAAAGTTACGTACAATGAGAGGTTTGGTCACCTAATTGCTTGGCAAGAAGGAGAAATTCTTATTGGAAAGCCCTCTTTTACAGGAACCGCAGTTATCGATATTGTGATTACGTAATATTATTTGTGAATAATTAATTATTGATTTATATGATGAAGAAAATATTCATTTTATGTGGATATAGATGCGAAAAAATTTTAAAGTGACAATTGTTGAAAATCGATATTTTATCTTTTACGATAAAATAATATTTTATTATATTATTATAATATAATATAATAATGATGATATTTTTTTTTACAATGAATGTGAGATATATGAGTATATGAGAAGAAAGAGTATTTTTATTGCAAAAGTTGTTTAAAACATGTTAAACATTTTTGTGGGCCCATTTTTTGACTGAAATTTAATTATAGCTTGTAAAATCGCCCGTTTGTGGATTTTGGTCAATTTCTGTTTGGAATTTGAAAAAACTTTTTTCTGCAAAGTCGTAGATAATGAAATTTCCTATGAAAAAAATATGTGGTTTGAATTTTTCTGATAAAAGGGCTAGTTATTATGAATTATTGAAGTTCCGAAGTTCCAGAATAATTGATTTTTGAAGTTTTAAATATTTTTTATAAGAAAACATTTTTTTTTGATTTAGGTGAGGTGTGGTGGCTGATTTGAATCAGATTAGGTGTGCGTAAGAATTTAATAAATATATATTATTAATTTATTAATTTTTCTGATTTGGTGTTCTAAGCATTTTCCTATAAATAGGGTGCTTAGGTTAGAATTGAAAATCACACCAGAAACTGAAGTTTTCTCTCTCTTTATCTCTCGATATATTGAATATATTCTTATGAGTATTTTAATATTTTGAGTATTGCTATACGGTGCAAGTTCAAGTCATAGCCTATATCCGGTGTTTCAATTAGAAGTACTGTCTTTACGAGGTAAGTGATATTATTTTTTTAAAAATGATATTATTTCTTTCAATATCATTATACCGGAATATTGTGAGTATTTTCTCTTGTGAAATTCTTATCTTTTAATGTTAGGGAGTTACTATTCACGTATACTTACACTATTCACAAAAAAAAAATTAAATTTTCGTTTTCGTCAAAATATCAATTATGGATACTAGCTTTTGATTGTATCCATGTTTTGATCATTCTTGAATTTTACTCCACTCTGGTTATTTATGAAGTATTTTTGAACTTGGATTGTTTAAAAGTCTGAATCCTTAATATTTATTCTTTTGTTTCACTAGATTCGCTTTTCTTTAAAATATTTTCATCATCCTCAGGTCCTAAATGATGATATTCTTGAATATATTTGGCATGTAGTGCAAAGATGAATGATTTTCGATGAATATCTTTGGCCGTAGTGCAAAGATGAAACATGACTGAATCGATGAATATCTTTGACCAGATGCAAAGATAAATATTTAATTCGGTATATATATTGATTGATGTTACAGGGATAAAATATCGATGATGAACTTTTAAATTCATATATAGAAGATAGTAAATGCAGCATTCTCTACTTAACTCTTCTAATAAATTATTATTTCGTGGCGCCCCCAAAATAGGTATACATCACCCATTTTGAGTTGTCAATACATGATACGTAAACAACTACAACTTTATTATTACAACAAGAAACTGTGAGTTTAAATACAAATATTATCTTCTGCAAATATCTATACTCAAATAAATCCTCATCACATTTATTGATACATTATTTTACAAAAATGGTGAGGACTACTAAACAACTCTCTCTAGAACCTTCATTCCATACCCAGGCTAAATACTTTCGCTATATTCTCGCCTCCCGAGAAAAATGGAACAAAAAGGAAAAGGGTGAGCTCAACTAGCCCATAAAGAATATTATGACTAAGATAATATACAACAAATTATCGTTAGTCTTCAACAGGAAAAATCTAATAGAATACAATAGACAACAAATTTTAAATCGATATTATTCGCAATGAAATAATAATTCATTAGAAGAGTTAAGTAGAGAATGCAAACTACTATCTTCTATGTATGAATTTAAAAGTTCATCGCTCTATCTTTTATCCTGTAACATTAATCAATATACATCCTGAATCAAATATTCATCTTTGCACTACAGGCCGAGATATTCATCATTGATCATGTTCATCTAAACACTGCTCATCTTTGCACTACTGGCGAAGATATTCTTCGAAATCATTCATCTTTGCACTACTGGCCAAAGATATTCAATAATATCATCATTTAAGGCCGAGGATGATGAAAAATATTTTTTAAAAACGAATCCGGTGAAACAAAATGACAAGGATTAAGGATTAAGGATTAGTACTTTGTTTTATCCATGTTCAAAAATACTTCAAAATAATCATAGTGGTGTAAAATTCAAGAATGATCAAAACATGGATACAATCAAAGCTAGTATCCGAATAGATATTTTGGACAAAAAGAAGAAATTTTATTTTTTAGGTGAATAGTCTTGAGATCGTGAATAGTCTTGGTATCACGTGAATAAGTAACTCTCGACACCAAAAGATAGAAATTCCACAAAAACATCTTCACGCTTACATGAATAAGTACTTTAAATGAATAGTAATTAATTGAATAATAACTCATGAATAGTAACTCGTGAATAAGTAACCCCATATGAAAAAGTTCTAAATTTGATAAAAGTTCCAACCAATATTTCAAAGATAATGATATTGAAGAAATAATATCATTTGAGAAGAAATTAACATCCCTTACCTCGAAAAGATCAAGATCTCTAAATTGAAACACCTGATATAAAGGCTATGACTTGGACTTGCACCGTATATAGCAATACTCAAAGTATACTCAAAATACTCACAAGAATACGCTCGATAATATAGAGAGAAAACTTCGATTTAAGTGTGATTTTCAATTCTAACATAAGCACCTATTTATAGAAATTGCTTAGAACACAAAAGCGAAAATTTAATAAATTAATAATATAATTATATAAATTTTCTACACATGCCTAGAATCTGATTTCAGCCATCAAACACATGCCACATTCTAGAAAAAGTAAGAAAAAACGTTTTTCTAATTTTAAATATTTTAAACTTCCAAAAATCAATTATTTGAAGACTTGAACTTCAATAATTCATAATAAATAGCCCTTTCATCAGAAAATTCGAATCTCGCAAGTTTTTATAGGAAATTCAATTCTCTACAACTTTGCAGAAGAAAGTTTTTCCAAATTCCAAATAGAAATTGACCGAAATCCACAAACGGGCGATTTTACAAGCTATAATCAAATTTCGATCGATAAATGGGGTCCATTGACATGTTTAACATGTTTTAAACATTTATTGCAACAAAAATACTCTTCCTCCTCGTATACTCATATATTCCACATTCGTTGTAAAAAATATCACCATTATTATATTATTAAAATATAATAATATATTTAAATGAATTATTTTATCGAAAAAAGATAAAATTTCAATTTTCAACAATTGTCACAATAAAATTTTCTCCATCTATATCCACATAAAATTAATATTTTTCTCATCATATGAATCAATAATTAATTATTCACAAATAATATTACGAGAATCACAATATTGACAACCGTGAAGTTCCTGGAAAGAGGGACTTTCCAATAAAATTTCTTCTTCTTGGCGCGTGATTAGGTGACCAAACCTCTCCTTATGCAACTTTCTAGACATTGCCAATAATGTTATCTAATAATATTATTCGATAATATGAATTATTGCTTGATAATGAAAAATCTTGTGTAATGACAATTATTGAAACAACAACAATATAAAATATCAACGCAAAGAATTATTAACTCAATAAAATATCTTTGAATAATTCTTATGTAACCATTATTGAGTAGTGCCTTCTTACGTAAGAATCAATAATTGGTGCAATACCGTAATATTCTTGTGTTTTAACCACCGGGTATTTTAACAATATATAACGGTAATAACTACTGTGATTATTTTTAAACAACTTATATTTGTCGTTTTCTTCATCCAATCGCTTTTCGTTATAGGGCCCATATGGTACTGGTTGGCAAATGCATGCGAATATTCCCCAAGCGATGCGAATATTCCACGACCAAACAAATAAACCCCGACAACAATAAATATTTTATAACCACTTGCTTATTTTGAAATATTTGCGTATTTTACCCTAACTATCCACATTAATCACATCAACCCTTACTATTTCAAAATAATAAATAGAAAATTAAATTTCATTAATAATAAGTTGGGGTCTTACAACCTCCCTCCTTATGAAATTTAAGTCCTCGAAATTGACGTGCGACCTGGTGTTTGAAAAGGAGAGATACTTCGCTTTCATTTCCGTTTCCAATTCCCGGTCATTTCCTCTATAAATGTGATTCCTCCACGTAACTTTAACTTGTGGTATGACCTTTCTTGGCGTAGGACATGCTCCTTCCTATCCAAGATCTTGACAGTGCCTCTCTCATACGCGTTAAGTCTTGGCTTATTTCGTCCAGGTTCTAATTCTATAAAGTGGTTCGGGTCTTTCACATATTTACGAAGTATGCGGATATGTGAAACACATTATGAACACGAGACATACTTTCGGAGGTAACGCGAGTCTATAGGCTACATTTTCTACTCGGTCAAGAATTTGAAATGGACCAATAAATCGTGGATTGAGCTTTCCTCTCTTCCCAAATCTTGTAACTCCTTCCATGGAGCAACTCACAATAATACATGATCCCCTACACTAAATTCCACGTCCTTTTCGATGAAGATCCGCATAACTCTTTTGTCGATCTTGTGCCGCTTGTATACGTTGTCGAATCATTTGGATCTTTTACGTAGTACATACGTCTTAACTTCGGGTCCCAACAATGTTGCTTCACCCACCTCATCCCAACATATTGGAGAATCGACATTTTCGTCCATATAATGCTTCAAATGGAGCCACACCTATACTTGCACGATAAGCTGTTGTTGTAGGAGAATTCACCAATGGTAAATACTTATCCTAACCGCCTTGAAGTCTAGGACACGAGTCTTAATAAATCTTCAAGAGTTTGAATAGTCCTTTCTCGATTGTCCGTCTGGTTTGAGGATGGTATCTTGAATCAATCAGTAAATCCGTGCCCATAGCTTTTTGCAAGCTAACCCAAAATCTTGAAGTGAATCTTGGGTCACGATCCAAACTATGGATACAGGCATGCCATGCAACCTCACAATCTCATTCACGTCATACTAGCAAGACGTTCAGTGAATAAGTCTCCGTGTCGGCAAGAAATGAAGCGGACTTGGTTAATCTATCAACAATAACCCAAATAGCATTGATGCCTGAGAAACCGTAGGAAGACCCGTGAACGAAATCCATGGTAATATGTTCCCACTTCCATTTCGGAATCTCAAGTGGTTGCAACGGACCCTTAGGTACTAGATGCTCGCCTTTACACGTTGACAAGTTAAACACATCGAGATAAACTTTGCAATCTCTCTCTTCATATTGTTCCACCAAAATGTATGTCAAGATCACGATACATTTTAGTACTTCCGAGATGGATTGCAAATGGTGTATTGTGTGCCTCCATCATAATCTTGTACTTTAAATCGAGTCGTTAGGAACACAAAGTCTAGAGTGGACTCAAGTATTCCTTCTTCATCAATTCTCGCTTAGGAATAGCTCCTTCTTGTACTTTCTTCTTCATACGCATCATTTCGGATTAGGGTGGCTTGAGCAACCTTAACTTTTCTATTAAAGTTGGCTCTGTCGTATACTTGACATCATCATCGCACTCGTTCCTCGCATATGATCTTCTACTCAACGCGTCCACTACCACGTTCGCTTTTCCGGGATGGTATTGAATAAGCGTGGTAGTAGTCTTCCAATAGCTCGAGCCAACGTCGCCGCCATGTTGAGTTCTTTTGAGTGAATAAATATTTAAGGCTTTTATGGTCCGAATATATCTCCACTTTCTCCCCATATAGATAGTGCCTCCATATTTTTAGCGGCTGAAAACGATCACGCTAACTCTAGATCATGGTAGGATAATTCCTCTCATACTCTTTAAGTTGTCGCGAGGCATAAAGCTATGACTTTCCCACGTTGCATGAGAACACATCCTAACCCTTTGCACAAGCATCGTTGTAGATAACAAATCCATCCGAACCAGGATGGTATTGTTAGAACAGTCTTAAAATAAGTCTCCTCTTAAGCTCTTGGAAACTCTTCTCGCATTCTTCGCTCCAAACGAATTTTGTATCCTTCCGAAGTTAGAAGAGTTAATGGAGTAGCGATTCGAGAAAACCCTTCTACGAATCTCCGATAATAACCAATTAAGCCCAAAAAAGCTACGTGCTTGATCACCGACTTGGTTGCTCTAACTTTGTATTGCTTCAATCTTTGCTTGGATCAGCGGATACTCCATGTTTCGACACCACGTGCCCAAGGAATGCTACTTCTCGAAGCCGAACTTCGCATTTCTTCAATTTGGCATATAGTTTGTTTTCACGAAGCCTTTGGAGTACCGACTTTCAATGGTGCTCATGATCTTCACGACTTTTGGAATATATAAGGATGTCATCAATAAAGACAACAACGAACCGATCCAAATATTCCTTGAATACTCGGTTCATCATATCCATGAAAGCCGGGAGCATTAGTCAATCCGAAAGAAGACATGACTAAGAATTCATAATGCCCGTCTCGGGAGTTCTAAAGCGCGCCTTTGGAATATCCTCGATTCTAATCTTGATGATGATATCCGAATCGAAGATCGATTTTTGAAAAGAATTGTGCCCTTGCAACTGGTCAAACAAGTCATCAATACGAGGTAGAGGATACCTATTCTTGATGGTGACATGGTTCAATTCCGATAGTCGATACAAAATCGCATACTCCGTCTTTCTTCTTTATAAATAAAACAGAGGAGCACCCCAAGGAGATGTCTTAGGGCGAATGAAACCGATGTCCAACAATTCACAGAGTTGGACCTTTAACTCCACGAAGTTCAATAGGAGCCATTCGATATGGGGTTTTAGAAATGGGCTTTGTGCGGAGTTCAAGATCAATAAAGAATTCAACTTCACGTTACGGGGTGGGCCAAGGAAGTTCTTGAAATCGTCGGGAAAATCAATAACAACAGAATATTATTCAAATTTGGCGTGTCTTTATTCAAATCCATAACATGGGCTAAGAAAGCTTGACATCCGTTTTTCAATAAGCGAATAGCTTTATGATTAGATATGACAATGATTGATTTTAATGGTTTAGTTGCTTGAATTAAATACAACAGGGTTGGTTAGGAATATGAAAACTAACAACCTTACGAAAACAATCAATTTTGGCATGATGAGTAGTTAACCAATCAATCCTAAAATCACATCAAAAGCAAGTATCTTTAAAGAGATAAGGTCAACGGTGTAAGGTAATGGTGCCAACTTGAATCAAACAAGATTTATAAATGATTGGATGTGATGAAAGTTTCTCTAACGGAGTTTCCACAGATAGGTCAAAGTCTAATTTCTCCTGAGTCAAGTTTAAGCGTTGAGCACAAGTAGGAGAGATAAATGAATGGGTAACTACCGTTATCAAGTAAGGTATAAACTTCGCAAGAATTTATAAATAGCTTACCCGTGATCACCTCGTTTGGGTTTCTCGCATTTTACCGATCCACAACAAACGCTTCTTCCGGAATCGTTGACTTTGACTTTTACGGGACGATCTTTTGAGTCACCGTCCCCATTGAACTAGGTTTCGCTTCTGCATGATCTCGGCGATATGTTGTAAAGACCCCAGTTTTTATAAATAAAGATGAATTTTCTATAAATATTATTTTTGAATATTATGGAATAATTTGATATAATGTTATAGTTGTGGGTAATATTTATAAATTTTGCAAAGTATACAAGTGGTTATATTATATTCGATTGGTGGGGAATATTCGGTTTAGCGAGGGAATATTAAATGCAAACTACTCAATCATTGGTGGACCCTGCGAAATTATTTATCATTTGATTGAGAAAAAGACAAAAATATTTTATTGAAATAACGGCGGAAGTTTTACCGTTGATCTTGTTGAACTACTCATTAGTAAAAGTACGATGTCACGTGTGGTTGCATAGTAGCACGGTATTGATTATTGATCTTTATGTGAGAAGTCACTTAGTTTGATTCCATTATTGTCGATTAATAATATGAATTATTATAAGCGATAATGACGTTTTGTTTTATTAAGTATTATTAACGTAATAAAATGCGAAACATCTTTTATATAAAGCGAGAATACTTTATTAAAGTTATTTTATAAATAAAATATATTATATTTTATTATGCATAGTGTTTTTTGCGTAGTGTTTTTGCATAGTGTTTTGCATAGTAAAATGTTTTTATATAAATAGAATATATTATATTTTATTTAAAAGATTTTGCTTTAAACATGGACCGTCGATTTAAAGTAAATCAATCTGGACCGTTCATGGATTAATTCTTATGCATTCCATTTTCCTATAAATAGAAGCTCATTCCTTCATTATTTTCTTACGAATTCATTGAAACTAGAGAGAAATTATAGAGAGAAGCTATAGAGAGAAAGTTATAGAAAGAAGAAGAGTATTACCTTACTTCACTACTTACATATTAGGTTCTTTTTACGGTAAGGGGTGTTATTCTTTCTTCTTGAAGAGAACTTACATTATTCCATTCATTATTATTACATTGGAATAACTTTGTAAAAGTGGCATACCCTATACATAACTTTGTATACACGCGGTATACCCTATACTTGGTGAAATCCTTATGTTATTCCATTGCTTATTATTACATTGGAATAACTTTGTGTCTGTGATCACCCTATACTTGGTGACATTCTTCTATTATTACATTGGAACATCACATGCATGTGTTTTACAACACTGGTTCCGCCTCTTTATTATTATTACATTGGAACATCACATGCATGTGTTTTACAGGACACAGTTAAGCTTTTATTATTATTACATTTGGAACATCACATGCATGTGTTTTACACCCACCTGGTTAAAATCTTTATCATTACATTGGAATATCCTATCATGTGTTTTACACCGGATCCGGTTCCATCTTTATTATTCTGTTGGAACATCACAGCGGTGTGAATTTCACACACGTTCCGTTCCGTTATTATTATTACATTGGAATAACACATGTCATCTGATCTGCATGCATGCATGGTGATTTCTTTTGTTATTCCATTCTTTATTATACCCGGTTGGTTAAAACTTTGACTTATATACTCCATGAAATTAGTAGAATATCCTTGATATTTGCGTTTCATCCAATATCTTTCATGGAAATATTCTTGATCATTCTTGAATTTTACTCTCTGAAGAAGTATCATGTTGACAGTTTGGACGTTAAAATTCTGGATAAAATAATTCTTGAACTTGTTTTATTGAATTCTTATATCATTGTCATCATCCTCATTTTTATATTTTTTAAAAGTCATCTCACGTGGCTGTAGAAACATGGATGGACTTGGTATGATTATGACCGAGGATTATTCGGTTGTAATCATGACCGTAATGTTACAAATGATGTGGTAAAAAAAAAAAATCCTCGATGGTAGTAGTGCGTTGATGGACGATTGTTGGCATGATCGTGACCATTAATGAATACACAACTATTCTTGGCCGTAGTGCGGGAATAATTGTGATCGTGATACTAAAGAATATCCTTGGCCGTAGTAGTGCGGGGTGATTCGATGATGTGGATTATTTATTAAAGTGAGTCTCAAATTATAATTGATGATGAAAAACCTTTTAAAATCATAAAAGATAGTAGATTTTATTTTCTACTTGACTCTTTTAATGGATTGCATATTATTCACCGCAGATTAAACCGGTTGTCTATTGTATTTTATCGGTTTAACATTGTTGAAGACTATTAATAATTTATTTTGCATTATCTTAGTCATAATATTTCTTCTTTGGGCTAGTTGAGCTCACCCTTTCTTTCATTATTCTCTTCGAAATGAGAATATAAATTTGGAGACGAGTCGGGGAAGCGAGTGATGGTCCGTAAGATAGCATTAGTAGTCCTCACTTCTTACGTGAAATAGTGTGATAATAATTGTAATGAGGACTTTTTGTTTGAGTTTGTATAATATCTAGTAGAGCGATATTTGTATTTAAACTCACGCTTTTATCGTATTATTGTACACCAGCGATTATGTTAATAAGTTGTATTTAAATTACATACCATGTATGTGGCGACCCAAGATGGGTGATGTATACCTAATTTTGGGGCGTCACATATCCTCCTCCCTTTCCACAATTATAGCATACCTTGGCTTTGTTGTGGCGGTTTGAATGATATGTCCCTCTTTTCGCATTTGTAGCATATAATGGGGTGGTCGTTCTCCTCCCTTAGAACCGATTCTTTGCAAGACCGGCTCGTCTTCACATGGTCATTGTTAAATCTCCTCTTTTAAAATCTCCTCTCGACTCGCTTCTTCTATTTTCATGGCCGCCGTGATTACCACCGAGTGGTTACCATTTTTGTCCGTCTGTTTCTTTCTCCGCCGGTTATCATTATTACATTGACCTTTATCTCTCGAGTGCGATCCTGGTTGTGGTCCCTCGAGTTGGTAGCTCTCGTTATCTCGCTCTAATAATTGAGCCTGTTTACAACATCTCGAATAGAGAAAAATTTATGAGAAATGAGATCTTTGGCGTATCTTGGGTTTCAAACCTCTAAGAAACATCCTCGTCATACGTTCCTCATTCTCCACCAAATGAGGTGCAAACACGGATAACTCGCAAACTTTGCCTCGTCTTTGAGACAAAATGTCATGTTTGTTACTCGCTCGATCTAATAAACTCCACTTCCTTCATATAGCGAACACTTTCGGAAAGTATTTGTCATTAAATAGTTTCTGAAGCGTCTCCTAAGACATCTTGAGTGCGGTTTGGATGGAGTGCACGCTTCACAGACTCCCACCGATGATACTGCTTTCGCCACGGAACATAAAGGTGGCGAATGGAACCTTGTTCCTCCGTGCATCCCAAGACATCGAATATCTTGGTAATTTGCTTGACCCATGTTTTCCGCCATGATCGGATCGGCTTTCCCTTAAATTCGTGGTGGTCCAACTCTTTGAAGCGCTTGGGTGTGACAACCTGTGAATTGCTATCATTTCTCCTGTATTTTGAACACGAGTCTCCTCAAATCGATTTTGCATGAGCTAAAAAGCTTCTAAACATCCCTCGTTCATCATCTCTTTCATTGGTGTTGTTCACGGGAGGAACATTGCCCGACTGTTGCACGTTCTCCTCGTTGGTGAGTCTGAGCGTCTCCACTGGTCTCATTTCCATTGTTAATATTCTCGATCGACATTCTCAAATCTTGTCGTAAAACAAGGGTTAATTATGGAAATCAATATATCACATAATATCCCTATATATTGACCAACTAAAAATAAGCTTAGGTAGAACACACTTTAGCGAAGGATTTACTCGTCTCTCCCTCCTAGTTCTATTCCCGATCTCATGGAGATCATATCCTAAGCTCGATACCAACCTGTGGCGCCCCAAAAAATAGGTATACATCACCCATTCCGAGTTGTCAATACATGGTGCGTAAACAACTACAACTTTATTATTACAACAAGAAAAAGCTGTGAGTTTAAATACAAATATTATCTTCTGCATAATATCTATACTCAAATAAATCCTCATCACATTTATTGATACATTATTTTACAAAAATGGTGAGGACTACTAAACAACTCTCTCTAGAACCTTCATTCCATACCCCCAGGCTAAATCTTCGCTATATTCTCGCCTCCTCGAGAAAAATGGAACAAAAAGGAAAAGGGTGAGCTCAACTAGCCCAAAAAGAATATTATGACTAAGATAATATACAACAAATTATCGTTAGTCTTCAACAGGAAAAATCTAATAGAATACAATAGACAACAAATTTTAAATCAATATTCGCATGAAAAATAATAATTCATTAGAAGAGTTAAGTAGAGAATGCAAAACTACTATCTTACATATATGAATTTAAAAGTTCATCGTCTATCTTTTATCCTGTAACATTAATCAATATACATCCGGAATCAAATATTCATCTTTGCACTACTGGGCCAAAGATATTCATCACCGATCATGTTCATCTAAACACTGCTCATCTTTGCACTACTACTGAAAAGATATTCTTGAGAATCATTCATCTTTGCATGAGCCAAAGATATTCAATAATATCATCATTTAAGGCCGAGGATGATGAAAATATTTTTTAAAGAAAGCGAATCCAATGAAACAAAATGACAAGGATTAAGGATTAAGGATTCAGTACTTTGTTTTATCCATGTTCAAAATACTTTCAAAAATAATCATAGTGGTGTAAAATTCAAGAATGATCAAAACATGGATCTGAATCAAAGCTAGTATCCGAATAGATATTTTGGACAAAAAGAAGAAATTTTATTTTTCGATTGAATAGTCAGATATCGTGAATAGTCTTGTATATCGTGAATAAGAACTCAAACACCAAAAGATAGAAATTCCACAAAAACATCTTCACGCTTACATGAATAGTACTTTCGTGAATAAGAATTAAATGAATTAGAACTCATGAATAATAACTCGTGAATAAGAACCCCGACATGAAAAAGTTCTAAATTTGATAAAAAGTTCCAACCAATATTTCACATAATGATATTGAAGAAATAATATCATTTGAGAAGAAATTAACATCCCTTACCTCGAAAGATCGATCTTCTAAATTGAAACACCTGATATAAAGCTATGACTTGGACTTGCACCGTATAGCAATACTCAAAGTATACTCAAAATACTCACAAGAATACGCTCGATAATATAGAGAGAAAAACTTGATTTACGGTGTGATTTTCAATTCTAACATAAGCACCCTATTTATAGAAATTCTTTAGAACACCAAAGCGAAAAATTTAATAAATTAATAATATAATTATATAAATTTTCTACACATGCCTAGAATCTGATTTCAGCCATCAAACACATGCCACATTCTAGAAAAAGTAAGAAAAAACGTTTTTCTAATTTTAAATATTTTAAACTTCCAAAAATCAATTATTTCGGAGCTTCGGAACTTCAATAATTCATAATAAATAGCCCTTTCATCAGAAAATTCGAATCTCGCAAGTTTTTATAGGAAATTCAATTCTCTACAACTTTGCAGAAGAAAGTTTTTCCAAATTCCAAATAGAAATTGACCGAAATCCACAAGCAAGCGATTTTACAAGTTATAATCAAATTTCAAATCAATAAATGGGGTCCACCAAGCATGTTTAACATGTTTTAAACATTTATTGCAACAAAAATACTCTTCCTCCTCGTATACTCATATATTCCACATTCGTTGTAAAAATATCACCATTATTATATTATTAAAATATAATAATATATTTAAATAATTTATTTTATCGTAAAAGATAAAATTTCAATTTTCAACAATTGTCACAATAAAAATTTTCTCCATCTATATCCACATAAAATTAATATTTTTCTCATCATATGAATCAATAATTAATTATTCACAAATAATATTACGAGAATCACAATATTGATGACCGTGAAGTTCCCAGAAGAGGGGACTTTCCAATAAGAATTTCTTCTTCTGGCAAGCATGATTAGGTGACCAAACCTCTCCTTGAGATGAACTTTCTAGACATTGCCAATAATGTTATCTAATAATATTATTCAGATAATATGAATTATTGCTTCGATAATGAAAAATCTTGTGTAATGTGATTATTGAAAAACAACAATGATATAAAATATCAACGCAAAGAATTATTAACTCAATAAAATCTTTGAGCGAAGAATTCTCATAACCATTATTGAGTAGTGCCTTCTTCACGTAAGAATCAATAATTGGTGCAATCTGGTATCTTCTTGTGTTTTAACCACCGGTATTTTAACGATGATAATTGGTGAATAACTTCTGCCGTTATTTTTAAACAACTTATATTTGTCGTTTTCTTCATCCAATCGCTTTCCGTTATAGGGCCCACATTGTCGGTTGCTTGTGTCAATGCGAATATTCCCAACAAGATTTAATATTCCACGACCAAACAAATAAACCCAACAACAATAAATATTTTATAACCACTTTATTATTTTGAAATATTTAAGTATTTTACCCCTAACTATCCACATTAATCACATCAACCCTTACTTATTTCAAAATAATAAATAGAGAAATTAAATTTCATTAATAATAAGTTGGGGTCTTACAACCTCCCTCCTTATGAAATTTCGTCCTCGAAATTGACGTCACGTACTGTGTTTGAAAAGGTGAGGATACTTCGCTTTCATTTCGTTTCCAATTCCTGGTCATTTCCTCTATAAGCATGATTCCTCCACGAACTTTAACTTGTGGTATGACCTTTCTTTGGCGTAGGACATGCTCCTTCCTATCCAAGATCTTGGCAATACCTCCTCATACGTTAAGTCTTGGCTATTTCGTCCTGGTTCTAATTACTATAAAGTGGTTCGGGTCTTTCACATATTTACTGAAATACAGATATGTGAAACACATTATGAACACGAGACATACTTCGAGAGTAACGCGAGTCTATAGGCTACATTTTCTACTCGGTCGAAGATTTGAAATGGACCAATAAATCGTGGATTGAGCTTTCCTCTCTTCCCAAATCTTGTAACTCCTTCCACGGAGCAACTCGCAATGACAATCATGATCCCCTACACTAAATTCCACGTCCTTTCGATGAAGATCCGCATAACTCTTTTGTCGATCTTGTGCCGTTTGTATACGTTGTCGAATCATTTGGATCTTTTACGTAGTCATACGTCTTAACTTCGGGTCCCAACAATGTTGCTTCACCCACCTCATCCCAACATATTGGAGAACGACATTTTCGTCCATATAATGCTTCAAATGGAGCCACACCTATACTTGCACGATAAGCTGTTGTTGTAGGAGAATTCACCAATGGTAAATACTTATCCCAACCGCCCTTGAAGTCTAGGACACAGTCTTAATAAATCTTCAAGAGTTTGAATAGTCCTTTTCGATTGTCATCTGCTTTGAGGATGGTATCTTAGAAGCAATCGTAAATAAATCCGTGCCCATAGCTTTTTGCAAGCTAACCCAAAATCTTGAAGTGAATCTTGGGTCACGATCCAAACTATGGATACAGAGCATGCCATGCAACCTCACAATCTCATTCACGTCATACTAGCAAGACGTTCAGTGAATAAGTCTCCGTGTCGGCAAAAATGAAAGCGGACTTGGTTAATCTATCAACAATAACCCAAATAGCATTGATGCCTGAGAAACCGTAGGAAGACCCGTGCGAAATCCATGGTAATATGTTCCCACTTCCATTTCGGAATCTCAAGTGGTTGCAACGGACCCTTAGGTACTAGATGCTCGCGCTTTTACACGTTGACAAGTTAAACACATCGAGATAAACTTTGCAATCTCTCTCTTCATATTGTTCCACCAAAATGTATGTCAAGATCACGATACATTTTAGTACTTCGAGATGGATTGCAAATGGTGTATTGTGTGCCTCCATCATAATCTTGTACTTTAAATCGTAGTCGTTAGGAACACAAAGTCAGAGTGGACTCAAGTATTCCTTCTTCATCAATTCTCGCTTAGGAATAGCTCCTTCTTGTACTTTCTTCTTCATACGCATCATTTCCGGGATTGGGTGGCTTGAAAGCGACCTTAACTTTTTCTATTAAAGTTGGCTCTGTCGTATACTTGACATCATCGCTTTCGTTCACGCATATGATCTTCTACTCAACGCGTCAATTTTACCGTTAAGCTTTTCGGGATGGTATTGAATAAGCGTGGTCGTAGTCTTCCAATAGCTCGAGCCAACGTCATTGCCGCATGTTGAGTTCTTTTGAGTGAATAAATATTTAAGGCTTTTATGGTCCGAATATATCTCCACTTTCTCCCCATATAGATAGTGCCTCCATATTTTTAAGCAATAAAACGATTCACGCTAACTCTAGATCATGAGTAGGATAATTCCTCTCATACTCTTTAAGTTGTCGCGCGAGGCATAAAGCATGACTTTCCCACGTTGCATGAGAACACATCCTAACCTTTTGCACAAGCATCATTTGAGATAACAAATCCATCCGAACCGGATGGTATTGTTAGAAACAGTCTTAAAATAAGTCTCCTCTTAAGCTCTTGGAAACTCTTCTCGCGTTCTTCGCTCCAAACGAATTTTGTATCCTTAAAGGTTAAATTGAGTTAATGGAGTAGCGATTCGAGAAACCCTTCTACGAATCTCCGATAATAACCACTAAGCCCAAAAGCTACGTGCTTGATCACCGACTTGGTTGCTCCCAACTTTGTATTGCTTCAATCTTTCTTGGGATCAACAGATACTCCATGTTTCGACACCGTGCCCAAGGAATGCTACTTCCTCGAGCGAACTCGCATTTCTTCAATTTGGCATATAGTTTGTTTTCACGAAGCCTTTGGAGTACCGAAACTTCAAATGGTGCTCATGATCTTCACGACTTTTGGAATATATAAGGATGTCATCAATAAAGACAACAACGAACCGATCCAAATATTCCTTGAATACTCGGTTCATCATATCCATGAAAGCCAGCGGGAGCATTAGTCAATCCGAAAGACATGACTAAGAATTCATAATGCCCGTCTTAGAGTTCTAAAAGCGCCTTTGGAATATCCTCGATTCTAATCTTGGTGATGATATCCGAATCGAAGATCGATTTTTGAAAAGAATTGTGCCCTTGCAATCGGTCAAACAAGTCATCAATACGAGGTAGAGGATACCTATTCTTGATGGTGACATGGTTCAATTCCGATAGTCGATACAAAGTCGCATACTCCGTCTTTTCTTCTTTATAAATAAAACAGAGAGCACCCGAGGAGATGTCTTAGACGGCGAATGGCGATGTCCAACAATTCCTCAGTAGTTGGACCTTTAACTCCTCAAGTTCAATAGAGCCATTCGATATGGGGTTTTAGAAATGGGCTTTGTACCGGGTTCAAGATCAATAAAGAATTCAACTTCACGTTACGGGGTGGGCCAAGGGAGTTCTTCTAGAAATCGTCGGAAAAAGTCGATAACAACAGAATATTATTCAAATTTGACGTGTCTTTATTCAAATCCATAACATGGGCTAAGAAAGCTTGACATCCGTTTTTCAATAAGCGAATAGCTTTATGATTAGATATGACGATGATTGATTTTAATGGTTTAGTTGCTTGAATTAAATAACAACGGGTTGGTTAGGAATATGAAAACTAACAACCTTACGAAAACAATCAATTTTGGCATGATGAGTAGTTAACCAATCAATCCCTAAAATCACATCAAAAGCAAGTATCTTTAAAGAGATAAGGTCAACAGGTAAGGTAATGGTGCCAACTTGAATCAAACAAGATTTATAAACAGTGGATGTGATGAAAGTTTCTCTAACGGAGTTTCCACGAGATAGTCAAAGTCTAATTTCTCCTGAGTCAAGTTTAAACGTTGAGCACAAGCGGAGAGATAAATGAATGGGTAGCACCGGTATCGAAGTAAGGTATAAACTTAGCAAGAATTTATAAATAGCTTACCCGTGATCACCTCGTTTGGGTTTCTCGCATTTTTACCAAATCCACAACAAACGCTTCTTCCGGAATCGTTGACTTTGACTTTTACCGGGGACGATCTTTTGAGTCACCGATCCCATTGAACTAGGTTTATTTCTACCGTATGATCTCGGCGATATGTTGTAAGACCCCGCTTTTATAAATAAAGATGAATTTTACATAAATATTATTTTTGAATATTATGGAATAATTTGATATAATGTTATAGTTGTGGGTAATATTTATAAATTTTGCAAAGTATACAAGTGGTTATATTATATTCGATTGGTGGGAATATTCGGTTTAGCGAGGAATATTAAATGCAACTACTCAATCATTGGTGGACCCTGACAATGTAATTATTGTCGGATTGAGAAAAAGACAAAAATATTTTATTGAAATAACGGCGGAAGTTTTACCGTTGATCTTGTTGAACTACTCATTAGTAAAAAATACGTGTGGTTGCATAGTAGCACACGGTATTGATTATTGATGCTTATGTGAGAAGTCACTTAGTTTGATTCCATTATTGTCGATTAATAATATGAATTATTATAGCGATAATGACGTTTTGTTTTATTCAGTATTATTAACGTAATAAAAGCGAAACATCTTTATATAAAATGAATACTTTATTAAAGTTATTTTATAAATAAAATATATTATATTTTATTATGCGTAGTGTTTTTGTATAGTGTTTTGCATAGTGTTTGCATAGTAAAATGTTTTTATATAAATAGAATATATTATATTTTATTTAAAAGATTTTGCTTTAAACATGGATAGTCAGATTAAAGTAAATCAATCTGGATAGTTCATGGATTAATTCTTATGCATTCCATTTTCCTATAAATAGAAGCTCGTTCCTTCATTATTTTCTTACGAATTCATTGAAACTCTAGAGAGAGAATTATAGAGAGAAGCTATAGAGAAAAGTTATAGAAAGAAGAAGAGTATTACCAACTACTTCACTACTTCTATATTAGGTTCTTTTTACGGTAAGGGGTGTTATTCTTTCTTCTTGAAGAGAACTTACATTATTCCATTCATTATTATTCGCATTGGAATAACTTTGTAAAAAGTGGCATACCCTATACATAACTTTATATCACGCAGCGTATACCTATACTTGGTGAAATCCTTATGTTATTCCATTGCTTATTATTACATTGGAATAACTTTGTATCTGTGATCTACCCTATACTTGGTGACATTCTTTATTATTCTTGGAACATCACATGCATGTGTTTTACAGGACTGGTTAAAATCTTTATTATTATTACATTGGAACATCACATGCATGTGTTTTACCGGACTGGTTAATTTTTATTATTATTACATTTGAACATCACATGCATGTGTTTACACAGGACTGGTTCCGTCTTTATCATTACATTGGAATATCCTATCGTGTGTTTTTACACCGGATCTGGTTCCATCTTTATTATTACATTTGGAACATCACATCGGTGTGTGAATTTCACGACTTTAGTTCCGTTATTATTATTACATTGGAATAACTTTTGTCATCGCAATCTGCGCATGCATGGTGATTTCTTTTGTTATTCCATTCTTTATTATACCCAGGTTGGTTAAAACTTTGACTTATACTCCATGAAATTAGTAGAATATCCTTGATATTTGCGTTTCATCCATATCTTTTCATGGAAATATTCTTCCGATCATTCTTGAATTTTACTCTACAAAAGTATCATCATGTTGACAGTTTGGGCGTTAAAAATTCTGGATAAAATAATTCTTGAACTTGTTTTATTGAATTCTTATATCATTGTCATCATCCTCATTTTTATATTTTTTAAAGTCATCTACGCTACACATAGAGCATGGATGGACTTGGTATGATTATGACCGAGGATTATTCGGTGTAATCATGGCCGTAATGTTACAAATGATGTGATAAAAAAAAAAATCCTCGATTAGTAGTAGTGCATTGATGGATGATTGTTGGCATGATCATGACCATTAATGAATACACAACTATTCTTGGCAGTAGTGCGCAGAATAATTGTGATCGTGATACTAAAGAATATCCTTGGTAGTAGTGCGGGGGGGTGATTCGATGATGTGGATTATTTATTAAAGCTGAGTCTCAGCTATAACAGTGATGAAAAACCTTTTAAAATCATAAAAGATAGTAGATTTTATTTTCTACTTGACTCTTTTAATGGATTTCATATTCCGCTGCAGTTAAACTGGTTGTCTATTGTATTTTATCAGTTTAACATTGTTGAAGACTATTGATAATTTATTTTGCATTATCTTCGTTATAATATTTCTTACTGGGCTAGTTGAGCTCACCCTTTCTTTTCTTTGTTCTCTTGAGAAATGAGAATATAGGCCGGGGACGAGTCGGAAGCGGTGATGGTCCTGAAGATAGCATTAGTAGTCCTCACTATTACGTGAAATAGTGTGATAATAATTATAATGAGGACTTTTTGTTTGAGTTAAGTATAATATCTAGTAGACGATATTTGTATTTAAACTCACGATTTATATCGTATTGTACCACGGCAGTTATGTTAATAAGTTGTATTTAAATTACATACCATGTATGTGGCGACCCAAGATGGGTGATGTATACCTAATTTTGGGGCGTCACGGTTGAATATCAAAGCTAAGGGATATGATCCTGGCTAAGATGTGAGAAAAGTACTAGGATGGGAGAGAGGGGAATACCTTATTAGTATGACCTACTAAGTTTTTGTGCTATTTTATTGGTCGGTCGAATATAAAGATAATTGTTAAATGTCAATTAATCTTTTTTGTTTTGTGGCGATGTCTGAAAATGACATCCGAGAATGTTGAGAATAGCAATGGAGCCTGAGCGATCGTTGATTCACCACATATCGATAATCGAGGATAATGTGCATCGAGGGCGACAATCCTCATCTGAAACAACAACACCGACCAAATGATGAATGATCAAATGTTCGGAGGCTTTATGCAATTTATCAACAATGAAAGCGAGAGCGACTCATCCAAAACGTGGTGTGAAACACGGAAAAACTCTCGGGCGGTCACACCGCTAAACAATTCAGGCTGGGACCACCGGAGTTTAAGGGAGAGCAAAACCACTTACTTCGGCGGAAGCATGGATAAAGCAGTTACCAAGATATTTGATGTCTTGGGATGCTCCGAGGAGCAAAAGGTTCCTTTCACCTTTTTATGTTGCGGAGAGGCGGATTCTTGGTGGGAATCGGTAAAAGCGTACTCAACTTCTTTGTCTTGAAGATATCTTGGGAGAAGTTCCAGAGTCATTCAACGACAAATACTTTCACGAAAGTATTAGCCACATGAAGGAGGAGGTGGAGTTTATCAAGTTGGAACAAAACAATATGGCCGTGTCGCAATACGAGGCAAAATTTGCGGAGTTATCACGGTTTCGTCCCCCACTTGGTGGATAATGAAGAGAGAATGGCGCGAATGTTTTTAAGAGGCTTGAAGTCGGAGATACGTCGACATCTTATTTCTCATAAAGCGTGTTTGTATTCGGATGTTGTAAATAGGGCTCGATTAGTGGAGCGCGATAACGAGTCAACCTTGACTAAAAGAGAGCGGTAAAGCAAAGTTATAATACCGGTGAGTAGTCATCGAGCGGTGACAACAAGCGTGGAGGAATCAACAGGGCGGATATGGTAACCACTTGGTGGTAATCGAGGCCAAAACAATAAGAATGGACATTTCAAGAAGCGGAGATTCAACAATGATGGAAAGACGTCGTGCTAGCACCACTTAGTTGTTAAGGAAGGAGAAAGACCACCTATCATATGCTTCAAATGCGGAGAAGAGGGACACATCGGTCCGAATCGCGCCATGTTAGTCAAAGCATGTTATAATTGTGGAAGAAAGGTCACTTAGCTCAATTTTGTCGTTTCTGAAGACAAATTCAACTAGGATGGAGGCACCAAAGGTAGTCCCGGAAAAGTCAAAACCAAGTGGTCTGAGGAGGCGTTTGTTGTGACCTCCCGAGAGCGAGGAACCCGAATGAGGTCATCACGGGTAAGCTTATCATAAACTCTAATGAAGTCTACACTTTATTTGATCTGGGTTCTACCCATTCTTTTATTTCTCCTACTTGCGCGCTCATCGATTAAATTTGACTCAGGAGAAATTAGACTTTGACTTATCTATAGAAACTCCGTTGGGAGAAACCTTCATTACATCCACTTTGTTTATAAGTCTTGTTTGGTTCAAATCGGTACCCTCACATTACACTGTCGATCTTATTTCATTAAAAATACTTGCATTTGACGTGATTCTAGGATTGATTGGTTAACTACTTATCATGCAAAAATTAATTATTTTAAGTAGTTGTTATCTTTCATATTCCTAATCAACCTATTATCTTGAATTCAAACGACCAAACCATTAAAATCAATCACGGTCATCTCAAGCCATAAAGCTATTCGTTTATTGAAAAATGGATGTCGAAGCTTTCTTAGCTCATGTCACGATTTAAACAAAAATACGTCGGTTTTGAGCGATATTTCTATTGTTAATAAATTTCTGACGTATTCCCAGAAGAACTTCCGCCTACCCCGAGGCGTGAAATTGAATTTTGTATCGACCTTGAACACGGTACAAAACCTATTTCCAAAGCCCATATCGAATGGCTCTATTGAACTTGAGGAGTTAAAGACCCAACTGCGAAATTGTTAGACATTGGCTTTATTAGTCCTAGTACTTCTCCTTGGGGTGCTCTGTTACTATTCGTGAAGAAGAAAGATGGGAGTATCGACTTTGTATTGATTATCGGGAGTTGAATCATGTCACCATCAAAATAGGTATCCATTGCCCGCGTATTGATGACTGTTTGACCCGGTTCTGCAGGAGCCAAATTCTTTTCAAAGATTGATCTTCGTTAGGATATCACCAATTGAAGATTAGAACCGTGACATTCCAAAGACGGCTTTGAACTCCGATGCGGGCATTATGAATTCCTAGTCATGTCCTTTGGATTGACTAATGCTCCTCTTTGCCTTCATGGATATGATGAACCAAGAGTATTCAAGGAATATTTAGATCACTTTGTGGTCGTCTTTATTGATGACATTCTTATTTATTCCAAAAGCCGTGAAGATCATGAAAGCAACACTTGAAGGTGACACTCCAAAAGCTTCGTGAATATAAGCTTTATGCCAAGTTGAAGAAATGCGAGTTACGGCTTGAAGAAGTAGCATTCCTTGGGCACGTGGTATCAAGTCATGGAATATCTGTTGACCCGTGAAAGATTGAAGCTATTCAAAGTTGGAACAACCTAAATCGATGATCGAAAATCGTAGCTTTCTCGGTTTAAATTTGGTTATTATCGGAGATTCGTGGAAGGATTTTCTCGAATCGCTACTCCATTATTCGGTGACTCGAAAAGATCTGAAGTTCGGTTGGAGCGAAGAATGTGAGAAGAGTTTTCAAGAACTTCGAAGAGAGACTTATTTCAAACTGTGTTCGATACCATTTGGCTCGGAGGGATTTGTCATCTCAAAGTGATGCTTGAGCAAAGGGTTGGGATGTGTTCTTATGCAACATGGAAAAGTTATAGCCTATGCCTCGCGACAACTCAAAGAATATGAGAGGAATTATCCTTCTCGTGATCTGGAGTTAGCGGTTTGTTATCTTCTGCGCTTAAAATTTGGAGGCATTACTTGTATGGGGAGAAAGTGGAGATCTTTACGGATCATAAAAGCCTCAAATATTTCTTCACTCAAAAGGAACTCAACATGCGACAACGACGTTGGCTTGAACTATTGAAAGATTATGATCATACCATCGAATACCATCCCGGAAAAGCGAGCGTGGTAGGCGATGCATTGAGTAGAAGATCGTATGCAAGAAATGCGAGTGCGTTATTATCAACACAAAGGCCCATTTTGTGTGACTTGCAAAGGATGGAGATAGAGTTAAAGACTCGAGGGGCGCGTGTGATGATAGCGAATATCTGAGTAGAACCGACTTTAATCGATAAAGTTAAAATTTGCTCAAGCTACTGGACACAGGTGATCGTATATGAAAAAAGAAAGTGCAAGAGGGTGCTATGCGAGTAAGCAAGAATCGATGAAGAAGGAATACTTGAGTCAACTCCGGACTTTGTGTTCTAACGACCACGATTTAAAGTATAATATCATGATGGAGCGCCTGACACACCATTTGCAATCCATCACAGGAGTACCAAAATGTATCGTGATATTAAATCATACATTTTGGTGGAGCAATATGAAGAGGAGATAAGCGTATTTATTTTATCTCAAGGTGTCTAACTTGTCAACGAGTTAAAGCGGAGCATCAAGTACCAAAAGGTCCATTCAACCACTTGAAATTCCGAATGGAAGTGGGAGCACATTACCATGGATTTAGTTCTGGGTCTTCCTAAGGTTTCTCAAGGCGTTGATGCGATTTGGGTCATTGTTGATAGATTGACCAAGTCTGCTCATTTCTTCTGGAATCGAGAAACTTATACACTTGAGCGTCTTGCTCGTATGTACATAAGCGAGATTGTAAAGATCGCATGGTATCTGCCGTATCCATAGTTTACGATCGAGACCCAAGATTCACTTCAAGATTTTGGGTTAGTTTGCAAAAAGCTATGAGCACGGACTTACGATTTAGCTTCGGCATATCATCCTCGAGCAGACGACGGACGATCGGAGAGGACTATTCAAACTCTTGAAGATCTATTAAGACTACGTGTTCTTGATTTCAAGGGGAGTTGGGACAAGTTTTACCATTGGTGGAGTTTTCTTACAACAACGATTATCAAGCAAGTATTGGCATGGCTCCATTCGAGCGTTGTATGGAAGAAAGTGTCGTTCTCGATATCTTTGGGATGAGGTGGGTGAAGCAGCGTTGTTGGGACCGGAGTTGATACGTATGACTACGGAAAAGATTGAAACGATCCGACAACGTATAAAAACCTCACAAAATCGACAAAAGAGTTATCTTGATCTTCATCGAAAGGGCGTGGAATTGATATAGGAGATCATGTGTTGTTAAAAGTTGCTCCATGGAAAGGAGTTACAAGATTTGGAAAGAGAGGAAACTTAATCCTCGATTCATCGGTCCATTTTAATCCTCGATCGAGTAGGGCTGTGGCTATAGACTTCGCTTTCTGCTTGAAATATGTCTACGTGTTCATAACGTTTTTCACATATCCATATTACGTAAATATGTGAAAGACCCGAACCATATTATTGAGTTAGAGCCGGGACGAAATAGCGGAAGATTTGGCGTATGAAAGAGGTTCTGTTCAAATTTTGGATAAGAAGGAACATATTCTACGCTCCAAAGTTATACCTCAAGTCAAAGTTTTGTGGAGGAACCACGATGTTGAGGAAATGACTTGGGAGTTAGAATCAAAAATGAAATCAAGGTATCCTTACCTCTTGACATACCAGTCGTATCGCACTAATTTCGAGGGAAATTTCATAAGAAGGGAGGTTGTAAGACCCAGTTTTATAAATAAAGATGAATTTTCTATAAATATTATTTTTGAATATTATGGAATAATTTGATATAATGTTATAGTTGTGGGTAATATTTATAAATTTTGCAAAGTATACAAGTGGTTATATTATATTCGATTGGTCGGGGAATATTCGGTTTAGCGGGGGAATATTAAATGCAATATCTCAATCATTGGTGGACCCCACAATGAAATTATTGTCGGATTGAGAAAAAGACAAAAATATTTTATTGAAATAACGGCGGAAGTTTTACTGGTTGATCTTTGTTGAACTACTTTCGGTAGTAAAAAATGCGATGTCGTGTGGTTGCATAGTAGCACACCGGTATTGATTATTGATGCTTTATGTGAAAGTCACTTAGTTTGATTCCATTATTATCGATTAATAATATGAATTATTATAGCGATAATGACGTTTTGTTTTATTCAGTATTATTAACGTAATAAAAGCGAAACATCTTTTATATAAAAGCGAATACTTTATTAAAGTTATTTTATAAATAAAATATATTATATTTTATTATGCATAGTGTTTTAGTGTAGTGTTTTGCATAGTGTTTGCATAGTAAAATGTTTTTATATAAATAGAATATATTATATTTTATTTAAAAGATTTTGCTTTAAATATGGATAGTCGATTAAAGTAAATCAATCTGGATAGTTTCATGGATTAGTTTCTTATGCATTCCATTTTCCTATAAATAGAAGCTCATTCCTTCATTATTTTCTTACAATTCATTGAAACTCTAGAGAGAATTATAGAGAAGTATATAGAGAAAGTTATAGAAAGAAGAAGAGTATTACTGCTACTTCACTTCTTCTATATTCAGTTCTTTTTACGGTAAGAGGTGTTATTCTTTCTTCTTGAAGAGAACTTACATTATTCCATTCATTATTATTACATTGGAATAACTTTTGTAAAAGTGGCATACCTATATACATAACTTTTGTATCGCGGTATACCCTATACTTGGTGAAATCCTTATGTTATTCCATTCTTATTATTATTATTGGAATAACTTTGTATCTGTGATCTACCCTATACTTGGTGACATTCTTCTATTATTACATTTGGAACATCACATGCATGTGTTTTACACCGGACTGGTTTCCGCTCTTTATTATTATTACTTGGAACATCACATGCATGTGTTTTACACCCACAGTTTAAGTTTTATTATTATTACATTGGAACATCATCACATGCATGTGTTTTTACAGGACTGGTTCCGTCTTTATCATTCTGTTGGAATATCCTATCTGTGTGTTTTACACCGGATGCAGTTCCATCTTTATTATTACATTTGGAACATCCTGTGCGTGTGAATTTCACGACTGGTTCCGTTATTATTATTACTGTTGGAATAACTTTTGTCATCTGATATCTGCATGCACGTGGTGATTTCTTTTGTTATTCCATTCTTTATTATACCCAGGTTGGTTAAAACTTTGACTTCTATACTCCATGAAATTAGTAGAATATCCTTGATATTTGCGTTTCATCCATATCTTTTCATGGAAATATTCTTCTGATCATTCTTGAATTTTACTCTACAAAGCAGTATCATGTTGACAGTTTGGACGTTAAAAATTCCTGGATAAAATAATTCTTGAACTTGTTTTATTGAATTCTTATATCATTGTCATCATCCTCATTTTTATATTTTTTTTAAAGTCATCTGTGGCCTGTAGAGCATGGATGGACTTGGTATGATTATGACCAGGGATTATTCGGTGTAATCATGACCGTAATGTTACAAATGATGTGGTAAAAAAAAAAATCCTCAGTGGCCGTAGTGCATTGATGGACAGTTGTTGGCATGATCATGACCATTAATGAATACACAACTATTCTTGGCCGTAGTGCAGGAATAATTGTGATCGTGATACTAAAGAATATCCTTGGCCGTAGTAGTGCGGGGGTGATTCGATGATGTGGATTATTTATTAAAAGTGAGTCTCAAATTTATAATTGATGATGAAAAACCTTTTAAAATCATAAAAGATAGTAGATTTTATTTTCTACTTGACTCTTTTAATGGATTGCATATTCATTCTTGATTAAACCGGTTGTCTATTGTATTTTATCGGTTTAACATTGTTGAAGACTATTGATAATTTATTTTGCATTATCTTAGTCATAATATTTCTTCTTGGGCTAGTTGAGCTCACCCTTTCTTTCACCGTTCTCTTGAGGAAATGAGAATATAGGCCGGGGACGAGTCGGGAAAACGGTGATGGTCCGAAGATAGCATTAGTAGTCCTCACTATTACGTGAAATAGTGTGATAATAATTATAATGAGGACTTTTTGTTTGAGTTTGTATAATATCTAGTAGAGCGATATTTGTATTTAAACTCATGATTTATATATCGTATTGTACACGACAGATTATGTTAATAAGTTGTATTTAAATTCTGTACCATGTATGTGGCGACCCAAGATGGGTGATGTATACCTAATTTTGGGGGCGTCACATATGTCCTTCCTTTCCACAATTATAGCATACCTTGAACTGTTGTGGACAGTTTGGTGATATGTCCCTCTTTTCGCATTTGTAGCATATAATGGGTGGTCGTTCTCCTCCCTTAGAACCCGATTCTTTGCAAGACCGCATCATCTTCACATGGTCATTGTTAAATCTCCTCTTTTAAAATCTCCTCCGACTCGCTTCTTCTATTTTCATGGCCATGATTACCACCGAGTGGTTACCATTTTGTCCGTCTGTTTCTTTTCTCCATTGGTTATCATTATTCATTGATTCTATCTCCGCACGATCCTGGTTGTGGTCCCTCGGTTGGCCGTTCTCGTTATCTCGCTTCTAATAATTGAGCCACATTTTGACAACATGTCTGATAGAGAGAAAATTTATGAGAAATGAGATCTTGACGTATCTGGGTTTCAAACCTCTAAGAAACATCCTCGTCATCGTTCCTCATTCTCCACCAAATGAGGTGCAAACACGGATAACTCTGCAAACTTTGCCTCGTCTTTGAGACACCGTCATTGTTGTTCTGCTCTCGATCTAATAAACTCCACTTCCTTCATACGACGAACACTTTCGGAAAGTATTTGTCATTAAATAGTTCTGAAACGTCTCCTAAGACATCTTTGAGTCTTGGTGGATGGAGTGCGCTTCACGAGACTCCCACCGATGATCCGCCTCGCCACGGAACATAAAGGTGGCGAATGGAACCTTCTGTTCCTCCGTGCATCCCAAGACATCGAATATCTTGGTAATTTGCTTGACCCATGTTTTACCGCCGTGATCGGATCTCGGCTTTCCCTTAAATTCGGTGGTCCCAACTCTTTGAAGCTGCTTGGTTGTGACAACTGTGAATTGCTATCATTTCTCTCAGTATTTTGAACACGAGTCTCCTCGCGTGCGATTTTGCATGAGCTGCAAAGCTTCTAAACATCCCCTCGTTCATCATCTCGCTTTCGGTGGTGTTGTTCACGGGAGGAACATTGCCGACTGTTGTTACGTTTCTCCTCGTTGGTGAGTACAGGCGTCTCCACTGTCTCATTTCCATTGTTAATATTCTCGATCGACATTCTCAAATCTTGTCGTATAAAAACAAGGGTTAATTAAGGAAATCAATATATCACATAATATCCCTATATCTTGACCAACTAAAAAATAAGCTTAGGTAGAACACACTAGCGAAGGATTTACTCGTCTCTCCCTCTAGTTCTATTCCCCGATCTCATGGAGATCATATCCTTAAGCTCGATACCAACCGTGGCGCCCCCCCAATAAGTATACATCACCCATTCGAGGTTGTCAATACATGGTGCGAAACAACTACAACTTTATTATTACAACAAGAAAAAGCGTGAGTTTAAATACAAATATTATCTTACAGATAATATCTATACTCAAATAAATCCTCATCACATTTATTGATACATTATTTTACAAAATGGTGAGGACTACTAAACAACTCTCTCTAGAACCTTCATTCCATACCCAGGCTTACTCTACATTATATTCTCGCCTCCCCGAGAAAAATGGAACAAAAAGGAAAAGGGTGAGCTCAACTAGCCCAATAAAGAATATTATGACTAAGATAATATCTGACAAATTATCGTTAGTCTTCAACGAGGAAAAATCTAATAGAATCTGATAGACAACAAATTTTAAATCAATATTGCATGATGAAATAATAATTCATTAGAAGAGTTAAGTAGAGAATGCAAACTACTATCTTCATGTATGAATTTAAAAGTTCATCGTCTATCTTTTATCCTGTAAACATCAATCAATATACATCCGGAATCAAATATTCATCTTTTACACTACTGAGGCCAAAGATATTCATCGATTGATCGTGTTCATCTAAACACTGCTTCATCTTTGCACTACTGGCCAAAGATATTCTTCGAAATCATTCATCTTTTTGCTACTGTGCCAAAGATATTCAATAATATCATCATTTAAGGTGAAGATGATGAAAAATATTTTTTAAAGAAAACGAATCCATGAAACAAAATGACAAGGATTAAGGATTAAGGATTAAGTACTTTGTTTTATCCATGTTAAAAATACCTCAAAAATAATCATAGTGGTGTAAAATTCAAGAATGATCAAAACATGGATACAATCAAAGCTAGTATCCGAATAGATATTTTGGAAAAAGAAGAAATTTTATTTTTCTATTGAATAATTATCAGTATCGTGAATAGTCTTAGTATCGTGAATAGTAACTCAGACACCAAAAGATAGAAATTCCACAAAAAACATCTTCACGCTTCATGAATAGTACTCGTGAATAAGTAACTCGTGAATAAGAACTCATGAATAGTAACTCGTGAATAATAATTCATGAATAAGTAACTCGTGAATAAGTAACCCCACATGAAAAAGTTCTAAATTTGATAAAAAGTTCCAACCAATATTTCAAAGATAATGATATTGAAGAAATAATATCATTTGAGAAGAAATTAACATCCTTACTCTCGAAAGATCGAGTCTTACTAAATTTGAAACACCTGATATATAGCTATGACTTGGACTTGCATACCAGATATAGCAATACTCAAAGTATACTCAAAATACTCACAAGAATACGCTCGATAATATATAGAGAAAAACTTGAGCTTTACGGTGTGATTTTCAATTCTAACATAAGCACCTATTTATAGGAAATTCTTTAGAACACCAAAGCGAAAATTTAATAAATTAATAATATAATTATATAAATTTTCTACACATGCCTAGAATCTGATTTCAGCCATCAAACACATGCCACATTCTAGAAAAAGTAAGAAAAAACGTTTTTCTAATTTTAAATATTTTAAACTTCCAAAATCAATTATTTGAGCTTGAACTTCAATAATTCATAATAAATAGCCCTTTCATCAGAAAATTCGAATCTACTCGCAAGTTTTTATAGGAAATTCAATTCTCTACAACTTTGCAGAAGAAAGTTTTTCCAAATTCCAAATAGAAATTGACCAAAATCCACAAAGCAGGCGATTTTACTGTTTATAATCAAATTTCGATCGATAAATGGGGTCCAATGACATGTTTAACATGTTTTAAACATTTATTGCAACAAAAATACTCTTCCTCCTCAGTATACTCATATATTCCACATTCGTTGTAAAAATATCACCATTATTATATTATTAAAATATAATAATATATTTAAATAATTATTTTATCGAGAAAAGATAAAATTTCAATTTTCAACAATTGTCACAATAAAAATTTTCTCCATCTATATCCACATAAAATTAATATTTTTCTCATCATATGAATCAATAATTAATTATTCACAAATAATATTTCGAATCACAATATTGATGACCGCGCGGTTCTCGGAAAGAGGGACTTTCCAATAAGAATTTCTTCTTCTTGGCGCATGATTAGGTGACCAAACCTCTCCTTGATGAACTTTCTAGACATTGCCAATAATGTTATCTAATAATATTATTCGGATAATATGAATTATTAGCCGATAATGAAAAATCTTGTGTAATGACAATTATTGAAACAACAATGATATAAAATATCAACAACGACAATTATTAACTCGATAAAATCTTTGAGCGAGAATTCATCGTAACCATTATTGAGTAGTGTCTTCTTACGTAAGAATCAATAATTGGTGCGATACTGGTAATCTTCTTGTGTTTTAACCCATCGAATATTTTAACAATGATAATTGATAATAACTTCTGTAGATTATTTTTAAACAACTTATATTTATGCTTTCTTTCCAATCGCTTTCAGTTATGGGGCCCACATGGTGGTGCTTGCAGTCGTACGAATATTCCCAACAAGATCTAATATTCCACGACCAACGAATATTCCCCGACAACAATAAATATTTTATAACCACTTGCTTATTTTGAAATATTTGCGTATTTTACCCCTAACTATCCACATTAATCACATCAACCCTTACTATTTCAAAATAATAAATAGAAAATTAAATTTCATTAATAATAAGTTGGGGTCTTACAATTTTTATTGCGAGAGATTGATTTAAAACGGTTGTCTATTGTATTACATTAGATTTTTTCCATTGAAGACTAACGATAATTTATTCTATGTTATTTTAGTCATAATATTCTTTCTTTGGGCTAGTTGAAATTCACCTTTTCTTTTTGTTCCATCTTTCTTCTCAAGAGCGAGAATGTAGCAAGTCTTAGTCGGAATTATGGAATGAAGGTTCTAGAAAGTCGTTTTAGTAGTCCTCACCATTTATGTAAAATAATGTATCAATAATTGTAATGAGGACTTATTTGAGTGTGAATATTGTCTAGATGACAATATTTGTATTTAAACTCAAAGTTTTTATGTTGTATTAATAAAGTTGTAGTTAGATCTGCATCTACGTATATTTTGATTGAATCAGAATGGGTGTTGTATACCTATTTTGGGGCGTCACATAACTAATATCAATTCCCTATAATTTTATCTTAGTTGATTTTTTACACATATTAAGAAAGATAATAAAATGATAAAATTATTCATATTTAAATTATCATTTAATTATATAGTTTTCTGTACATAATTAGTGATGCTCCATAATATGCATATAGAATTGAAATATGACAATTAATATTATAAACAAATTATTGTAAAAATAAAATATTTAAGGTAAATAGACATTTAATTTAATCTATCTAAAATAAGAATAGAGATTTTTATCGTGGGACGAAAGAAATATCTAAATTGAAATAATATTTCAACTTGCTAGTATCTAAATTTTCTCCTATCTTTCTATGTGATTGAGTGTTATATCAACAATCTATTTAATAAAATATAATTAATTTTGATTTTTTCGCTTAACCTAATAAATTATATGGGGCGTCCTATTGTTTATGTAGTGACGGAGATACTTGACACAACTGATAACAATATATGTGGTCATAATAGAAAATATGAAATATTATAATTCATATGAAGTTGAAAATTTAGATTTTTTTTCTCTTATATGAAATATATAATTAAAGAACTTTTCCTCTACCGCTGGCAAGATTTCAGTTTAATAGTACAAATTATCCAATATACACTGTCTGCAAGCCGCCATTATTGTCTTTCTCGGTCCCGCAAGCTCAACATCATTTCATTCCGCCAACCATCAGATCTCTATCTCTTTCTCGATACCATCGTCTTCATCGACAATTCAACTCATTCCTATTTTCGATTTCATATGTAAGCTCATTTACTGTTCAACTGATCTCATTTAATTTGCTTCTTTTTTCTTTGAAACAGCAAATTGATTCAAATGGTAAACTGGGTTCGTTACATTTATGGAACAACTTTGAGTAATTGTTTATTTCTGACTTTACACGCCACATTTGAACTTGATTCTAAACTTCACCGGCTGAACTTTGCAATTTTAGGGTTTGTTGATCTATAGTTGTTTGTATTTTACTGCAGATAATACTTCAACTTCTACTCTGGCGCAAATATAGCATTTGGGGATTTAGGGTTTTGTATTTCAATGTGTCCTAACTTGTAAAGCTTAGGGGTGTGTACAGTTCAATTGAGGTTTGTATTCTTTTTCTGTTTCGGATAAATATGGGTGATTATTTATGTAGGGGTATTTGTTTGTATGGGCATAAATAAAGGTATTGTTGCATTGTTTTTCTTCAATTTTCAGAAAGAAGTTGAAAGGAATGGGGCATGTATACTATATTGCTGTTGCATTGCCTTGCACAATTGGGGCAATTGCTTTGGCAATTTTCCACATCTACAGGCACCTGTTGAATTATACAGAGCCTACTTACCAGAGATTCATTGTTCGCATAATCTTTATGGTTCCCGTAAGTTATTTAATCTTTCTATTGTGCTAAAATGTATAATTCATGTCGTGGAATTTCAGTTGCAGGTGTATCAGATTTAGCATTGCATTATTTTATTTGAATTCCTCACTCAATTCTTAAATTTTATTTCTCTAAGCGTCATATCTTTTTCCAGATAAATTAGTGTTATGATTTTTATTTTGATATTATGCTAAAATTGAAGTGAATGCGTTATTTTTTTTTGTTTCTAATAATGGCATGATCGTGTAATCTCTGGCTCCGAAGTTGCATTAAATGTTTAGTCTTCTGTTCTGTGGTTTAATGAGATGTAGCTCAGGTCATTATTATTTTGTCAATGATAAGAGGGAGTTCACACTATGTGCTTTAAATATCTTTTCTTTTTAGTTGCCCGTTGCAATTTTATGCCGTGTATAGTTTTTGTTATTTGTGAGTTATATTTATTGAGGACATTCATTTGTCTGTATAGTTATTTATTTATTATTTTTTTTGTTTTTTCATTCGAATAATGGCATGATCATGTAAGCTCTGTTCCGAAGCTGCATTGGATGTTGAGTCTTCTGTTGTTTGGTTTAAGGAGATGTAGCGTAGGCTATATTCTTTGTTAATTATACAGGTTAGTTTGCACTGGGTGCTTCATGATATCTTTTTTGGTTCCCATTGTGATTTTATACTGTGATTAGTTTTTATTTTTTGCAAGTTATATTTATTACAGGCTTCCATTTGTCTGTTTAGTTTTTATTTTGTAGTCTTATATTCCCCTTTTTGTTGGCATATGGTATCTTTCTTGTGCTCCACGTGTAGATTGACCATACGTTTTTCCATTTTTAGTTGATCTTATGAACATAATGGGATGATGATGTGCACATGAGGTTTTTGAGTGATGAAAGATGCAAAGATGTTTTGGATGTGTGCAACCTTTTATGTTCTTTGAGGAATTTAGAACTAGCATGGTGGTCAAATTTTAGGGAACATCCACCTATCTTTTGATTTGTCCAAAATAATATGATTTTCCTTGCATCTCTTTGGGGCTTTGTGAATCTGTCATGGGTGCCTACTGCCTTGACTGCCCTGAGAAGTTTCCTTATTTTACATCATATCTTCCTCCATCAATTATTATTATTATTATTTTTAATTTTCAAATTCAACTTTTAACAGAAAGTAGTGCTACACCAACATAAGAATCAAACAGAAGATCGTCCAGAATGAGGTGTCGACAATTTTAGTCCTATAAACATCCTCTCTTTGGCCTCAAATAGGATAAAAAATGTGTTGCACCAATTCTAAAATATTGTTTGTTGGTGTATCATTTATCTTTAATATATGATTAGCAATTATATTTTGGGGAGCAAATGGGTATAATGCACAAAATGAAAATGAAACTTGTTAAAGTAACCTAGAATCCTCTAGATTGTGATTGTAGGATTCTAAAAAAACTTTTCAACTTTCTGAGCTCATTACAAGTATTTTAGGGTAATTTAAATCAATCTTGAAGAACTAGGCAACAATTAAGACTCATGAAAAAATAATTGTTTATTACATTGCAGTATTAGGATTGTGGACTAATGCCTATTTTTCGTTTCATCCTTCAATTTCACCCCCCAAACCAACCCCCCCAAATTTTTTCCCCATTTTTAAGTTGATGATTTTACCAACAAACTCTAACTCAGGTGGTGTCATCCCTCTCTTATATGGGAGTAGTCATGGTCATGGGTTCAAACTTCAGTGGAGGCACTGTTCTATAGTTGTTGTGGCGTTACTATTCAATAGTCATTATGTCCTTTTCATGTAGGGTTTGAGGATAGGTTCTATGCCCCCTCTAGCCATTATTATAATAGTAAATAACTTTAACTAGAATCTCTGTTTTCCTTTTTGAAAAATTTTGAGAAAATAAATCATGTAATCCTCTATAATACTTTCCATTTTCTTATTTATTTTGCAAAGTGGTTTGTATAGTACTTCATGTGTACTCTTGTGATAACTTATGCAAAACATTTTCAATTATATGTTTTGGCCTACAATACTTAGGGGGTGTGATAAAACTGAATGAAATAGTTCTGAATGTTTAAGTAATCTGAATGAGCTAAATGAAGAATTCAATGAAAAAAGTTGTTTGATAATTGGCATGTCTGACACATCTGAATAACAAAATTTTATTATTTTACCCCTCTGAAAAAATTCAAAATTGTTGTAAATTATTTAATATTACTTAATATAATAGTTAATATTGTAAAAAAATTAAATATAAAATACTTCATTCTGCCAAAAAAATTACACTTTATCATTCGGCCCAAAAATTTGACTGATTCAGCCATTCAGACGATTTTTATTCAAAACAAACGCACTGAATGACTGACCGATTCAGCCATTCAGCTTTATTCAGCTCTAAACAAACACCCCCTTAGACTTGTGGTTGGACTTTGTCTAGATTGACACCTATTTTTGCAAATAGAAAGTTTGTATGTCTGTGTTTCATTCATGCTGAGTTTGTGAAAATGCATAGAGCATGATACCTGTGCTTGAACTTGCCATCAAATATATTAACTTGATCATATGCTAATAGATTTCAGCAACATGCAGCATAACTTCTGTCAAATTTGCCATTGATATACAGTTTTGTTCTTTCTTTCTATTTTCCTATTTATGTTTTTTTGTCTCGTTTAAATTCGATGATGCTCTAATCCTTGGTCCTACTTGACAGGTTTATGCATTAATGTCTTTCCTGTCCCTCGTCGTAAATGAGAGTGCCACAATCTATTTCAATTCCATTAGAGAAATGTAAGTATGCTCATATCTATAGTTATTTAAGTATACCCATATATCTATATCTATAGTTATTTAGTATAGTTATTTACCACTCACCCCCACATCTATAGTTATTTATTATTACTTATTTGTTTTTTTTAAATTTTTTTTATTCAATTGTATTAACCACTTTAATTTTATTTTACTGATGAAAAAAAAAAGAATCTTAAGAGCTTTGGATATCGGTGGTTAAAGACTTGGAGGTTTTCTTTTATTTTTCTGATAAAAAAGAGAAGATCCTAAGAGAACAAAAGGGTCCTAAGATGGCCAAAGTGAACAAAGGGGGGACATTAGGTCCCTTTACAGGCCACGTATTAGGCTCATTTATTACAGAGAAGTGGGAACTAAAGGACATTCTGTCCTTGAACCTATCTAAGCAGCACATATTCATCTTCTTTTACGCTTTCTTGAAGTCCAGACTAAGGATTAAAGTCTTATGCCTCCTCCTAAAATCTTCTACTACCTTGTTGGCAACTAAAGCCACATTAAAATTTTTGCACCCTAGACTAAAAAGTACTTTGAGTCTCTCATCTTGGACCTCCCCTAGGTGTCTAGACATAACTTTTGTAAGGATCACACAAGTCAAAATACATTCTAAAATTCTTCATTCTTGATTTGTTTTAAGATAAAGATGTTTGTTATCTGTTACTGCTGTTGAATAAATCCTAGTTAGGGATTTCATGCCCCTATAGAGATCTAATCCACAGGAAGCCTTGTAATATCTTTCAATTGAATATAGATAAAGGTGCAAGAATTTTTCAGCATTTACTTTTGAGATGTGTAATGCAACTCTGACCTCATTTCTTGATCTTAATGCCTGATGTATCTTGGTTTGATGCTTAGTCCATCCTTCAGATTTGAAAATCCTTTGTTCTATGGTTCTACTTCCGCGTTTCTATTCTTCGTTTTCTATGAAACCCTCAAACTAACACACCCGAAGACCCTAAACAGCCAAGGTTACTATTCATATTGTGTTCAGTACCTAGAAAGTCCAGATCTGCCCCTGAACATCGCTTTCTTGCTTATTTCAAGACTCAATCTATTACTCCTTTGTACAACGTTTACAAGCGTAACATTTTGTGGTAATTGGTTTTGCCAAACCTACAAACATTGATACGGTCCAGTTTAATCTCTTTCATCGCCTTTTTGACTGGTCGTTGATCTGTTAGGTTTGGAATCTCACTTTCCCTACTCCCTGGACTTTAGGTCTATGCAAATTATATTTAAACTAATCTTCTTGCTGTTCCTCTCCTAATTATTGCCCGCTTCAGATAATTCTCTTTCATTTGAGCATTGTTAAAATGACTCTACTGCCATTCCATGCCATGCCATACTATATTGGTTTATCTATGGTTGCTGCTGCATTCCTATATGTGATGAAATCCCATATTAGGTGCTTCCTTAATTTTTTACATGGTAAAGTTTCATAAGGCCGACTAGTGTATAAGAGGTGTTCACTATTTATTTTTACCTAATTTTCTTAATTTTTGATAGCTAGAATTAATATGCGTAAAAAGTGTGTACTCATTTCTATAATGGACATACCTTTAGTTAATGTTCACTTAAGTGTTCTAATAAACCTAAAGATACAATTACATGAGTTACCCTTAACTTCTTTTCTGTTACTATTTTCAGATATGAAGCTTGGGTCATCTATAATTTCCTGTCCTTGTGCCTAGCGTGGGTAGGTGGTCCAGGAGCTGTTGTGTTAAGTTTAAGTGGCCGTGTTCTGAAGCCAAATTGGTGCCTGATGACATGTTGCTTCCCTCCCGTTCCACTTGATGGGTGAGTTATTTACAAAGCAGTCCTGTATCTTTTGATTGGTTGGTACTTGGTGCATGGTGAACTTCTAAATGTTTTGCTGTGTTGAAAAACTTAGAATTTATTAATTGTAGGGGTATATAGTGAAACATGGAAAAGGGTTAAATCCTGCTGTTATAGAATAAGTGTTTTTAACCCATTCCCCCTTCTAAATGCATAGAGTTAGTAATTGGTAGCTATATTATAGGGAATTGTGAAAATGGAATGTTTTGCTGTTATTGTTGCTGGCAACACATAGCCGCCCAAGTCGGTCAGGGTTGTGTATCTAGTGAAGGGCTGTTATGTTCTAGAATTTTGTGGGAGTGTATGAGACCTTTTATCTAAATTCATTGAAGTGATTCACATATGAAGTTAGCATCTCTTACTTTGTACTTGTTGAACCATGTTTCTGACACTGTTAAAACTATACAGGCGTTTCATACGAAGGTGTAAGCAAGGGTGTTTGCAGTTTGTGATTCTTAAGCCCATGTTAGTTGCTGTTACGCTCATCTTGTATGCAAAAGGGAAATATCATGATGGAGATTTCAGTGCAGGACAATCATATCTGTATCTCACTATTATCTATACATTTTCATACACTATGGCGTTGTATGCATTGGCCTTGTTCTACGTTGCATGCAGGGATTTGCTCCAGCCTTTTAATCCTGTTCCGAAGTTCATCATCATTAAGTCAGTTGTTTTTCTGACTTATTGGCAGGTAGGATTTTTAGACTAGTTTGTTATCATTAACAATTCTTCTTGCAAAGTAATCATCCTGCTCTGATTTGTAGCGTTGCCGGTGAATTTTGCGTTTATATATGTTTATAAGGGATAAAATTATCCACTTTAAGCTTTCTGACAATTGTGAGTACCAGTCCGTAACTTCTTTCTCCCCCCCCCTCCCCCCCTCCCCTTTAAACTTCAAGGATACTTTTACTTGTTTGACTCATTGATCAACTGACGACAGTGATTTGATCTACTGGAAGTATTTGTCGAAAAGTCAATTATGTCACCTCTTTACTCAAGTTACGAAATCCATCATCTGCAATTTTTCATACTTGTGGCTACCACCCTATTTAATCCAATTATCTCTTCTGTCTTTCATCAATCATGCTGTACCTGTACTTATTCTACATGCACCATATCACATCTGACCATGCTTGTCAAGTGCTTCTCTAATCTATTTGTCCAGTTGTTTGGTAGAACTAAGTCAATCAGAAAGGACTAGGAAATTATAATTTTGTTGGTGGTTGCTTTATAAAAGAAGTCCCCTTCATCAAATAGACAGAAGGGCGGAAACCTCCGTCATCCTAGACTTCTCAATTCTTAATATATATGAAAGATCTTGAAGTTTAATGATGGTGCAAAGAAAAAAAAATTCTGGAAACTGTATGGTAACCCAGAGTCTTGCTCATCTGTTGACATGCTTAGGAGTTGCTGTAAATTTTTCTTGTACTAATATCATTGTTGTTTTAAGTTTATTGAGGTTGGTATAAAATCACACAGGGAGTATGTAAGGTTCACAACGATTTGCCTTCCAGTGTCCCTTTTTAATTAACGGAAAAACTGTATGGATGAAACTTGTTGGGGTCTTCCTGTATATATCTCATTTGCTTTCTTCTTTCGTTGTTAGGGTGTTATGGTTTTTCTTGCTGCAAAGTCTGGTTTTATTAAAGATGCAAAGGAAGCAGCTGAATTTCAAAATTTTATAATTTGTGTCGAGATGCTCATCGCAGCAGTTGGTCATCTTTATGCATTTCCATATAAGGAGTATGCTGGTGCAAACATTGGCATTTCTCGTGGGTTTTCAGGAAGCCTTGCACATGCTCTCAAGTTAAATGACTTTTACCATGACACAGTCCATCAGGTGGGCCATGCAACTTCCACTCATCTTATTTTTCAGCTTTTGGTCTGTTTAATAGAATGTGCTTGATCTATGTTGATGTTATGAACCAATCTTTCATGTTCCTTTCTGAAACCTTTATACAATCTTTCTGCCCTTGTACACAGTTTGCGCCAACTTACCATGATTATGTACTCTACAACAATAGCGAGGGTGACGAGTCATCGAGGAAGTACAGGGCACGGACCTTTGTCCCAACTGGACAGGAGATGGATACTGTAAGAAGAAACAAGTATATGTTTGGAAACAAGATAGATGACATACAACTATCGAGTGTATCATCTTCTGGTAGTAGCACTCCCCAGAATCAAAGCACAGCACCGGATGACTCAAAATCAGAAGCAATGAACTCTTCCTTGCTAATGGATGCCTCTCTCTCTGTTCCATACGACCTTACACTCGTTGACATAGATATGACCAATTATTCAGAAAATGTACCTGCAGCAGATGATGAAGCTGGGACAAGGTGACGAGAATGTATAACTGGGGCCGAAATTTCTGGTATGGTTCTCACGTGGAATTTCTGATTTGGAAAATCCTTAGGACTGTGCTTGGTTTTCTCGATTTTCTCAATTTCGTGTCTTGTGATGAAGCCCTTATTTTATATCAATACTTTGTCATTGTAATTAGATTTTGTACATGTAGGATACTTGTTTTTTCCAGAATAGAGTAGCTGTTATAAGTTGGTTATTTCATTTTGTATTGTTGGTACAGAACTGTAATTCTCCTGCTTGCTTATATTGAAACCAAGATTATTACATTGTACACAATATCAGGCCTTCTGATTCTGTCTCTCCCCCTCTTGTGGAAAAATATAACCCTAGACAAAATTTTGTAGCTCATTGATATTTGGAGGCTTTTGTAGCTTAAGATTTTAATGTAGCATTTAGTTTCTTTGAAATATATTACTCTCTTAGTTCACCCAAAATAAAACAATAATTAAATTATTATCCATAGTTTGCCCAATGATAATAAGAGAATTCAAGATTATAATGTTTTAGAATATAAATTGTGGACAAACATTTGGGACTTTCACAAAGACTATAAACTACAGAAATGTAAAAAGAGATTGTGAATTACCAAAGGGAAATGAGATTTTCCCTTTGAATTTCTCCACTTGCATGTAAATAAAAAATGTAGAACATAAATATCATTTTTTATTACTAGAAGCAATTGAACTATATTATGTGGGTCTAGAAAGTTTTAAAAAAAAGGTAATCCATCCGTTCCTAAATAAGTGACGTTTTAGAAGAAAAAAATTGTTCTAATTTATTTGTCGTTTATAACTTTTTAGGAGAATAAATTATTTACTTTCTTATATCACTCTTACCTTCTCTCATTGTCCTAATAAATTCTCTCCCTTGTATTAATAGTTTTGAACTTTCTATAAAAGGGTAGTGATGGAATTTAACACAAATTTTAATTATTACTCCCTCTGTCCCAGGATAAAAGTCCTGGTGGACTTTTCACGCATATTAAGAAGAGGAATAAAATGACAAAATTGCCCATAATAATGTCATTAAATATGAAGAGAGAATTAGAATAAGAAAAATATGAGATATTTAATGCTATGGGCATAATAGAAAAAAATGTGTAAAAGTTTGGTTATTAAAAGAAAGTTGACATTTAACATGGGACAACCCAAAATAGTAATAAGGACTTTTATCTCGGGACGGAGGGAGTAAATGATAGTATTAAATAATTTTCTTAATATATGTGCAAAAACCTTAAACGACACTTATTTAAGAAACAGATGGAGTAAATAGTAAGGGTGTCAAAAATTTTATTTGTCTCAAATGACTTGTCTTCAAATCAGTTTACATTGGTTGAGTACATCTTTTTGAGTTGACTATACTAAAGTATTATTAAAATATTTAATTTGGAAAATAAATTATATGTTGACAAATCTATGAGAAATTAGAATTGCAATTGTGGTGAAACTCTAAGCAATAAGATAAAATAAATTAAGATAGATATTTTTAATTTTATATATTTCATGTATACATATAAGTCATTATTTATTATTGACATAAATTTGTTATTGTAAGACCCGAATTTTTATAAATAAAGATGAATTTTTCTATAAATATTATTTTTGAATATTATGGAATAAATTTGATATAATGTTATAGTTGTGGGTAATATTTATAAATTTTGCAAAGTATGCAAGTTGTTATAAAATATTAGTTTGGTTAGGAATATTCTTTTGTTAGGAATATTCGTGCAATGGCTCAATCATTGGTGGACCCCACAACATTATTATCGGATTGAGAAAAGCGACAAAAATATTTTTATAAAAATAACTATGGAGGTTTTACAGTTAAAACTGCTGAACTACCCGGTGGTAAAAATACGATGTACTGGCGTGGTTGCGTAGTAAGCACTTACAGTATTGATTATTGATCTTACGTGAAAGTCACTCATTATGCTCAATTATTACTCAAGATATTCTTTGCATCATATCTCTTATATTATTGATTCAATTATTGTCAAGATATCATCGTATAATATGTTATAGTATTAAATCAATAATTGAGACGACAAGTTATAAATGATTAATAATTATTGAAAGATTAAATATGTGTTATGATTTGTGGTAAGTTTGATTATTTTATGGGGGGGCTCGTATGTCATCATCTAAGAGTCTCTTCATCAATAGTAATTACCCTTGTGAATAGTATTTACCTTCGTCAATAGTAATTACCCTTGTGAATAGTATTTACCTTCGTCAATAGTAATTACCCTTGTGAATAGTATTTACCTTCGTCGATAAGTAATTACCCTTGTGAATAGTATTTACCTTCGTCGATAATAAGTAATTACCCTTGTGAATAGTATTTACCTTTAATATAGTATTTACCTTCAATCGATAGTAATTACCTTTACCAGACGTCGAACCACTTGTCATTTCACATTACAGTGGTCCAAACCACCCAATTCGTCGAGCCACTTGCCTTTTCACACTTAAGAAAAGCTTAAGCTAGAAATCTTCTATAAATAGAGGCCTAGGGCTTCATTATTTTCACTTAATTCATTCAAGCTATAGAGAGAAAAGTATAGAAAGAATAAGAGAAAAGAAGAAGAGTATTTTGTTACTACTGCTCGCAGCGAGATTCAATCTCCTACCAAAAGTAAGGGGTGTTATTCTTTCTTATTCATGAAGAGAACTATTGTTATTCCATTGCTTATTATTCTGTTGGAATAACTTTGTATCGTGGTTTACCCTATACTTGGTGACATTCTTCTATTATTCTCGTTGGAACATCCTGTCTGCTGTGTTTTTACACCGACTGGTTCCGTCTTTATTATTCTCGTTGGAACATCCTGCATGCAGTGTTTTTACACCGGACTGGTTCCGCCTTTATTATTCTACATTGGAACATCCTGTGCATGTGTTTTACACCTGACCGGTTCCGCTTTTATCATTTTGTTGGAATATCCTATCTCATGTGTTTTACACCGATCTGGTTCCATCTTTATTATTACTGTTGGAACATCCTGTCGGTGTGTGAATTTCACCGACACGGTTCCGTTATTTATTATTCATTGGAATAACTCATGCATGCGATTACATCGCATGCGTGGTGATTTCTTTTGTTATTCCATTCTTTATTATACCCGGTTGGTTAAAACTTTGACTTATATACTCCATGAAATTAGTAGAATATCCTTGATATTTGCGTTTCATCCAAAGATATCTTTTCATGGAAATATTCTTCCGATCATTCTTGAATTTTACTCTACAAAACAAAGATCATGTTGACAATTTGGGCGTTAATAATTCTGGATAAAATAATTCTTGAACTTGTTTTATTGAATTCTTATATCATTGTCATCATCCTCATGTTTATATTTTTTGAAAGTCATCTACGTGCTGCAGTAGTGCATAGATGGACTTGGTATGATTATGACCGAGAGACTATTCGGTGTAATCATGGCCCGTAATGTTACAAATGATGTGATAAAAAATTCTCGATTAAGTAGTAGTGCATTGATGGATGTTGTTGGCATGATCATGACCATTAATGAATACACAAATATTCTTGGCGCGTAGTGCATGAATAATTGTGGTCGTGATACTAAAGAATATCCTCGGCCGTAGTAGTGGGGTGATTCGATGATGTGGAATATTTATTAAAAGTGAGTCTCAAATATAATGATGATGAAAACCTTTTAAAACCTAAAAGATAGTAGACTTTATTTTCTACTTGACTCTTTCAATGGATTGCAGATTCCACCGCAGCTTAAACCGGTTGTCTATTGTATTTTATCGGTTTAACATTATTGAAGACTATTGATAATTTATTCTCGCATTATCTTAGTCATAATATTTCTTCTTGGGCTAGTTGAGCTCACCCTTTCTTTCACTTTTTCTTCGTGAAATGATAATATAGCCGGACGAGTCGGGAAGCGAGTGATGGTCCCGAAGATAGCATTAGTAGTCCTCACTATTCGTAAAATAGTGTGATAATAACTCAGTAATGAGGACTTTTTGTTTGAGTTTGTATAATATCTAGTAGAGCGATATTTGTATTTAAACTCACGCTTTATGTCGTATTGTACACGGCAGTTATGTTAATAAGTTGTATTTAAATTACATACCATGTAAGTGGCGACTCAAGATGGGTGATGTATACCTAATTTTGGGGGGCGTCACGGTTGGTATCGAGCTTAGGATGTGATCCTCGGCTAAAATGTGAGAATAGTACTAGGAGGAGAGACGGGAATACCTTCGCTAGTATGACCTACCTAAGTTTATACGCTATTTTATTGATTGGTGGGAAGATAAGGATAATTTGTTACATGTCAATTAACCTTTTGTTTTATGGCGGTATATGAAAATGACATCTCGAGAATGTTGAGAATAGCAATGGAGCGCGAAGGTCGTTGATTCACCACATATCAATAATCGTGGATAATGTGCATCGAGAAGGCGACAATCCTCATACAAAACAACAACACCGACCAAATGACAAATGATCAAATGTTCGGAGGCTTTATGCAATTTATGCAACAAAGAAAGCGAGAGCGACTCTGTCCCAAAACGTAGGGTGGAAACACGAAAAACTCTCGGGCGGTCACCGCTTAAACAATTTAAGGAGCCGGACCACCGGAGTTTAAGGAGAGCCAAAACCACTTCGGCGGAAGCATGGATAAAGCAGATTACCAAGATATTTGATGTCTTGGGATGCTCCGAGGAGCAAAAGTTCCCTTCACGCCTTTTATGTTGCTTGCGAGGCGGATTCTTGGTGGGAATCGGTAAAAGCGTACTCAACCATTTATCTTGAAAATATCTTGGGAGAAGTTCCAGAGTCGTTCAACGACAAATACTTTCCCGAAAGTATTCGCCATACGTGAAGGAGGTGGAGTTTATCAAGTTGGAACAAAACAATATGACCGTGTCGCAATACGAGGCAAAATTTGCGGAGTTATCACGGTTCATATCCCCACTTGGTGGATAATGAAGAGAGAATGGCGCGAATGTTTTTAAGAGGTTTGAAGCGGGAGATACGTCAACATCTTATTTCTCATAAACCGTGTTTTGTATTCGAGATGTTGTAAATAGGGCTCGATTAGTGGAGCGATAATGAGTCAACGCAAACTAAAAGAGAAGCGGTAAGCAAAATTATAATACCAAAGAAGAATAGTCATCGAGGCGGTGACAACAAGCGTGGAGGAATCAACGGGCGGATATATGGTAACCACTTGGTGGTAATCGGGGCCAAAACAATAAGAATGGACATTTCAAGAAAAGGAGATTCAACAATGATGGAAAGACGTAAGACCAAAGACCCATTGTTAAGGAAGGAGAAAGACCACCTACCATATGCTTCAAATGCGGAGGAGAGGGACACATCGACCAAACTGCGTCATGCCGTCAAAGCATGTTATAATTGTGGAAGAGAAGGTCACTTAGCTCGATTTTTGTCGTTCTCAAGACAAATTCACTAGGATGGAAGCACCAAAGGCCATCCCGTAAAATTCAAAACCGGTAGTCTGAGGAGAGCATTTGTTGTGACCTCCCAAAGAGCAAAGGAATCCGAATGAGGTCATCACGGGTAAGCTTATCATAAATTCTAATGAAGTCTATACTTTATTTGATACCGGGATTCTACCCATTCTTTTATTTCTCCTACTTGCGCTCATCGATTAAATTTGACTCAGGAGAAATTAGACTTTGACTTATCTGTGGAAACTCCGTTGGGAGAAACCTTCATTACATCCACTCGTTTATAAGTCTTGTTTTGTTTCAAATCGGTACCCTCACATTACCATCGATCTTATTTCATTAAAAATACTTGCATTTGACGTGATTCTAGGGGGATTGATTGGTTAACTACTTATCATGCAAAAATTGATTGTTTTAAATGGGTTGTTAGCTTTCATATTCCTAATCAACCTATTATGCGAATTCAAATGACCAAACCATTAAAATCAATCACGGTCGTCTCAAGCCATAAAGCTATTCGTTTATTGAAAAACGGATGTCAAGCTTTCTTAGCTCATGTCACGATTTAAATAAAAATACGCCGGTTTTAAACGATATTCCTATTGTTAATAAATTTCCCGACGTATTCCCAAGAACTTCTGGCCTACCCAGGCGTGAAATTGAATTTTGTATCGACCTTGAACCCCAGACAAAACCTATTTCCAAAGCCCCGTGTCGAATGGCTCTATTGAACTTCGAGAGTTAAAGACCCAACTGCAGGAATTGTTAGACATTGGCTTTATTCGCCCTAGTACTTCTCCTTGGGGTGCTCCCGTTACATTCGTGAAGAAGAAAGATGGGAGTATCGACTTTGTATTGATTATCGGGAGTTGAATCATGTCACCATCAAAAATAGGTATCCATTGCCACGTATTGATGACTGTTTGACCAAATTACTGAAGGAGCCAAATTCTTTTCAAAGATTGATCTTCGTTCGGATATCACCAATTGAAGATTAGAACCACGACATTCCAAAGACGGCTTTCGGAACTCGATACGGGCATTATGAATTCCTAGTCGTGTCCTTTGGATTGACTAATGCTCCTCCGCCTTCATGGATATGATGAACCAAGTATTTAAGGAATATTTAGATCACTTTGTGGTCGTCTTTATTGATGACATCCTTATTTATTCCAAAAGCCATGAAGATCATGAAAGCAACACTTGAGGCTTACACTCCAAAAGCTTCGTGAATATAAGCTTTATGCCAAGTTGAAGAAATGCGAGTTCGGCAAAAGAAGTAGCATTCCTTGGGCACGTGGTATCAAGTCATGGAATATCTGTTGACCCAAAGAAAGATTGAAGCTATTCAAAGTGGGAACAACCTAAATCGATGATCGAGTCGTAGCTTTCTCGGTTTAAATTTGGTTATTATCGGAGATTCGTGGAAGGATTTTCTCGAATCGCTATTCCATTGACTCAAATGACTCGGAAAGATACAAAGTTCGGTTGGAAGCGAAGAATGTGAGAAGAGTTTTCAAGAACTCAAGAGGAGACTTATTTCAAGACCTGTTACGACAATACCATCCGCTCGGAGGATTTGTCATCTACATGATGATGCTTCGAAAGGGTTGGGATGTGTTCTTATGCAACATGGAAAAGTTATAGCTTATGCCTCATGACAACTCAAAGAATATGAGAGGAATTATCCTACTCATGATCTAGAGTTGGCGTACCGCATCTTCTTTGCACTTAAAATGTGGAGGCATTACTTGTATGGGGAGAAAGTGGAGATCTTTACGGATCATAAAAGCCTCAAATATTTCTTCACTCAAAAGGAACTCAACATCGCGACAACGACGTTGGCTTGAACTGCTGAAAGATTATGATCATACCATCCAATACCATCCTGGAAAAGCAAGCGTGGTAGGCGACGATTGAGTAGGAAATCATATGCAAGTACAAGTGCGATATTGTCAACGCATGAGCCCATTTGTGTGACTTGCAAAGGATGGAGATAGAATTAAAGACTCGAGGGGCGCATGTGATGACAAATGAGTATACGAGTAGAACAGACTTTAATTGATAAAGTTAAAGCTGCTTTCAAGCTACTGAGACACGGAGTCGATGCGTATGAGGAAGAAAGTGCAAGAAGGTGCTATCTTAGGAAGTAAGAATCGATGAAGAAGGAATACTTGAGTCAACTCCGGACTTTCAGTTCTAACGACCACGATTTAAAGTATAATATCATGATGGAGGCGCACAACACACCATTTGCAATCCATCTCGGAGTACCAAAATGTATCATGATATTAAATATACATTTTGGTGAAGCAATATGAAGAGAGAGATAGCGTTGTTTATCTCAAGGTGTCTAACTTGTCAACGAGTTAAAGCGGAGCATCAAGTACCAAAAGGTCCATTGCAACCACTTGAAATTCCGGAATGGAAGTGGGAGCACATTACCATGGATTTCGTTCAGCCTTTCTAAGGTTTCTCAAGGCATTGATGCGATTTGGGTCATTGTTGATAGATTGACCAAGTCCGCTTTCATTTCTTCCGATACGAGAAACTTATACACTTGAACGTCTTGCTCGTCATATATACATAAACGAGATTGTAAGATCCGCATGGTATCTTAGGTATCCATAGTTTCCGATCGAGACCCAAGATTCACTTCACGATTTTGGGTTAGTTTGCAAAAAGCTATGGGCACAGACTTACGATTTAGCTTTCGGATATCATCCTCGATCGGAGGACTATTCAAACTCTTGAAGATCTATTAAGACTCGTGTCCTTGATTTCAAGGGAGTTGGGACAAGTTCTTACCATTGGTGGAGTTTTCCTACAACAACAGGTTATCAAGCAAGTATTGACATGGCTCCATTCAAGCATTGTATGGAAGAAAGTGTCGTTCTCCAAAGATCTTTGGGATGAGGTGGGTGAAGCAACGTTTGTTGGGACCGGGAGTTGAGTGCGTATGACTACTAAAAAGATTCAAATGATCCGACAACGTATAAAAACCTCACAAAATCGACAAAAAGAGTTATCTTTGATCTTCATCGAAAGGACGTGGAATTCGATATAGGAGATCATGTGTTGTTAAGTTCTCCATGGAAAGGAGTTACAAGATTTGGAAGGAGAGGAAACTTAATCCTCGATTCATCGGTCCATTTTAATCCTCGATCGAGTAGGAACGTGGCCTATAGACTCGCTTTTACCGCCAAATATGTCTCGTGTTCATAACGTTTTTCACATATCTATGTTACGTAAATATGTGAAAGACCCGAACCATATTATTGAGTTAGAACCGGACGAAATAGCGGAAGATTTGACGTATGAAGAGGTTCTGTTCAAATTTTGGATAAGAAAGAACATATTCTACGCTCCAGGTTATACCTCAAGTCAAAGTTTTATGGAGGAACCACGATGTTGAGGAAATGACTTGGGAGTTAGAATCAAATGAAATCAAGGTATCCTTACCTCTTGACATACCAGTATCGTACCTAATTTCGAGGAAAATTTCATAAGAAGGGAGGTTGTAAGACCCAAATTTTATAAATAAAGATGAATTTTTCTATAAATATTATTTTGAATATTATGGAATAAATTTGATATAATGTTATAGTTGTGGGTAATATTTATAAATTTTGCAAAGTATGCAAGTTGTTATAAAATATTCGTTTGGTTCTGGGAATATTCTTTTTGTTAGGGAATATTCGTACAATGGCTCAATCATTGGTGGACCCCACAACATTATTGTTTTGATTGAGAAAACGACAAAAATATTTTTATAAAAAAATAACGGCGGAGGTTTTACTGCTTAAAGCTGCTTGAACTACCCGGTGGTAAAGTAAAAATGCGATGATGTCTGGCGTGGTTGCGTAGTAGACACGGTATTGATTATTGATGCTTACGTGAGAAGTCACTCGCTTATGCTCAATTATTGCTCAATAATTCTTTGCATCATATCTCTTATATTATTGATTCAATTATTGTCACAAGATCATCTCATATAATATGTTATAGTATTAAATCAATAATTGAGACGACAAGTTATAAATGATTAATAATTATTGAAAGATTAAATATGTGTTATGATTTGTGGTAAGTTTGATTATTTTATGGGGGGCTCATATGTCATCATCTAAGAGTCTCTTCATCAATAGTAATTACCCTTGTGAATAGTATTTACCTTCGTCGATAGTAATTACCCTTGTGAATAGTATTTACCTTCTTCGATAATAGTAATTACCCTTGTGAATAGTATTTACCTTCGCCGATAGTAATTACCCTTGTGAATAGTATTTACCTTCGTCAATAGTATTTACCTTCGTCGATAATAGTAATTACCTTTACCGGACGTCGAACCACTTGTCATTTCACATTACAGCGCCAAACCAAATCGTTGCCACTTGCTTTTTTCACACGGCGGTGCTAAGCTAGAAATCTTCTATAAATAGAGGCCTGGGCTTCATTATTTTCACTTAATTCATTCAAGCTATAGAGAGAAAAGTATAGAAAGAATAAGAGAGAAGAAGAAGAATATTTTGTTACTACACCGTCATAAAGATTCAATCTCCTACCAAAAGTAAGGGGTGTTATTCTTTCTTATTCATGAAGAGAACTATTGTTATTCCATTGCTTATTATTCTGTTGGAATAACCTGTATACGTGGTTTACCCTATACTTGGTGACATTCTTCTATTATTCTCATTGGAACATCCTGTCACATGTGTTTTACACCGGACCGGTTCCGCTCTTTATTATTCTGCTGAAACATCACCATCGTGTGTTTTACACCGGACCTGGTTCCGTCTTTATCATTCTGTTGGAATATCCTATCTGTGTGTTTTACACCAGATCTGGTTCCATCTTTATTATTCTGTTGGAACATCCTATCGGTGTGAATTTCACCTGACCTGGTTCCGTTATTTATTATTCATTGAATAACTTTTCTGCATGCGGCCTATCGCATGCGTGGTGATTTCTTTTGTTATTCCATTCTTTATTATACCCAAATGGTTAAAACTTTGACTTCTATACTCCATGAAATTAGTAGAATATCCTCGATATTTGCGTTTCATCCAAAGATCTTTCATGGAAATATTCTTCCGATCATTCTTGAATTTTACTCTACAAAACAAAGATTGTCGTGTTGACATTTTGACGCGTTAATAATTCCCGGATAAAATAATTCTTGAACTTGTTTGATTGAATTCTTATATCATTGTCATCATCCTCATGTTTATATTTTTTGAAAGTCATCCAGTGGCACCTGTGAGTGCGTAGATGGACTTGGTATGATTATATTGAGAGGCTATTCGATTATAATCATGGCCAGTAATGTTACAAATGATGTGATAAAAAATCCTCGATGGGTAGTAGTGCATTGATGGACAATTGTTGGCATGATCATGACCATTAATGAATACACACAAATATTCTTGGCCCGTAGTGCATGAATAATTGTGGTCGTGATACTAAAGAATATCCTCGGCCGTAGTGCGGGGGTGATTCGATGATGTGGAATATTTATTAAAGTGAGTCTCATTTATAATGATGATGAAAAAAAACTTTTAAAACCTAAAAGATAGTAGACTTTATTTTCTACTTGACTCTTTCAATGGATTGCATATTCCGCTGCAGCTTAAACCGGTTGTCATCATTGTATTTTATCGGTTTAACATTATCAAGACTATTGATAATTTATTCTGCATTATCTTAGTCATAATATTTCTTCTTTGGGCTGAGTTGAGCTTCACCCTTTCTTTTCACCGTTTCTCTTGAGAAATGATAATATAAATTTGAGACGAGTCGGGAAACGGTGATGGTCCGAAGATAGATTAGTAGTCCTCACTATTCGTAAAATAGTGTGATAATAATCTAATAATGAGGACTTTTTGTTTGAGTTTGTATAATATCTAGTGTAGACGATATTTGTATTTAAACTCACGCTTTATGTCGTATTATACTACATGCAGTTATGTTAATAAGTTGTATTTAAATTACATCTAGTATGTAAGTGGCGACTCAAGATGGGTGATGTATACCTAATTTTTGGGGGCGTCAAATTATCATAAAGACTAATGTCATATTATTTATATTATTTGAGACTAAAATTTTGAAATTCATACCTTATTCTTTTCAAAATTGCTTCAATTCAAATGTATGTAATTTTAATATTATATGGAAATTGATATATATTGCAATTTTACTTTTTTATTACTAGTTTAGTGCATAAATCTAGTTGATAATACTTTTATGATATAGTGCAAGTCAATTTTATAATCTTATCAAATCACATGTATCACAAAACTTTTACAATATATAGCACGACTCATATTATAATGAGAATTGATATTTTCATAAATAAAATTTATAATTTTGATATTTTTCCAAACGTCACATCACATAAGTGCAGAACCATATACTCTGGTGTGGAACTATCATTTTTACACTTGAAAATATCAATTCTCTTAATATTTTATTTCAATAATAAGATTTAAGGGCATGAGAAGAATATATTTAATTCTCATGCCTGGTATTTTATTTTAAAAAAGAAAAGACAAATATAGAGAAGAATATTAATTAGAGAATCCAAACAGCCTCAAACAACTCATTTATAAGTAACAACTCTTTTTCCCTTCTTCTCTCCTCTGTTTTTCTCTGTTGTCTCTATCTATAGTATACTGTATACTACATACATAAACCATAAATTAAATGGGTGGGAATCAAATGGGTTTTGTCCCAATATTCAGGCCCGAGATGGGTTACACAGATATAGAGAAGAGGCAACTGTTTCTAAGAAGTTACCAGTTCTCCAGAAAACAGAGCATATCAGAGAAAATCAAGAAATCATTCTTTCGGGTCAAGAGGGGGGTTATCTGGGTCAGGCTTCGATCCGTCCGAATCCGAAATTTTGTCTGGTTCAGGCTCAAACATGGCTTGTTTTACTCTACTACAAAGACAAGGTGGTTTCTTAGCCTTCAAAACAACACTAAAACATCAAACTGCCCTTATTCTTGTTTCTGGTAGTGGTAGGATTTTTATTTAGTTTTTTTTTTGTTGGTTGGGGTGGGGGGTGGGGGGTGGGGGGTGGGGGTTGAGGGGTTGAGGGGTGATTTCATATAATGGTCATATACATACACTATTTGTGAGCTCCACATGTCAGGCGGATGATCATAGTATGATGTGTGTATGTAAAAATTATGTTATCTTTTTTATGTAGTTGTTTTGGAAGTTATGTAGTGAAAAGGAGATGGAAAATGTGGTCAGTTACATTAATTATCAAATTTCATACTTCCTCCGTTCTTAAAATATTGTGGTTTTAGAAAAAAAAATTTATTCTAAAAAGTTTATTTATCCCTACCTTTTCTCATTGTCCCAAGAAAATCTCTCCTTCGTATTAATAGTTTTCAATTTTTCATAAAGGAGTAGTGATAGAATTTCAAACAAATTTTACTTGGTAAATGACATTCTTTAATCCACGTGTTAAAATTTTAAACGACAATCTTTTAACAACAGAGGGAGTATTAAATTGTTCCTCTACACTACAGTACCTGTTATATTCATTTATATACAATTTGATGACAATTTCAACATTATTGTAAAGTGATTCCCTCAATTATTAGGGAACACAACTTCTGTTGCTGGCTGCTTTTTCTTCTTTCTACTCCCATGACTCCTTCTTTATTTGCCTATAAAAGAAAAAGAATGCTGAATGAAATCAGTAGCAGAAAAACTTCTCAGAAGAAGAATTCCTCTGAAGAGCTTCTCTCCCTTTTTCTCTTACTTCTCTCTAAATATTATTAGAGCAATTATAAGAGTATATTTATACACTTCGCTAAAGTTTTATAACAAACATGAAAATTGTTGTGGCACGAGTTTCATTTTGTGTTACTTTTAGATAAGTGAAATTTAAGGTTCAATAAACGCTATTAGTCTTAACTTGCTTTAAGCCACTTCTAATTAGATAACAAAATCGTCAGCGCCAGAGTTTCTTTTGACTTTTGATTTTTAACTTTTTTATATCTTGTATTGGTATGAAATGACTAGAGGTATATATTCCATTCGTTCCTACCAGATTGTCGTTTTAGAAGAAAAAAATTATTTTAAAATGTTTGTCGTTTACAACTATATTACTCCTACATTCTCTCATTGTTGCAATAAATTCTCTCCTTTGTATTAATAATTTTCAATTTCTTATAAAGAGGTAGTGATGAAATTTCAAATAAATTTTAATTGTTAAATGATAGTATTAAATGACTTTCTTAAGCCATGTGTCAAAACCTTAAATCACATTGACATTAATGTCAAAAGTCATTTACGTTACTTATAAAATCTAAGTACCTTACTTAACACGTATTAGGCCGGACATTAACCTTAGATTACTTGACTGCTTAGCATTTTATATTTTAGTACAAGTCAAGATCATGGACTTAATGGATGATCCGAGGCTATACTATACCACTTGGGATTATGCATGGAAAACGCATCAACAAGATGTATTATTGCTTCAATTATGATTGAAATTAGACTGCTAAACTACTCTTTAATAAAACAATTGTGATTTAACTATGGGTGTTACTTGATTAGACCTTAAATCCAATACTAAGGCAGCAGTTGGTGCTTAACTGAAAATGATGGGTTGGATGTTAATAACAACATATACAGACACATTTCACTTGATTTTTAGAAAACCTATTAGTAATATTATATTGAAAATTGCAGTTGTAGAAGTTGAATTTGGGACATATTTCAAATCTCTCGGTATTAGTCTTTATTAGCAGGACTGCTCAACCTGCGTGTCTACACCAATGGCAGAACCATGGGGCAGGGGGTCATATGACTCCCCAACCTGTAATCTTTGGGAGTTATTTGTTTTCTTTTTCCTCTTTTTTTATGTATATTTTTTTCTCCTTTACTTTTCTTTTGTTTTATCATCAAATTGAGGCAAAAAAAGGTGGTAACAAAACTAATTAAAAATAAAAAACTAAAGAATTTTTTTTTGAATCCCATTATAGTAACCATAAGTTCACCATAGTTCTATCCTATCAAGATTATTAAATCTCCCTTCTATTTTTTTGTTGTTGCTGGAATTCCTTCTTTCAATCTAATTAATTCCATGAACCACAATATAAGGTTTTGAATATATAATATTATAATTTATAATTTATCTATAAAAGTAGCTAATCAGTTGACTAAAAATTTCAAAATCGATTAATAGTTCCATAGTTGAAGAAAATTAATATATATATATATATATATATATATATATATATATATATATGAAAAATATATATACTGCAATTTGTGTATTACGATCGACCATATAGCGACGATTTTTTGGGCTACAACGACGGTTTCACCTGTCATTATAGCTATTCTGGGCTATGGCGACGAGTAACTGTCGTCATAGTCCAAAAAATCCGTCGCCATAACCCTAATGTGTAATACACAGCTGTGTATATACATATAACTCTTATATATATATATATATATATATATATATATATATATATATAAAGCCATTAGACTCACAACTTAAATGTTAACAAAAGTTGTAATAGGATGTTGTGAAATACTATAATTGAGCAAATTTAAAAGAACCACTCAAGCATCAATAAATATTTTTTTTTACTGATGTATTTTGATTTCCTTATAAAAATATTTTGATTCTGCCACTGGTCGATATTGTATTGATTAATTGACTAAAATTAACTTCATGCTAACTACTTTCATGATTATGCACCTTTGATATGCTTTCTCATTTATCGAGTTAAAGTTTCACATGATATAAATGCTCATTCTTGTTGTATAAGATTATTATTATGCAAGTTAAATACCATGAAATGTGTTTGCAGTAAAATTGTGCAGAAGTATAAGATATTTAGGTACACACTACCTTCCCAAGATTCCTGAGTCAGGTTTCGACGGGCGTAATTTGGCCATTTGGTCAGGTTTCGACGGACTAATGAGAACAAAACTTACTTTTTTTGGCAGTTTGTAATCAACAAGAATATGTTATTGTTACGAATTATAATGAATACAGAAAATTAGGATAAATGATTGACACGAGTAGTCCCTGTCCTTGAGTGTTTATTGCCCCTTACCACTAAGGTTTGCTAAAAGCTATTAGCAATATACCTCCAGGATTAATGTCAAAGCCTATATTTGTTCTTAGTGATAACAACTCACTATGAACCTCAATATATGCTGATGTGTAAAGATGATAAAAAGAAGAAGATGGAGACTACTCATTTTCATAACTGAATTGTGAGTAAAGAATCATTTCAAAATAAATGATATATTAATCACGTATCAGTTTTGCATCCCATAATGATTAAACAAAAAAACGGTTTAACCATTAATGAAGTTTATTAATATGGTTCAATGCTAAAAAGAGGCTCTTGGCTCGGGCGAGGCTCCTAGCGACGATGAAAGTGCGCCTAAAGCGCCAATGCGACTTTGCGATCCGAACCCGCACCACGACCCCCGGGACGCAGGCGGATGGTGCTTTGCACCACGTCATTGTGACCAACTCCAAGCCTTTCTTTTAGTACTACTAGTGAATTAAACTATTCCACATATACTTATAAAGTATTAAATAGTTTTATTCCTACTCAATGTGGAACTTAAAGAAAATAGTTTTCTTAAACAACAATGAACCTTTTCATATTCCTCATTTTGGATACAATTAAAATATAATATATAATTCCTACTTGAATCATATATTACTCTCTATTAATCTCCTTGTAATAGACTATCAAGTGCATTTTTAATTTTATATAGATTCAATCAATTAATGGGTCTAAATTAATTCCCAAATTGATCAAAATTCATATAAGAAAAGGTGCAATTAACAGTTATAAGGTATGAATTTTGTTTGATTCTTCTCTACACCTAAAAGGATTCCACCAGCTCACACAAGGGATAGAGTTGTGTTTCTCTTGAGTGAAAATATATTTGTGCACACTATTCCTTATCTACTATATATATATATATATATATATATATATATATATATATATATATATATATATATATATATTCCTATTGAGTTTAGAAGATTGATTAAGATTTTCTTATTCATTTCTTTTTCTTTTTTATTTGTTTTAAAACTGGGAGCTAGAGCAGTGTGGGGGCAAACAGTATTGTTCCTATTCAAGTCTTACATCTTTCAAGTTTAAAACTTTTACAATTTACTAAGGGGGTGTTTGATAAAAATTGAATGAGCTGAATATGAATATGAATGAGCTGAATCTGAATCTGAGTGAAAAAAGTTATTTGATAATTGACATGACTGAAACATCTGAATGACAAAACTTTATTATTTTACCCTTCTGAAAAAATTCAAAATTATTGTAAATTTATTTAATATTACTTAATGTAATAGTTAATATTTTTTTAGATTTTTTTTAAATTTTTTACTTCATTCAGCTGCTCATTCAGCCATTTACCTAAAAAAATCTGACTTAGTCATTCAGCTCGTCCATCTTACCAATTCAGCCATTCAGACCAAAACAAACGCATTGACCGATTCAGTCATTCAGATTCAGCTCCATTCAGCTCTAAACAAACACCCCCTAAGTCTATAAATAGAAGGGCTTAGCCCTTTTGTTTCTTTCACCAAAAATAAGGCTTCCACTTTTGAGAAAGACTTTGTTGTGGGAGATTTTTTTTAGGGTCCTTAACACTAATATACAACAATTAGAAAGTATTTACAAAAATAAAACACAAACAAAATAATTACAAAAATAAAACAACACAATATAAAGTTGCTAAAATCACGTATATACGTCACTTACAGACTCTTTTATACGCAAAAAATCGCTCCTAATCTCCTACATTCAAGCAACTGAACAAAACATGCAACTTTGATATCGGAGAAATCCAAATCTTCTGGCGCGACACAGCACTAAGATCGGAGAAGATGGAACTTTTCGTCGCGACGGCACGCTGAGATCACAAAATAGCATACAAAATCAACAGCAACTTCAAGTTCAGTAACCAAAAACAATCGAACTACCGTGATTGTTGAAGTTCAGTAACAAAATCGCAGCAACTTCGATAAAAATCTGAATACTGAGGTAAGTGATTCATATGCATATAGTTACCTCTGTTTTCTACAAATTCCTATATTGATAACCTTTCTTAAGTTTTTCACGTTTAAAATTGTAAGACCCCAGCTTTTATAAATAAAGATGAATTTTCTATAAATATTATTTTTGAATATTATGGAATAAATTTGATATAATGTTATAGTTGTGGGTAATATTTATAAATTTTGCAAAGTAAGCAAGTTGTTATAAAATATTCGTTTGGTGGGGAATATTCTTTTTGTCGGAAATATTCGTGACGACGGCTCGATCATTAGTGGACCCCTGGCAACGGAAGTATTATCGTAGTTAGAAAGCGACAAAATTATCTTTCTATAAAAATAACGGCGGAGGTATTCTTTGTTAAAACCTGTTGAACTACCCGTTGGTAAAGTACAAAGAATGTCTGGCGTGGTTGCATAGTAAGCACACCAGTATTGATTATTGATGTTTACGTGAGAAGTCACTTAGCTATACTCAATTATTGCAGCGATAATTCTTAATGTGATCATATCTCTTATATTATTGATTCAATTATTGTCATAGTATCATTTGTATAATATGTTATATTATTAATTGAGACGACAAGTTATAAATGATTAATAATTGTTGAAAGATTAAAATGTGTTGATTAAAAATAAAATAATTTGTGGTAATATTTATTAAATCCTTGATGTATATAAAGAGTCTCATTATGAGGCGTTTGTGGTAAGTTTGATTATTTTATGGGGGGGCCATATGTCATCATCTAAGAGTCTCTTCACGATAGTAATTACCTTTGTGAATAGTAATTACCTTCATCAATAAGTAATTACCTTCGTCGATAATAGTAATTACCTTCGTCGATAGTATTTACCTTCGTCGATAGTAATTACCTTCACAATAGTATTTTACCTTCGTCAATAGTAATTACCTTCGTCAATAGTAATTACCCTTCAAATAGTAGTTGTCCCTTTAATATTACCAAGAGTTAATCGCCTCTTGATGTTCCAAAGGTTAATTACCCCTTCGCAAATAGTACTTGTCTCTTCAATATTACCAAGAGTCATTTTGACCCTTTGTTAAGACCAAGAGCCACCCTCAGTTTTTCTATAAATAAAAAGCTCATTCCTTTATTATTTCTTACGAATTCATTGAAACTCTAGAGAGAGAAACTATAGAGAGAAAGAAGAAAAGTATTCTGCTACTTCACTTTTCCAATATTCAGTTCTTCTAAGGTAGGGAATATTATTTGTTGTACCCGTAAGGGGTGTTATTCTTTCTTATTCATGAAGAGAACTTCTGTTATTCCATTCTTTATTATTCTCATTGAATAACTTTAAAAAAGTGGCATACCCTATACATAACTTGTATATATGCGGCGTACCTATACTTGGTGAAATCCTTATGTTATTCCATTCTTATTTATTCTGGCTGGAATAACTTTGTATACGTGGTTTACCCTATACTTGGTGACATTCTTCTATTATTCATCTTTATTATTACATTTGGAACATCACATGCGTGTGTTTTACACACGGACACTGGTTCCGCTCTTTATTATTCTCGTTAGAACATCCTGCATCATGTGTTTTACACCTGACTGGTTCCGCTCTTTATCATTACATTGGAATATCCTATCTGTGTGTTTTACTGGCGGATCTGGTTCCATCTTTTATTATTCTCGCTGGAACATCCTGTGCGTGTGAATTTCACCTAACTTTGGTTCCGTTATTATTATTCTGCATTGGAATAACTCGCTCATGCTAAGTACGCATGCACGGTGATTTCTTTTGTTATTCCATTCTTTATTATACCCAATTGGTTAAAACTTTGACTTCTATACTCCATGAAATTAGTAGAATATCCTTGATATTTGCGTTTCATCCAAAGATATCTTTTCATGGAAATATTCTTCCGATCATTCTTGAATTTTACTCTACAAAACAAGATCATGTTGACAATTTGACGTTAATAATTCCTAGATAAATTAATTCTTGAGCTTGTTTTATTGAATATCATTGTCATCATCCTCATGTTTATATTATGTTGAAAGTCATCCGTATTCTGTAGTGTATAGATGGACTTGGTATGATTATGATCGTGGACTATTCGATTGTAATCATGACCACTGTAATGTTACAAATGATGTGGTAAAAATCCTCGCAAGTAGTAGTGCATCGATGGATGAAATTGTTGGCATGATCATGACCATTTAATGAATACACAACTATTCTTGGTCCGTAGTGCATGAATAATTGTGGTTGTGATACTAAAGAATATCCTCGCCAGTAGTGCGGGGTGATTCGATGATGTGGAATATTTATTAAAGTTTGAGTCTCAATTTATAACAATGATGAAAAAACCTTTTAAATCATAAAAGATAGTAGATTTTATTTTCTACTTGACTCTTTTAATGGATTCTTTGGTTCATTGTAGTTAAACTTGATGTTCATTATATTTTATCGGTTTAACACTCATTGTAGGCTAATAATAATTTATTCTCGCATTATCTTAGTCATAATATTTCTTCTTGAGCTAGTTGAGCTCACCCTTTCTTTCATTGTTCTCTTGAGGAAATGAGAATATAGCCGGACGAGTCGCCTGAAATCGGAGTAATGGTCCGAGGATAGCATTAGTAGTCCCTCACTATTCTCGTGAAATAGTGTGATAATAATTGTAATGAGGACTCCTTTTGAGTTTGTATAATATCTAGTAGACAATATTTGTATTCAAACTCACGGTTTATGTCGTATTGTATACCGACAATTATATTAGTAAGTTGTATTTAAATTACGTACCATGTATCCGACTACCCAAGATGGGTGATGTATACCTAATTTTGGGGCGTCACATTTGGCATCGAGCTTAGGATATGATCCTCGGCTAAGATGTGAGAATAGTACTTAGGAGGGAGAGACGGGGAATACCTTCGCTAGTATGACCTACCTAAGTTTATGTGCTATATTTATTGGTCGGTAGAATATAGAGATAAATTGTTACATGTCAATTAACCTTTTGTTTTGTGGCGATGTCAAAAATGACATCCGAGAATGTTGAGAATAAGAATGGAGCACATGCGATCGTTGATTCACCACATATCAATAATCGTGATAATGTGCATCGTGAAGGCGACAATCCTCATGTAAACAACAACACCGACCAAATGATGAATGATCAAATGTTCGAGGCTTTATTCAATTTATGCAATACAAGAAAGTAGAGCGACTCTGTCCAAAACGTAGGTGGAAACACGGAAAACTCTCGGGCACACCGCTAAACAATTCAAGGAGCCGACCACCACCGGAGTTTAAGGAGAGCCAAAACCACTTCCGGAAGCATGGATAAAGCATTACCAAGATATTTGATGTCTTGGGATGCTCCGAGGAGCAAAAGGTTCCCTTTTGCCGCCTTTTATGTTGCGGAGAGCAGACATCGGGTGGGAATCGGTAAAACGTACTCAACTCATTGTCTTCAAAATATCTTGGGAGAAGTTCCAGAGTTGTTCAACGACAAATACTTTCCCGAAAGTATTCGCCACATGAAGGAGTTGGAGTTTATCAAGTTGGAACAAAACAATATGACCGTGTCGCAATGACGAGGCAAAATTTGCGAGTTATCACTTGTTCATCCCCACTTGCTGATAATAATGAAGAAAGAATGGCGCGAATGTTTTTAAGAGGTTTGAAGCGGAGATACGTCAAGATCTTATTTCTCATAAACCGTGTTTGTATTCGAGATGTTGTAAATAGGGCTCGATTAGTGGAGCGCGATAACGAGTCAACGAACTAAAAGAGAAGCGGTAAGCAAAAATTATAATACCAATGAGTAGTCATCGAAGCGATCGAGCGGTGACAACAAGCGTGGAGGAATCAACAGGCGATATGGTAACCACTTCGGTGGTAATCAGGGCAAAACAATAAGAATGGACATTTCAAGAAAAGGAGATTCAACAATGATGGAAAGACGCCAAAGACCAAAGACCCGTTGTTAAGGAAGGAGAAAGACCACCTATAATATGCTTCAAATGTGGAGGAGAGGGACACATCAGTCCAAACTGCGCCATGCCATCCAAAGCATGTTATAATTGTGGAAGAGAAGGTCACTTAGCTCGATTTTGTCGTTTCCATCAAGACAAATTCAATAGGATGGAGGCACCAAAGGTCATCCCGAAAAAAGTCAAACCTAGAAGTCTGAGGAGAGCGTTTGTTGTGACCTCCCGGAGAGCAAGGAACCCGAATGAGGTCATCACGGGTAAGCTTATCATAAACTCTAATGAAGTCTATACTTTATTTGATCTCGGTTCTACCCATTCTTTTATTTCTCCTACTTGCGCCATCGATTAAATTTGACTCGGAGAAATTAGACTTTGACTTATCTGTGGAAACTCCGTTGGGAGAAACCTTAATTACATCCACTCGCTTATAAGTCTTGTTTGGTTCAAATCGGTACCCTCACATTACACCGTCGATCTTATTTCATTAAAAATAATTGCATTTGGCGATTCTAGGGATTGATTGGTTAACTACTTATCATACAAAATTGATTGTTTTCGTAAGGTTGTTAGCTTTCATATTCCTAATCAACCTATTATGCGAATTCAAACGACCAAACCATTAAAATCAATCACGGTCATCTCAAGCCATAAAGCTATTCGTTTATTGAAAAACGGATGTCAAGCTTTCTTAGCTCATGTCACGATTTAAACAAAAATACGCCGGTTTTGAACGATATTTCTATTGTTAATAAATTTCTGACGTATTCTCAAGAACTTCGGCCTACCCCAGAGCGTGAAATTGAATTTTGTATCGACCTTGAACCCTAAGAAAAACCTATTTCCGAAGCCCCATATCGAATGGCTCCTATTGAACTTCGGAGTTAAAGACCCAACCGCAGGAATTGTTAGACATTGGCTTTATTTGTCCTAATACTTCTCCTTGGGTGCTCCTGCTCTATTCTATTCGTGAAGAAGAAAGATGGGAGTATGCAACTTTGTATTGATTATCGGGAGTTGAATCATGTCACCATCAAAATAGGTATCCATTGCCACATATTGATGACTGTTTGACCCGACCAACAAGGAGCCAAATTCTTTTCAAAGATTGATCTTCGTTCCGATATCACCAATTGAAGATTAGAATCACCGACATTTCAAAGACGGCTTTCGAACTCGATGCGGGCATTATGAATTCCTAGTCATGTCCTTTGGATTGACTAATGCTCCGCTTTGCCTTCATGGATATGATGAACCGAGTATTCAAGGAATATTTGGATCACTTTGTGGTCGTCTTTATTGATGACATCCTTATTTATTCCAAAAGCCGTGAAGATCATGAGCAACACTTGAGGCTGACACTCCAAAAGATTCTTGAATATAAGCTTTATGCTAAGTTGAAGAAATGCGAGTTCTGGCTTGAAGAAGTAGCATTCCTTGGGCACGTGGTATCAAGTCATGGAATATCTGTTGACCCTGCAAAGATTGAAGCTATTCAAAGCTGGGAACAACCTAAATCAGTGACCAAAGTACGTAGCTTTCTCGGTTTAGCTGGTTATTATCGGAGATTCGTGGAAGATTATATTCTGGTTACTAAGATTATGTAATTTGGTTACTGTCTAATATTGATTTGGTTACTTTACAATGTTTATTCAGTTGTTAGACAATGAAGACTGACAGTAACCAATACAACAAATTTAATTGTTTACAGTAATATATAATTGTTTACTGTTTGTAACCATTAACCACATGGTTGGTAACATTTTTGATGGTGTACATTAAACAAAATTGATGTTGATTAATATTTTAATTTTTGATTCCATCATGAGTTATCAATATAAAGTAAACATATACATTGAACAATTGGTAATTGTTCTGAAATATTTTTATGTAAATTTGGTTACCCATCTAAAATAAAATGGTTACCTCTATATTCATATTTAGTTACCAACTGGCATGGACCATTTCGAAATAACTTTTATAACTACGTAATTTAAAAGTATCCATCAGCTAGATAAATGTGAACCCTCACATTTACATTAAGCACTTGATAACTGTTCTAATATAAGTTTTTAATTATTTGGTTACTAACAAAAATTAAAATGGTTACCCTTATATGCAGGTTTGGATACCAACTGCACATCTCAAACTATTTTCATTTTAATATGAGATCTATAAATGACTATCATATATATAAATGTGAACTCTTAATTGGAGTTTCTTATTCCATCATGATGACATGATATAAATAAAATATATACATTTAACACTTTATAACAGTCCTCATACAAACTTATAATTATAATAAAACAGTAACCACATAATTATATGATAGTAACCAGAACAGGTTTTAATGGTAACCAAAACAGAAACATCATGTAATGAAACCCAGTTTAGGCAATCCATGTATACTAAATAATTACATATTAACCAGAATAAAAAATAAAAATAACCAAAATCTCACATTGAGGACACAATGATAGTAGCCAAACCATAAGATAACAGTAACCAAAACATAATAAAGAAGTAACCAAATAGTTATATAAAAGTAACCAGAACATGTTTTAATGGTAAACAAAACAGAAACAACATGTATATCAAACCCAGTTTAGGCAACCTATGTGACGCCCCCAAAATTAGGTATACATCACCCATCTTGGGTCGTCAGATACATGGTACAGAATTCAAATACAACTTACTAATACAACTGTTGTGTACAATACGACAAAACATAAACTGTGAGTTTGAATACAAATATTGTCTACTAGAGATTATCCAAACTCAAAAGGAGTCCTCATTACAATTATTATCACACTATTTCACAGAATAGTGGGGACTACTAATGCTATCCTCTGGACCATCACTCCATTCCCCGACTCGTCCCAAATATATATTCTCATTTCACAAGAGAATAAAGTGAAAAGGAAGGATGAGCTCAACTAGCCCAAGAAGAAATATTATGACTAAGATAATGCGAATAAATTATCATTAGTCTCCAACAATGTTAAACCGATAAAATATAATAGACATCAAGTTTAATCTGCGGTAAACAAGCAATCCATTAAAAGAGTCAAGTAGAAAATAAAATCTACTATCTTTTATGATTTAAAAGGTTTTTCATCATCATTATCATTTGAGACTCGACTTAATAAATATTCCACATCATCGAATAACCCCTGCACTACGCCAATGATATTCTTTAGTATCACGACCACAATTATCCATGCACTACGGGCCAAGAATATTTGTGCATTCATTAATGATCATGATCATGCCAACAATCGTCCATCAATGCACTACGGGCCAATGAGGACTTTTACCACATCATTTGTAACATTAAGGTCATGATTACAATCAATAATCCTCGTCATAATCACACCAAGTCCATCTATGCACTACAGAATACACGTAGATGACTTTAAAAAAATATAAATATGAGGATGATGACAATGATATAAGAATTCAATAAAACAAGTTCAAGAATTAATTTATCCAAGAACCAATAACGTCCAAATTGTCAACACGATAATCTTTGCTTTGTAGAGTAAAATTCAAGAATGCTCGGAAGAATATTTCCATGAAAAATCTTTGGATGAAGCGCAAATATCGAGGATATTCCACTAATTTCATGGAGTATAGAAGTCAAAATTTTAACCAACCGAGAATAATAAGGAATGGAATAACAACAGAAATCACCATGCGTGCGGTGCCAGCGACAAAGTGAGTTATTCCAACAGAATAATAATAATGGAACCAAAGTCGGTGAAAATCACAATCGGCGGGATGTTCCAACGTAATAATAAAGAATGAAATAATAAAGGCGGACCGAATCCCAAAGTAAAGCTATGATGCAGGATGTTCCAACGGAAAATAAAGATGAATAATAATAAAAATGTAACCCGGTCCCACAGATAGCACGACATGTGATGTTCCAACTAATAATAAAGACGTAATAATAGAAGAATGTCACCACGTATAGGGTATTCACAGATACAAAGTTATTCCAATGTAATAATAAAGAAATGGAATAATGTAAGTTCTCTTCTTAAATACAAAAGAATAATATCCCTACCGTAGTAAAAGAAACTAATATAAAAGTAGTTAAGTAGCGAATACTTTTCTTCTATCTCTATAGTCTCTCTCTATAGTTTCTCTCTAGAGTTCAAAGAAATTAAAAGAAAATAATGAAGGAATGAGCTTCTATTTATAGAAAAATAGATCGCGTAAGAATTAACTCCACGAATCAGTCCGTATTGATTTACTTTAATCGACGGTCCATATTTAAAGCAAAATCTTTTAAATAAAATATAATATATTCTATTTATAATCTAATAAAAGAATAACTTTATAAAAGATTTTACTATACAAACACTATGCATAATAAAATATAATATATTCTAATTATTGTCTAATAAAACAGATAACTTTATAAAAGTATTACATTTTATATAAAAAAGATTTTACTACGCAAAACACTATGCGAACAACATATGAACACTATGCATAATAGAATATAATATATTCTATTTATAGAATAACTTTATAAAAGTATTACATTTTTATATAAAAAGATTTTCGTATTATTACATTAACAATACCAACAAAACTCGAGTGACTTATCATGTAAGCATCAATAATTAATACTGGTGCTACTACTTAACCACGCCAGACATTCTTTTCTTTTAACAACAGGTGTTTCAACAGTTAACGGAAAACTTCCGCCGTTATTTTCATAAAAAAAGTATTTTTGTCGTTTTCTCAATCCGGATAATTAATTCCGTAGGGGTCCACCAATGATTGTTCCATTGTATTTAATATTCCCCGCTTTAAAATGAATATTCCCAGACCAATCTAATATTATATAACAACTTGCGTACTTTTGCAAAATTTATAAATATTACCCACAACTATAACATTATATCAATTTCACTCCATAATATTGAAAATAATATTTATAGAAAATTCATCTTTATTCAAAAAGTTGGGTTTTACAATCTCCCTTCTTATGAAATTTTGCCCTCGAAATTAGAAGTGCGTACAGGTATATTGAAGAGGTAAGGATACCTTGATTTCATTTCAGATTCTAACTCCCAAGTCATTTTCTCAACATCGTGGTTTCTCCACAAAACTTTGACTTGAGGTATAACCTTGGAGCGTAGAATATGTTCCTTCTTATCCAAGATTTGAACAGGAACCTCTTCATATGTCAAATTTTCCGCTTTTTCGTCCGGTTCTAACTCAATAATGTGGTTCGGGTCTTCCACATATTTACGTAACATGGATATGTGAAAAACGTTATGAACACGAGACATACTTGGCGGTAAAGCGAGTCTATAGGCCACAGTTTCTACTCGATCAAGGATTAAAAATGGGCCGATGAATCGAGGATTGAGCTTTCCTCTCTTTCTAAATCTCGTAACTCCTTTCTATGGAGCAACATGTAACAACATATGAGCTCCTATATCGAATTCCATGTCCTTTCGATGAAGATCGGCATAACTCTTTTGTCGATATTGTGAGGTTTTTATACGTTGTCGGATTGTTTGAATCTTTTTCGTAGTCATACGTACCAACTCCGGTCGCAACAACGTTGCTTTACCCACCTCATCCCAGCATACTGGAGAACGACACTTTCTTCCATATAACGCCTCGAATAGAGCCATGCCAATACTTGCTTGATAACTGTTGTTGTAGAAAAACTCCACCAATGGTAAGAACTTGTCCCAACTTCCCTTGAAATCAAGGACACAGAGTCTTAATAGATATTCAAGAGTTTGAATAGTCCTCTCCGACTGTTCGTCCGTCTGAGGATGATATGCCGAGCTAAATCGTAAATCTGTGCCCATAGCTTTTTGCAAACTAACCCAAAATCTTGAAGTGAATCTTGGGTTTCGATCAGAAACTATGGATACTGGCATACCATGCAATCTTACAACCTCGTTTATGTACATACGAGCAAGACGTTCAAGTGTATAAGTTTCTCGTATCGGTAAGAAATGAACAGACTTGGTCAATCTATCAACAATGACCCAAATCGCATCTATGCCTTGAGAAACTTTGGGAAGACCGGTAACGAAATTCATGGTAATGTGCTCCCACTTCCATTCTGAAATTTCAAGTGGTTGCAATGGACTTTTTAGTACTTGATGCTCCACCTTGACTCATTGACACGTTAGACACCTTGAGATAAACAACGCTATCTCTCTCTTCATATTGCTCCACCAAAATGTATGACGAATATCATGATACATTTTGGTACTCCCAGGATGGATTGCAAACGGTGTGTTATGCGCCTCCATTATGATTTTATACTTTAAATTAGGGTCGTTAGGAACACAAAGTCTGGAGTTGACTCGAAGTATTCCTTCTTCATCGATTCTTGCTTCCGGCATAGCACCTTCCTTCATTTTCTTCCTCATACGCATCAGTTCCAGGTCTGTAGCTTGAGCAGCTTTAACTTTATTAATTAAAGTCGGTTCTACTCGTATATTTGCCATCATCACGTGGGTCCCTGGAGTCGTTATCTCTATCTCCATCCTTTGCAAGTCATACAAAATGGACCTTTGCGTTGACAATATTGCACTCGCATGCAGTATATGATCTTCTACTTAATCGTCGGCTACCACGTTAATTTTTCGGGATGGTATTGGATGGTATGATCATAATCTTTCAATAGTTCAAGCCAACGCGTCGTTGTCGTATGTTGAGTTCCTTTTGAGTGAAGAAATATTTGAGGCTTTTATGATTCAGTAAGATCTCCACTTTCTCCCCATACAAGTAATGCCTCCAAATCTTTAGTGCGAAGATAACAAATGGCTAACTCTAGATCGTGAGTAGGATAATTCCTCTCATATTCTTTGAGTTATTAGTGGAGGCATAAAGCTATGACTTTCCCATGTTGCGTGAGAACACATCCTAACCCTTTGCCGAAGCATCACTGTAGATGACAAATCCTCCGAACCGGATGGTATTGTCGAGCAGTCTTTGAAATGAGTCTTCTCTTGAGTTCTTGAAAACTCTTCTCACATTCCTCGCCTCAACCGAACTTTGTATCTTTTCGAGTCACCGAGTTAGTGGAGTAGCGATTCGAGAAAACCCTTCAATCTCCGATAATAACCAAATAAGCGAGAAAGCTACGTGATTTCGGTCATCGATTTAGGTTGCTCCCGACTTTGAATAGCTTCAATCTTTGTTTGGGTCAACAGATATTCCATGACTTGATACCACGTGCCCAAGGAATGCTACTTCCTCGCCGCGAACTCGCATTTCTTCAATCTTGCATAAAGCTTGTATTCACGGCTTTTGGAGTATCAGCCTCAAGTGTTCCTCATGATCTTCACGGCTTTTGGAATATATGAGAATGTCATCAATAAAGATGACCACAAAGTGATCCAAATATTCCTTGAATACTCGGTTCATCAATATCCATGAAGGTCGCGGGAGCATTAGTCAATCCAAAGGACACGACTAGAATTCATAATGCCCGTCATCGGAGTTCTGAAAGCCGTCTTTGGAATGTCATCGGTTCTAATCTTCAATTGGTGATATCCGGAACGAAGATCAATCTTTAAAAAGAATTTGGCTCCTCGTAACTCTTTTCCATGGAGCAACACGTAACAACATATGATCTCCTATATCGAATTCTATGTCATTTCGATGAAGATCAGCATAACTCTTTTGATGATATTGTGAGGTTTTTATACATTGTCGGATTGTTTGAATCTTTTCCGTAGTTGTAAGACCCCAAATTATTAATAAATGAAATTTATTTTCCTCTATTTATTATTTTGAAATAGTAAGGGTTGATTTGATTAATATGGATAGTTGTGGGTAAAATACGCAAATATTTCGAATAAGCAAGTGGTTATAAAATATTCATTATTGTCGGGGAATATTCGTTTGGTCGTGGAATATTCGTATTGTCAGGGAATATTCGTACGACGGCGCAGTCTTTTGTGGGCCCCATAACGGAAAGCGATTGGATGAAGAAAACGACAAATATAAGTTATTTAAAAATAACGGCGTAGTTATTCTTATTATCTTTAAAAAATACTCGGTGGTTAAAACACAAGAAGATACCGCAGTATTGCACCAATTATTGATTCTTACGTAAGAAGGCACTACTCAATAATGGTTACTGATAATTACTGCTCAATGATTTTATTGATTTAATAATTCTTTGCGTTGATATTTTATATTGATGTTGTTTGATAATTGTCATTACACGTATTTTTCATTATCGAAGCAATAATTCATATTATCCGAATAATATTATTAGATAACATTATTGGCAATGTCTAGAAAGTTACATCTAAGGAGAGGTTTGGTCACCTAATTGCAGCCAGAAGTGAGGAGAAATTCTTATTGGAAAGCCCCTCTTTCTGTAAGAATCGCTTGGTTATCGATATTGTGATTCTCAGTAATATTATTTGTGAATAATTAATTATTGATTCATATGATGAGGAAAATATTGATTTTATGTGGATATAGATGGAGAAAATTTTTAATGTGACAATTGTTGAAAATTGAAAATTTATCTTTTTCCGATAAAATAATTTATTTAAATATATTATTATATTTTAATAATATAATAATGGTGATATTTTTACAACGAATGTGGGATATATGAGTATCTGAGGAGAAAGAGTATTTTATTGCAATAAATGTTTAAAACATGTTAAACATGTCGGTTGGACCCCATTTATTGACTAAAATTTGATTATAAATTGTAAAATCGTACATTTGTGGATTTCTCCATTTTCTGCTTGGAATTTGGAAAAACTTCCTTCAGTAAAGTTGTAGATAATGGAATTTCCTATGGAAATTCGCGAGTTTCGAATTTTTCTGATAAAAGAGCTATTTATTATGAATTATTTAAGTTTCGAAGCTCCGAAATAATTGATTTTTAGAAGTTTTAATTGTTTTAATTAATAAAAACGTTTTTGTGTTTAGTTAGCCTCATTAAACACATGCAAGTTGCTGAATTCAGATGGTTCTAGGTGCGTAGAAAAATTTATATATATATATATATTATTATTATATTATATTTTCTACTGCGGTTTTCTAAGCATTTTCCTATAAATAGGGTGCTTAGGTTAGAATTGAAAATCACACCAGAAACTGAAATTTTCTCTCTCTATATTATTGAGCGTATTCTTGTGAGTATTTTGAGTATACTTTGAGTATTGCTATATCGGTGCAAGTTCAAGTCATAAATTTATATTTGGTGTTTTCAAATAAAATCTTGATCTTTCGAGGTAAGGGATATTTTTTAATGATATTATTTATTCTAATATCATTATGCCAAGTATTGATCTGAACTTTTAATTAAATTTGGAACTTTTAGTGTCGGGTTACTTATTCACGTATACTGGTAGACTATTCACGATATCTGACATTATTCATGCGAATCGACACTATTCATCAAAAATGAAAATTTTCTCTTTTAGTAAAATATCTATTGTGGATACTAGCTTTGATTGTATCCATGTTTTGATCATTCTTGAATTTTACACCACTATGATTATTTTTGAGGTATTTTTGGACATGGATAAAACAAAGTCTGAATCCTTAATCCTTAATCCTTGTCATTTTGTTTCACCGGATTAGTTTCTTTAAAATATTTTTCATCATCCTCGGTCTTAAATGATGATATTATTGAATATCTTTGGCCAGAAAGTGCAAAGATGAATGATTTCGATGAATATCTTTGGCCCGTAGTGTGAAGATGAACATGTGTTTAGATGAACATGACTAAATCGATGAATATCTTTGGCACAGCAGGTAGTGCAAAGATGAATATTTGATTCCAGATATATATTGATTGATGTTACGAGGGGATAAAAGATAGATGATGAACTTTTAAATTCATACATAGAAGATAGTAGTTTGCATTCTCTACTTTAACTCTTCTAATGAATTATTATTTTCATTGCGAATATTGATTTAAAACTTGTTGTCTATCAGATTCTATTAGATTTTTCCTGTTGAAAGACTAACGATAATTTGTTGTATATTATCTTAATTATAATATTCTTTCTTTGGCTAGTTGAGCTCACCCTTTTCCTTGTTGTTCCATTTTTCTTCTCAGGAGGCGAGAATGTAGCGAGTACTAGTCGGGGTATGGAATGAAGGTTCTAGAGAGAGTTGTTTAGTAGTCCTCACCTTTTTTGTAAAATAATGTATCAATAATTATGATGGGGATTTACTTGCGTGTGAATATTGTCTAGATGGAATTATCTGTATTTAAACTCACAGTTTATATGTTGTAATAATAAAGTTGTAGTTGTTTCTGTACCATGTATTGACAACTCAGAATGGGTGATGTATACCTATTTTGAGGGTGTCACAGTTGGTATCAGAGCTTAGGGATTCCAGTTGGTATCAGAGCTTAGGGATATGATCTATGGCGGAGATCGGGGAATAAAACTAGGAGTGGAGAGACGAGTAAATCCTTCGCTAGTGTGTCCTACCTAAGCTTATTTGTTAGTTGGTCAAGATATATAGGGATATTATGTGATATATTGATTTCCTTAATTAACCCTTGTTTTATGATGATATTTGAGAATGTCGAATCGAGAATATTAATGGAAATGAAATGAGATCGGGAGACGCTCAGTATTCACCAATGAGGAGAACGTGCTTTCTGGTGGCAATGTTCCTCCCATGAACAACACCCCCGAGTAGATGATGAACGAGGGGATGTTTAGAAGCTTTTTGCAGTTCATGCAAATTGAGACGAGGGAGACTCGTGTTCAAAATACTGAGGAGGAAATGATAGCAATTCACAAAGTTGTCACAAATGGCAAGCAGCCTCAAAGAGTTGGGACCACCAGGATTTAAGGGAAAGCCGGATCCGATCATGCATAAACATGGGTCAAGCAAATTACCAAGATATTCGATGTCTTGGGATGCACGAGAACGAAGAAGGTTCCATTCGCCACCTTTATGTTCCGTGGCGAAGCGGACTCTTGGTGGGAGTCTCGTGAAGCGTACACCATCCACCGCATCGGCGTATGTCTTGGGAGACGTTTGAAACTATTTAATGACAAATACTTTCACGAAAGTGTTCGTCGTATGAAGGAAGTGGAGTTCATCGATTAGAACAAAACAACATGACGGTGTCTCAAAGATGCGAGGCAAAGTTTGCGGAGTTATCCGGTTTGCACCTCATTTGGTGGAGAATGAGGAGCGTATGCCGCGGATGTTTCTTAGAGGTTTGAAACCCGGCGATCGTCAAGATCTCATTTCTCATAAATTTTCTCTATTCGGATGTTGTAAACACGACTCAATTATTAGAAATGAGATAACGAAAGACGGCGGTCAACCGAGGGACCACAATCGAGGATCATACCGGAGATTGCGGTCAACAAAAACAACGATAACCAATGGAGAAAGAAAAAGACGGACAAAAATGGTAACCACTCTGGTGGTAATCATGGCCATGAAAATATAAGAAGCGAGTCGGGAGGAGATTTTAAAAGAGGAGATTTAACAACGACCATGTGAAGACAGCGATTACCGGCCAATGGCAATCGGTTCTAAGGGAGGAGAACGACCACCGGTCATATACTATAAATGCGGGAAAGAGGACATATCGGTCAAACCGCCCCACAACAGATTCAAGGTATGCTATAATTATGGAAAGGAAGGACATATCGCTTCGAGATTATGCGCAGAATAAAACCTAGTTCAATGGGGACGGTGACTCAAAAGATCGTCCCGGAAAAGTCAAAGTCAACGGTTCTGGAAGAGCGTTTGTTGTGGCCGGTCAAAAATGAGAACCCAAACGAGGTGATCACGGGTAAGCTATTTATAAATTCTTGCGAAGTTTATACCTTACTTGTCTGGGTCTACCCATTCATTTATCTCTCCTGCCTTGTGCTCAACGTTTAAACTTGACTCAGGAGAAATTAGACTTTGACCTATTTGTGGAAACTCCGGTTAGAGAAACTTTCATCACATCCATCGTTTATAAATCTTGTTTAATTCAAGTTGGCACCATCACCTTACACCGTTGACCTTATCTCTTTAAAGATACTTGCTTTTGATGTGATTTTAGGGATTGATTGGTTAACTACTCATCATGCCAAAATTGATTATTTTCGTAAGGTTGTTAGTTTTCATATTCCTAACCAACCCGTTTGTTATGCAATTCAAGAACTAAACCATTAAAATCAATCACCGTCATATCTAATCATAAAGCTATTCGTTTATTGAAAAAGCGAATGTCAAGCTTTCTTAGCCCATGTTATGGATTTGAATAAAGACACGTCAAATTTGAATAATATTCCTGTTGTTATTGACTTTCCCGACGTATTTCTGAAGAACTTCCCGGTCTATCCCCGAGCGTGAAGTTGAATTCTTTATTAATCTTGAACTGTACAAAGCCCATTTCTAAAACCCCATATCGAATGGCTCCTATTGAACTTCGGGAGTTAAAGGTTCAACTTCTGAGGAATTGTTGGACATCGATTTCATTCGTCCTAGTTCATCTCCTTGGGGTGCTCTGTTTTTTATTCAAAAAGAAGAAAGACGGGAGTATGCGACTTTGTATTGACTATCGGGAATTGAACCATGTCACCATCAAGAATAGGTATCCTCTACCATGTATTGACAACTCAGAATGGGTGATGTATACCTATTTTGGGGGCGTCACAGTAGTCATACGTACCAACTCCGGTCCCAACAACGTTGCTTTACCCACCTCATCCCAGCATACTGGAGAACGACACTTTCTTCCATATAACGCCTCGAATGGAGCCATGCCAATACTTGCTTGATAACTGTTGTTGTAGGAAAACTCCACCAATGGTAAGAACTTGTCCTAACTTCCCTTGAAATCAAGGACACAGAGTCTTAATAGATCTTCAAGAGTTTGAATAGTCCTCTCCGACTGTCCGTCCGTCTGAGGATGATATACCGAGCTAAATCGTAAATCTGTGCCCATAGCTTTTTGTAAACTAACCCAAAATCTTGAAGTGAATCTTGGGTTTCGATCAGAAACTATGGATACTGGCATACCATGCAATCTTACAACTTCGTTTATGTATATACGAGCAAGACGTTCAAGTGTATAAGTTTCTCGTATCGGTTAGAAATGAGCAGACTTGGTCAATCTATCAACAATGACCCAAATCGCATCTATGCCTTGAGAAACTTTGGGAAGACCGATAACGAAATCCATGGTAATGTGCTCCAACTTTCATTTTGGAATTTCAAGTGGTTGCAATGGACCTTTTGGTACTTAATGCTCCGCCTTGACTCGTTGACACGTTAGACACCTTGAGATAAACAACGTTATCTCTCTCTTCATATTGCTCCACCAAAATGTATGATTTAATATCATGATACATTTTGTTACTCCAAGGATGGATTACAAGCGGTGTGTTATCGCCTCCCATCATGATTTTATACTTTAAATCGTGTCGTTAGAACACAAAGTCTGGATTTGACTCAAGTATTCCTTCTTCATCGATTCTTTCTTCCTAAGATAAGACCTTCTTGCATTTTCTTCCTCATATGCATCAGCTCCAGGTCTGTAGCTTGAGCAGCTTTAACTTTACTAATTAAAGTCGGTTCTACTCGTATATTCGCCATCATCACGTGGGTCCCTGGAGTCTTTATCTCTATCTCCATCCTTTGCAAGTCATACAAAATGGACCTTTGCATTGACAATATTGCACTCATCGTGCGCGTATGATCTTCTACTCAATGCGTCATCTACCACGTTCGCTTTTCCAGGATGGTATTGGATGGTATGATCATAATCTTTCAATAGTTTAAGCCAACGTCGTTGTCGTATGTTGAGTTCCTTTTGAGTGAAGAAATATTTGAGGCTTTTATGATCCGTAAAGATATCCACTTTCTCCCAATACAAGTAATGCCTCCAAATTTTTAGTGCGAAGACAACAGCTGCCAACTCTAGAACATGAGTAGGATAATTCCTCTCATATTCTTTGAGTTGTCGTGAGGCATAGGCTATGACTTTCCCATATTGCATGATAACACATCCTAACCCTTTTGCTCAAGCATCATCATAGATGACAAATCCCTCCGAACCGGATGGTATTGTCGAGCAGTCTTGAAATGAGTCTCCTCTTGAGTTCTTGAAAACTCTTCTCACATTCCTCGCTCCAACCGAACTTTGTATCTTTCCGAGTCAGCTGAGTTAGTGGAGTAGCGATTCGAGAAAACCCTTCTACGAATGTCCGATAATAACCAGCTAAGCCGAGAAAGCTACGTACTTCGGTAACGGATTTAGGTTGCTCCCAGCTTTGAATAGCTTCAATCTTTGCTGGGTCAACAGATATTCCATGACTTGATACCACGTGCCCAAGGAATGCTACTTCCTCAAGCCAGAACTCGCATTTCTTCAATTTGGCATAAAGCTTGTATTCACGAAGCTTTTGGAGTATCAGCCTCAAGTGTTCCTCATGATCGTCACGGCTTTTGGAATATATGAGAATGTCATCAATAAAGACGACCACAAAGTGATCCAAATATTCCTTGAATACTCGGTTCATCATATCCATGAAGGTTGCAAGAGCATTAGTCGATCCAAAGGACATGACTAGAATTCATAATGCCCGTCTCGGAGTTCTCAAAGCCGAGTCTTTGGAATGTCATCGGTTCTAATCTTCAATTGGTGATATCCTAACGAAGATCAATCTTTGAAAAGAATTTGGCTCCTTGCAACCGGTCAAACAAATATCAATACGTGGCGGCGGTACCTATTTTTGATGGTGACATGATTCAACTCCGATAATCAATACAAAATCGCATACTCCCATCTTTCTTCTTCACGAATAGAACGTGGAGCACCCCAAGGAGAAGTACTTAGGATCAGAATAAAGCCAATGTCTAACAATTCCTGCGGTTGAGTCTTTAACTCACGAAGTTCAATAGAGCCATTCGATATGGGGCTTTGGAAATGGGTTTTGTCACGGGTTCAAGGTCGATACAAAATTCATTTCACACGCCTGGGGTAGGGCGGGAAGTTCTTCGTGAATACGTCGGAAATTCATTAACAATAAAAATATTATTCAAAACTGACGTATTTTTGTTTAGATTCGTGACGTGGGCAAAGAAAGCTTGACATCCGTTTTTCAATAAACGAATAGCTTTATGGCTTGAGATGACAGTGATTGATTTTAATGGTTTGGTTGCTTGAATTCGCATAATAGGTTGATTAGGAATATGAAAGCTAATAACCTTACGAAAACAATCAATTTTTGCATGATGCGTAGTTAACCAATCAATCCATAGAATCACATCAAATGCAAGTATTTTCAAAGAAATAAGATCGACAGGTAACGTGCAGGTACCGATTTGAATCAAACAAGACATATAAACTGTGGATGTAATGAAGGTTTCTCCCAACGGAGTTTCAACAGATAAGTCAAAGTCTAATTTCTCCGGAGTCAAATTTAATCGTTGAGCGCAAGTAGGAGAAATAAAAGAATGGGTATAACCGGTATCAAATAAAGTATAAACTTATAGAGTTTATGATTAGATTACCGTGATGACCTCGTTCGGGTTCCTTGCTTTCGGGAGGTCACGACAAATGCTCTCCTCTTGCACCACATGGCTTTGACTTTTCCTGAGACGACCTTTGGTGCCTCCATCCTAGTTGAACTTGTCTTGGTGAATGACAAAATCGGGCAGGTGACCTTCTCTTCCATAATTATAACACGCTTTGGATGGCATCACGTAATTTGGACTGATGTGTCCCTCCCCTCTGCATTTGAAGCATATGATAGGTGGTCTTTCTCCTTCCTTAACAACGGTCTTTGGTCTTTGACGTCTTTCCATCATTGTTGAATCTCCTCTTCTTTAAATGTCCATTCTTATTGTTTTGGCCCGATTACTACACCGGTGGTTACCATTTACGCCTGTTGATTCCTCCACGCTTGTTGTCACCGCTTCGATGATCGCTCTCACCGGTATTATCATTTTGCCGACAAACTCTCTTTTTGGTTGCGTTGACTCGTTATCGCGCTTCCACTAATCGAGCCCTATTTACAACATCCGAATACAAACACGCTTTATGAGAAATAAGATGTTGGCGTATCTCGACTTCAAACCTCTTAAAAACATTCGCGCCATTCTCTGTTCATTATCCACCAAGTGGGACGCAAAACGGGATAACTCCGCAAATTTTGCCTCGTATTGCGATATGGTCATATTGTTTTACTCCAATTTGATAAACTCCACCTCCTTCATGTGACGAATACTTTCGGAAAGTATTTGTCGTTGAATGCCTCTTGGAACTTCTCCTAAGACATCTTGATGACGGCGAGGTTGAGTACGTTTCTACCGATTCCCACACCAAGATCATCTCTGCAAGCAACATAAAGGCGTGAAGGAACCTTTTGCTCCTCGGAGCATCGCAAGACATCAAATATCTTGGTGATCTGCTTTATCCATGCTTCCGACATAAGTTGTTTTGGCTCTCCCTTAAACTCCGGTGGTCCCAGCTCCTTGAATCATTTAATGCGGTGACCTTGGAGTTTCGATATTTCCACCTACATTTTGGATAGGAACCGCTCACGCATGCTGTTGCATGAATTTCATAAAGCCTCTGAACAATCCATCATTCATCATTTGGTCAGTGTTATTTTTTTCATGAGGATTGTCGCCTTCCTGATGCACATTCTCCTAATTATTGATATGTGGAAACTCAACGGTCTCTTGTCCTCCATTGCTATTCTCAACATTTTCGGATGTCATTTTCAGATACTGCCACAAAACAAAGGTTAATTGACATGTAACATAATATCTCTAAACTCTAACCAACCAATTTAAATACAAAATAAATTTAAGTAGGTCATACTAGCGAAGGAATTCCCCGTCTCTCCCCTCCTAGCTCTAGTCTCACATCTTAGCCAGGGATCATATGTGACGCCCCCAAAATTAGGTATACATCACCCATCTTGGGTAGTCAGATACATGGTACATAATTTAAATACAACTTACTAATATAACTGTCGTGTACAATACGACATAAATTGTGAGTTTGAATACAAATATTATCTACTAGATATTATACAAACTCAAAAGGAGTCCTCATTACAATTATTATCACACTATTTCACAGAATAGTGAGGACTACTAATGTTATCCTCTGGACCATTACTCCGCTCCCGACTCGTCCCAAATATGTTCTCATTTCACAAGAGAACGATGAAAGAAAGAGGTGAGCTCAACTAGCCCAATGAAAAATATTATGACTAAGATAATGCGAGAATAAATTATCATTAGCTTTTGACAATGTTAAACCGATAAAATATAATAAACATCAAGTTTAACTGCAATGAACAAGCAATCCATTAAAAGAGTCAAGTAGAAAATAAAATCTACTATCTTTTATGATTTAAAGGTTTTTCATCAACGTTATAAATTTGAGACTTTGCTTTAATAAATAATCCACATCATCGAATCACCCCTCACACTACTGACCAAGGATATTCTTTAAGATCACGACCACAATTATTCATGCACTACGGGCGAGAATAGTTGTGTATTCATTAATGGTCATGATCATGCCAACAATCGTCCATCAATGCACTACTGACCAACGAGGATTTTTACCACATCATTTGTAACATTACTGGTCATAATTACACCGAATAGTCTCTCGTCATAATCATACCAAGTCCATCTATGCACTACAAAGTCACGTATGGCTTTAAAAAAATATATACATGAGGATGATGACAATGATATAAGAATTCAATAAAACAAGTTCAAGAATTATTTTATCCAGGAATTATTAACGTCCCAAATTGTCAACATGATCTTCGTTTTGTAGAGTAAAATTCAAGAATGATCGGAAGAATATTTCCATGAAAAGATCTTGGATGAAACGCAAATATCAAGGATATTCTACTAATTTCATGGAGTATAGAAGTCAAAGTTTTAACCAATTGGGTATAATAAAGAATGGAATAACAAAAGAAATCACCACGCATGCGGTTGCAGATGTATGCAGATTATTCCAATAGAATAATAATAACGGAACTAGGTCGAATGAAATTCACAATCGGCGCAGGATGTTCCAACAGAATAATAAAGATGGAACCCGGATCCGGTGTAAAACACATGAGATAGGATATTCCAACAAAATGATAAAGATTTTAACCAGTCCTGTAAAACACATGCATGGATGTTCCAACGAGAATAATAAAGATGGAACCAGTCCTGTAAAACACGCAGACGGGATGTTCCAAATGTAATAATAATAAAGACAGAACCGGTCGGTGTAAAACACACGCATGTGATGTTCCAATGTAATAATAGAAAATGTCACCAAGTATAGGGTAAACCACGTATACAAAGTTATTCCAATGAGAATAATAAGCAATGGAATAACAATGCTTCTCTTCATGAATAAGAAAGAATAACACCCTTTACGAGTACAACAAATAATATTCCCTACCTTAGAAGAACTCAATATTGGCAAAGTGAAGTAGCGAAATACTTTTCTTCTTTCTCTATAGTTTTCTCTCTAGAGTTTCAAAGAATTAAATAAGAAAATAATGAAGGAATGAGCTTCTATTTATAGGAAAATAGAATGCATAGTAATTAATCCATGAACGGTCCAGATTGATTTACTTTAATCGACAGTCCATATTTAAAGCAAAATCTTTTAAATAAAATATAATATATTCTATTTATATAAAAACATTTTACTATGTAAACACTATGCAACACTACTATGCAAAACACTATGCAAAACACTATGCAACACTATATATAATAAAATATAATATATTTTATTTATAGAATAACTTTAATAAAGTATTACATTTTATATAAAAAAGATGTTTCGCTTTTATTACGTTAATAATACAAATAAAACAAAACGTCATTATCGCTATAATAATTCATATTATTAATCGATAATAATGGAATCAAACCGAGTGACTTCTCACATAAGCATCAATAATCAATACCGGTAGTGTCTTCTTATGCAACCACACGTGATTCTCGTACTTTTTACTACCGAGTAGTTCAACAAAGATTATCAACGGTAAAACTTCCGCCGTTATTTCAATAAAATATTTTTGTCGTTTTCTCGATCCGACAATAATTACATTGTGGGGTCCACCAATGATTGAGTAGTTGTAATAATATTCCTCGCTAAACCGAATATTCCCCACCAATCGAATAATATAACCACTTGCATAAACTTTGAAAAATTTATAAATATTACCTACAACTATAACATTATATCAAATTTATTCCATAATATTCAAAATAATATTTATAGAAAATTCATCTTAATTTATAAAAGTGGGGTCTTACATCATATCCCTAAGCTCATACCCAACTGTGACGCCCCAAAATTAGGTATACATCACCCATCTTGGGTAGTCGATACATGGTATGAAATTTAAATACAACTTACAAATATAAGCGTGGGTATAATACGACATAAAGCTCGTGAGTTTGAATACAAATATTATCTACTAGATATTATACAAAACTCAAAAGGAGTCCTCATTACAATTATTATCACACTATTTCACGTAATAGTGAGGACTACTAATGCTATCCTCCGGACCATTACTCCGCTCCCCGACTCGTCCCAAATATGTTCTCATTTCACAGAGAGAGCGAATGAAAGAAAGTGGGTGAGCTCAACTAGCCCAATAAGAAATATTATGACTAAGATAATGCAGAATAAATTATCATTAGTCTCCAACAATGTTAAACTGATAAAATATAATAGACATCAAGTTTAACTGTAGCGGAACAAGCAATCCATTAAAAGAGTCAAGTAGAAAATAAAATCTACTATCGTTTATGATTTAAAAGGTTTTTCATCAATGTTATCGCTGAGACTCAGCTTAATAAATATTCCACATCATCGAATCACCCCTCGCACTACTTCGGCCAGGATATTCTTTAGTATCACGACCACAATTATCCATCCACGCACTACGCGAAGAATATTTGTGCATTCATTAATGATCATGATCATGCCAACAATCATTCCATCAATGCACTCACGGACCAATGAGGACTTTTACCACATCATTTATAACATTAAGGTCATGATTACATACACCAATAATACCGTCATAATCATACCAAGTCCATCTATGCACTTCTGTGCCACGATGACTTTAAAAAAATATAAATATGAGGATGATGACAATGATATAAGAATTCAATAAAATAAGTTCAAGAATTAATTTGTCCAAGAACCAATAACGTCCAAATTGTCAACATGATACTGATTTGTAGAGTAAAATTCAAGAATGATCAGAAGAATATTTCTATGAAAAATACTGGATGAAGCGCAAATATCTAGGATATTCCACTAATTTCATGGAGTATAGAAGTCAAAATTTTAACCAACCGAGAATAATAAGGAATGGAATAACAACGTAAATCACCACGGCATAAAGTAGTTATTATTAACGAATAATAATAATGGAACCAGTCGTGAAAATCACACCGAGCGGATGTTCCAAATGAAAAATAAAGAATGAAATAATAAAGATTTTACCCGTGTCCCGTAGAAAGCATGTAGGATGTTCCAACGGAAAATAAAGACAGATAATAAAAAGCGGAACCGTGTTCTTATAGATAAAGACAAACAGGATGTTCAAACGGAATAATAAAGATGAGATAATAAAGAATGTCACCACGTATAGGGTATTCCGTATATAAAAGTTATTCCAATGTAATAATAAAGAAATGGAATAACGAAGTTCTCTTCTTAAATACAAAAGAATAATATTCCTTACCGTAAAAAAAACCTAATATAAAAGTAGTTAAGTAGCGAATACTTTTCTTCTATCTCTCTATAGTCTCTCTATAGTTTCTCTCTAGAGTTCAAAGAATTCATAAGAAAATAATGAAGGAATGAGCTTCTATTTATAGAAAATGAACCGTATAGTAATTAACTCATGAACGGTCCGTTGATTTACTTTAATCGACGGTCCATATTTAAAGCAAAATCTTTTAAATAAAATATAATATATTCTATTTATAATATAATAAAACGAATAACTTTATAAAAGATTTTACTATACAAATACTTATGTAGGCACTTATGCAAATACTATGCGATAATAAAATATAATATATTTTAATTATTGACTAATAAAACATATAACTTTATAAAAGTATTCTGCTTTTATATAAAAAGATTTTACTATGCAAAACACTACGCAGACATTATATGCAATACTATACATAATAGAATATAATATATTCTATTTATAGAATAACTTTATAAAAGTATTACATTTTTTATATAAAAGATTTTCTCGTATTATTACATTAATAATACCAATAAAATTGAGTGACTTATCACGTAAGCATCAATAATTAATACCGCGTACTACTTATGCGACCACAGCCAGATTCTCGTATTTTAACACCGGTGTTTCAACAGCTTAACGGTAAAACTTCACAAGTTATTTTCATAAAAAATATTTTTGTCGTTTTCTCAATTCGATAATAATTCCGTTAATGGGGTCCACTAATGATTGTTCAGTTGTATGAATATTCCCTGTTTAAAACGAATATTCTCCTACCAATCGAATATTATATAACAACTTATGATTTTGCAAAATTATAAATATTACCCACAACTATAACATTATATCAATTTCACTCCATAATATTTAAAAATAATATTTATAGAAAATTCATCTTTATTCAAAAAGTTGGGGTTTTACAACCTATGTATACTCTCACATGTACATTTAACATTTGATATATATCATGATACAAGCTTGTAACTATCTGGTTACTACCAAAAAATAAAATGGTTACCCTTCTATGCATGTTTGGTTACCAACTGCACCTTTCAAACAATATATCAGACACAACTTAGAAGTAATAAATACGAACCAACAAACAATGTCAAATAATTGATAATATAATCAAATATGTAATCCCATTTACATAAGCTCCAATAAACATTACATACTTACTAACCATAACAAATGGTTATGGATATCCAACAAAAACCAAAGTACGAAACACAATTCAGAAGGACAAGACAACAACAACCGAACTAATCAAAATTTGTTACAAATCTTCCTGAAACTTTAGCTTTTGGTTGCATTTACTTTCTTCTTCATATGTCGCTCTCATTCTCTAGAAAAGACTTACGCATTATATATGAACTTGTGAGGAAGAAATACCTTGAATTAGTGAATAGATAACCTATTAACCATAGGTATCATATCATAATATAACATTAACCATACCATAATAAAGCGTTGACCAAAAAATTATATTATATAATCTAATTGTAACCAAAATATAAACAACATGTAAGTACAAACCATTTTACGTAGTAAACAAACAGATTATATATAATATTAATCAAAACATAATTTAATTTAAAGGTCACCAAAACAAAAACATGTATACCAAAAAATATACTAAAGAAGTAATTAAATGGCTTATGTGATGGTAACCAAACCATGTTTTAATGGTAACCAACACATAAACAACATGTAGACCAAACCCAGTTTAGTCAACCAATGTATACTAAGCAAATACATTGTAACCAAAACAACATATAAAATTAATCAAAAACTCAATCAAGGAAAAGAATGGTATCCAAATCATAAGCTAAAAAGTAAAAAAATATACTCATGAAGTAACCAAACGGTTATATGTTAAGAACCAAAATATATATTAATGGTAACCAATACATAAACAACATACATACCAAACACGCTTTAGTCAACCCATATATATTAAGCAAATACATGGTAACGTAACAACAAAAACAAAGAACTAAAATCCCAACTTAAGGAAACAAAAATAGAATCCAAATGAGAAACTAACAGTAACAAAAAACATACTAAAGAAGTAACCAAATATTTATATGAAAGTAACCAAAACATGTAAAAATGGTAACCAATACATAAACAACATGTACACCAAAACCAGTTTAGTCAACCATGTATACTAAGCAAATACATGGTAACCATAACAACATAAAAAAGTAACCAAAATACCAAATCAAGGTAACAAAAATGGTATCCGAATCACAAGCTAATAGTAACCAAAACATAATGCAGAAGTAACCAAACAGTTATATGATAGTATTTATTTTTTATTGCTTGACGTAGCTACAACGTAAGCATTACATCAAGCCCCCAAAAATTGGTCTTGTGTCAATATATGATGCAGAAGTAAAATGACAAAATGAAGATGAGACAATCATGATCATTTAAAAGCAGACCATATGTGACGCCCCTAAAATTAGGTATACATCACCCATCTTGGGTCGCCATATACATGGTACAAAATTCAAATACAACTTACTAATACAACTGTCGTGTACAATACGACAAAACATAACTGTGAGTTTGAATACAATTATTGTCTACTAGAGATTATACAAACTCAAAAGGAGTCCTCATTACAATTATTAACACACTATTTCACAGAATAGTGAGGACTACTAATGCTATCCTCTGGACCGTCACTCCATTCCCCGACTAGTCCCTGATATGTTCTTATTTCCTGAAGAGAACAGTGAAAGAAAGGGTGAGCTCAACTAGCCCAGTAAGAAATATTATGACTAAGATAATGCAGAATAAATTATCGTTAGCCTTCAACAGTGTTAAACTGATAAAATATAACAACATCAAGTTTAACTGCAGCGGATCAAGCAATCCATTAAAAGAGTCAAGTAGAGAATAGAATCTACTATCTTTTATGATTTAAAAGTTTTTCATCACTTATCATTGAGACTCACAATAAATAATCCACATCATCCCTACACTACGGACAAGGATATTCATTAGGGTCACGACCACAAATTCCATGCACTACGGGCCAAGGATATTTATGTATTCATAAATGGTCATAATTGTGGCACGCCCCAAAATTAGGTATACATCACCCATCTTGGGTCGCCACTTACATGGTACGTAATTTAAATACAACTTACTAATATAACTGCTGTATGCAATACGACATAAACCGTGAGTTTGAATACAAATATTGTCTACTAGATATTATACAAACTCAAAAGGAGTCCTTATTACAATTATTATCACACTATTTCACGAATAAATGAGGACTACTAAGGCTATCCTCTGGACCATTACTCCGCTCCCACTCGTCTCAAATATATTCTCATTTCACAAGAAAACGGTGAAAAGAAAGGGTGAGCTCAACTAGCCCAATAAGAAATATTATAACTAAGATAAAGCGAATAAATTATCAATAGTCTTCAACAATGTTAAACCGATAAAATACAATAGACAACCGGTTTAATCTGCAATGAATATGCAATCCATTAAAAGAGTCAAGTAAAAAATAAAGTCACTATCTTTTAGGTTTTAAAAGGTTTTCATCAATTTTTATCACTAAGACTCGAGTTTAATGAATAAACCACAATATCTAATCATCCACCGCACCACGGTCGAGGATTTTCATCAAATTATCAATGGTCATGACTATACCGAATCACCCCTGGTCATAATCATACCAAAACTATCCATCAACGCATTACAGAGCCACGAGGACTTTTGTCACATCATTTATAACAAGCCATGATTATACCGAATGATCCCTGGTCATAATCATACTAAGTTCATCTATGCACGTAAGCCAAAGATAACATAATATAACATGAGGATGATGACAATGACATAATAATTCAATAAAACAAGTTCACGAATTAATTTATTCAGGAACTAATAACGTCCAAATCGTCAACATGATCTTCGCTTTGTAGAGTAAAATTCAAGAATGATCGGAAGAATATTTCCATGAAAAGATCTTTGGATGAAACGCAAATATCAAGAATATTCTACTAATTTCATGGAGTATAGAAGTCAAAGTTTTAACCAACTGGGTATAATAAAGAATGGAATAACAAAGGAAATCACCATGCATGCGGTACTTCGCATAGACAGGTTATTCCAACAGAATAATAATAACAGAACCAGGTCAGGTGAAATTCACACCGACAGGATGTTCCAACAGAATAATAAAGATGGAACCAGATCCGTGTAAAACACATGAATAGGATATTCCAACAGAATGATAAAAAGGCGGAACCGTGTCCTGTGTAAAACACATGCATGCGGATGTTCCAACAAAATGATAAAGACGGAACCGAGTCCTGTAAAAACACACGATGTGGATGTTCCAACGAATAATAATAAAGACGGAATAATATAAGGATTTCACCAAGTATAGGGAGTTAACGTATACAAAAGTTATTCCAATGTAATAAATAAGAATGGAATAACATAAGGATTTCACCAAGTATAAGGTATACCGCGTATATAGGTTATTCCAACCGAATAATAAAGAATGGAATAACAGAAGTTCTCTTCATGAATAAGAAAGAATAACACCCCTTACGAGTACAACAAATAATATCCCTTACCTTAGAAGAACTGAATATTGGAAAAGTGAAGTAGCAGAATACTCTTCTTCTTTCTCTCTATAGATTTTCTCTCTATAGCTTCTCTCTATAATTTCTCTCTCAACTCAGTGAATTCGTAAGAAAATAATGAAGGAATGAGCTTCTATTTATAGGAAAATAGAATGCGTAAGAATTAATCCATGAAACGGTCCGTAATGATTTACTTTAATCGATGGTCCATATTTAAAGCAAAATCTTTTAAATAAAATATCATATATTCTATTTATATAAAAACATTTTACTATGCAAACACTATTAAAACACTTTATGCAACACTATGCATAATAAAATATAATATATTCTATTTATAGAATAACTTTAATAAAGTATTACATTTTATATAAAAGATATTTACATTTTATTACGTTAATAATATGAATAAAACAAAACGTCATTATCGCTATAATAATTCATATTATTAATCGTGATAATGGAATCAAACTGAGTGACTTCTCACATAAGCATCAATAATCAATACCGGTAATATTTCTTATGCAACCACATCGTGACATCTTGTTTCTTTTACTACTGAGTAGTTCAACAAAGATCAACGGTAAAACTTCCGCCGTTATTTCAATAAAATATTTTTGTCATTTTCTCAATCCGAATGATAATTACATTGTGGGGTCCACCAATGATTGAGCCATTGTACGAATATTCCTGCTAAAATGAATATTTCCCACCAATCGAATATAATATAACCACTTGCATACTTTGCAAAATTTATAAATACTACCCACAACTATAATATTATCTCAAATTCACACCATAATATTAAAAATTATTTCGACAAAATTTAAATCTTTATTGATAAAATCTAGGGTCTCACAATCTCCCTCCTTATGGAATTTAGCCCTCGAAATTAGGGTGCGACACTGTATGATAAAGAGGTGAGGTACCTTGAATACCCTTATCGTTGAAAACATTAAATTCATCTTTGCAATCCCGGCAAAGATATTCATTAACAATTCATCTTTGCACTACTGGGCCAAAGATATACAACCATAAAACCAATAATCTTTGAGACGCGACTTAATAGTATCACGACCACGAATTATCCATACACTAACGCGAAGGATATTCGTGTTTTCAATCTGATCGTGATTATCTTAGAATAATCCTTGGTCATAATCATACCAAATCTATCAATACACTACTGACAAAGATAATCGTGTATTCATTAGTATCACGACCATAAATTATCCATGCACTACTACCAAAGATAATCGTGTATTCATTAATATCACGACCACAAATTATCCATGCACTACTACCAAAGATAATCGTGTATTCATTAAGATCACGACCACAAATTATCTATATGGCTATGGCGAAGATAATCGTGTCATTCATTAGTATCACGACCACAAATTATCAATGCACTACTACCAAAGATAATCGTGTATTCATTAGTATCACGACCACAAATTATCCATACTACTACTACCAAAGATAATCGTGTATTCATTAAGATCACGACCACAAATTATCCATGCACTACTACCAAAGATAATCGTGTTTTCAATTACGGTTATGATTATGAACAATCCACAATCATAATCATACCAAGTCCATCTATGCTATATAGGCCACGAGATGTCTTTCAACATAATATAAACATGAGGATAATGATATAAAGAATCAATCAAAATGAGATAAAGGATAAATATTAAACATTTATAATATAATTTATCCGAGATTCAAGAATATCCCCATGTTATCAATCACTTAATAATCTCATAATCTAATATCATTAATATTATAACAATATTTTAATCACTTAAATTTATAAACAATTTATCTCAATTGTTTACGCTTTACCATATAATGCATTTAATCATTCAAAATGCCATACTCATAAGATATCATCACCAATTATCAAATCCTCATCAAAAATATATGCATATACTCTATATAGGATTCTCTGGCCATAAAATCCTATTTCTAACTTTTTACTTCACATAACATATTTAACTCATATGTTCAGTAACTAAACTATTTTCATGAAAATACCAAATCAGTACCAAAAATATTTCTTTTCTGGGATTTAGCATAATATAGTCCCATAATGAACATACATTTTTCTCAGAATTTTTAAAATTCATTTACTATTTTTCAAAAATCAATTTCTAATTAATTCCTTAAGAAATTAACTACCTCAAGGTTAACTCCAGAAATTCCCAAATCTTGGCAGGACCTTACACATGTTAATGTGAGCCTCCAGTTTAAATTTCATAGTCATCGGAGTTGTAGAACTCCGGTTATATCGTTTTTCGTCGGAAAAACCTAAATATTGAAATGGTCATAACTTGCTCATTTTAAGTCAGAATAAGCTCTTTTTTGGACAGGAGTTACCTTATACCATATACTTTCATTTCCCAAAAGGCTAGAATTTTTCTCATAATTTAAGTGGCCGAAAATGCCCTTTTAAAAATAAAATCAGTAGCTTTTTGAAATTTCTAGCTTTTTCATTCTTTATTAAAATCACCCACACGTAAATCTACAACACCTTTTCGGTGATTCCACTTGGAGATGCTACAAAACTCATAGATCTAACTCTAGAACTTGACCACACTTCAAAAATTTAAAATATATTAGGAGATATGGTCAATTGAATTTCATATTACGTTTTCACAAAATCGATTTTCAACTCTTTGTGATTTCTAAGAAACTTTCATGTTTTCTCATAATAACCAACATAACTCATTATAACACTTACTAATACCACGTATACCCATAATTTTCATTAGTCCAATGTTTTTATTATGACTTTCATCATAATCCACGTAAATGATCCTTTTAGTTGAAGAAATATTTGAGGGTTTAAGAAATGGGTTTTTATCTTGGGAATCAATACAAAATTTGATTTCACGCTCTAGGTAGGCTAGAAAGTCTTCAAGAATACGTCAAGAAATTTATTAATGATAGAAATATCATTCAAAACTATGACTCTCATCCAAAACTTGGATAATACGTCACATTGATACCAACCTGTGACTTCATCCTTTAACCTAGATAGCACCTCATAATGATAACTCGCCATCTTCTTTCATGATGTGCTTTAGAAAGTCTCAGCCTCGGTGCATTCCACACAAGGAAGTCAACAACGAAAGGTTCGGGGATCTTTACTTATGGCTTGATATGACAATGATTGACTTTAATGGTTTGGTTACTTGAATTAAGCACAACAACAGTTGGTTATGAATATAAAAGCTAACAACTTCACGAAAAGCATGATGATTAGTTAACCAATTGATTCCTAAAATCACATCAAAGGCCGATATTTTAAAAAATAAGATCGACAAGTAACGTGAAAGTGTTTATTTGAATCAAACAAGATTTAAAAATAGTAGAGGTAACAAAGGCTCCTACTAACGAAGTTTCTGAAAGTAGTATGCATACAAGCCAATCATGTTTGATGATAAAGCATATACTTTGTAACAATCTTATTCATTTATTAATAAAAGTATTAATTTATTAAAGGCTTTTAATTATCTACATGATCTTTGTTTTATAATATGTGATAAACCCATAGTTTTAAGCAATGCTTTTAGAATAATGATGATGATCATTCTAATGAGATCTAAATTCTTAGAAAGCTTAAAACTAAAATAGTTCCCAATCATTGGATTACTAAATTGGGGATTAGTGAATCCGGATAGATTGGTACATCGTTGCTTGCTTTCATTGGATGAGGATGATTGATCTCATGATCATTTGTGTGGAACACTAAAGCAAGTATGTAGGTGCTTATTAGAGAATAAGTTCAACGAGCATTGGCTCGCTAAGAATACCTAATGGAGTTTTATTTGCTGTCGATAGGAATTCTGTAGTGATAGTAGTCTGAAGTGATCCTTGGACTTGAGATCATCATAGTATCTTGTGTATGATGAGTTATACTTTGACTTATTCCTTAAGACCCTTAGGGTATATCAAAGGGTATGCTTGGGTATAATAAGTTGTACATGGAGATAATGTATGATCGATAAAGAATCTACCACTTCTAATAAAAGAAGAAAATGTCTATGTGATTCGATAAATGACAACCCGAGTAGTCCTTGGCAATGCGAATGAAATTAGAAAGGAGTTTCTAATTTGCATTATTTGAGTTGTGCATTTAAGGATCGAAATACATATAATTAAATAAAATAAGACTTGTGATAATTCCATATCTTATATTTAATTGGGACATTGTATGGTGGAAGGATTGAATTGTCTGTAACTATTTACTCAAAGGTTCTTTTATGATTAATGTTGAAATCTATATTATCTGGAAAGTCGTTTTGATCATTAGGGAGGCTTATCCTATTGTAGAATAAATATTATTTATTTAAATAAATTAATTGTTTAATTTATTTATTTAAATAAGATTAAATTGTTCTAATTGATTTATTCACAACCTAGGTTTAATATGGAGAACCTAAAGGTCACACCATAAAAAGGAAGAATAATTATTTAAGAAGTTAATGGCATAATCGTAATAATATATTAAGTATATTTAATTTAATCTATGGTGATAGAATAAATTAAATAGCTTAATATTATTATTTAATATTTTAGAAATATTAAATATAAATTAATAAGAGAGTCTTATTAATATTATTACAATTATTATTATTTTAATTTCTAAAAGTTTAGGAATTAATTTAATATAAGTACTCTCATTTATTCCTAATTAGATTAGGAAGGAAAATTAGTTAAAGGAGTTTAATTAATTATCCCTAATAAGATTAGGGAGCTTAATTAATTAAAAGAATTTAATTAATTAAATAAATCCCAATTCCTTAATTGTTAAGGTGGGTTGCCCACATCTATAAATAAGAGGAGTCTTATTATGGGTGATAGGGGTTGTTGACTTTAACAACATACGTAATAATTCCAATTTGTTGGGAGAGTACACCTTTTCTATAGAGATAGAAAACTAGGGTTTAGCCAACCACCCTTCTTCTTGAATTTTCTTCTTCCTTGGTGGATCACCTCTGAGGCCAAACATTTGGGTGGCTAACGTTGATCGAAAGGAAGGAACCAAACCCGGTGGATTCAAGATTGAGCGAAAAGATTTGGAGGTGAACTTGTACTTGAGGAAGCTCGATCTTCAAGGGTATGATTTTATTCTTTATCTTTTCGTTTAATTAATAATTGTGCATAAAGGGTGATCCGGGTATATGGTTTGTAAATTTTTAAACTCTGATTTTACACGCTTCCGCATTTTTTTGCAATTTGATTGCGCCCATGAATATTACAAACCTAACAGTGGCATCAGAGCCAAACCTTTATGCAAATTATTAATTGTTCATATTTGATATGTATATTGATATGTGTTTAGAACAATTTAATTGGGCATAATTTTATTGTATAAAATTTATTATAAAAAAAAAAAAAAGCGAATTTTTTTTTTTTTGGTATGCCCAGGATTTCATGACTAATAAAAGGAAGATAGAAGTACAGCCTTGTAATTTTTTTTTTCGGCAATTAGCAAGTAAATTTCCTGTTAAAAAGGTTGCCACGGTTTTATATTTGGTTTCCTGTTATTTTATTAAGTCACGGTTTTTTTTTTGTTGAAAAAGTCAAGGGAACAGGATTCACAAAAAAAAAAAAAAAAAAAAAAAAAAAGTGGGCAGATCATGTCATTTTTTTTTTGGAAACTTCCGGTTTATATATATATATATATATATATATATATATATATAGATTATGATCACAAATTCTGCTATTTTAAATCATGTCTTTATTCGGTTTTATATATTATATATATATATATGGATATTATATATATATATATATATATATACGGTTAATATAATATATATATATATATATATATATATTAATTATTTTATAATTAAAATAAAAGTTTATTTTAATTTTAAAATAAAAGGTTTATTTTAATTTTAAAATAAAAAGTTTATTTTAATTTTAAAATTAGATTTCATGCTTAACTAATTAGAGTTGGAATTGGATTCCATGATAACTAATTGGAGTTGAAATTGGATTTTATTTTTCTAAAATAAAGAGTTTATTTGTGAATAGGGAAGTAAATCCATCTTTCCTTAAATAAAGGAGTTTGTTTAGATATGAAATAAGATTTCATATTATTCAAAATAAAAGAGTTTATTTGTGAATAGGAAAGAAAAATCCATGTTTTCCTTAAATAAAGGAGTTTATTTAAATATGGAATAAGATTTCATATTATTCAAAATAAAGGAGTTTATTTGTGAATAGGAAAAAATATCCGTGTTTCCTTTAATATTTTTTTTTACATGGAATTGGATTCCATAATTAATTAAAATAAAAGAGTTTATTTTAATTAAAGATTTTTTATTACATGGAATTGGATTCCATAATTAATTAAAATAAAGGAGTTTATTTTGATTAAGATTTTGATTAAAATAAAATAGTTTATTTTATTCAAAATTGGATAAATTAAAATAAAATAGTTTTATTTTGATTTAAATTTGGATTAAAATAAAGGAGTTTATTTTGATTCAAAATTAGATTTTATACTAACTAAATTTGCCCATTAAATGATATCAATATATATATTAAATGTTTATTGTTCATAAGATGAATATTATTTATTGATGCATATGGTGATGTGTATGATAATAAATGGGATTGATTATGGACTATTGACCATGTGATTGGATTTTATTTTAGTTGGATGCATGAATGTATGGGTTTTATTAAATGGGGTCTGCGTACCTCGTCTTCTCTAATTTTTCTTAATGTAAATTCTATCTCTCTCCTATGTACTTCCCCTTGACTGCTGATCAAGGTTTCTATTTATTTTAAATAGTTTTGTAATAGGAATAGTTAGAATTAATTTTGAAAAATTGGAGATCAAGAAGCGAGGAATGCTTGAAGACCCGTTTGTAATGGAGCAGGGTTTAAATGTAATAGTTATATTTAAATATTATTTCTTGCACCCCTAGGGTTTGACCTTTTGGTTCACTTGGTGGCTCTAGTGAACCAAACTAGAATAAAAGTCCATAATCAATCCGGGTAGAATATAGTATTCTATATGTGCATGCTTATACTATATATATTATATATTATGCAAACATGCTTCGCATGTTCATTAATATAATGCGTATTTTATATATATATAAATGCATGCAGCTAAAACAAGATGAGACAAATTAATATTAAATCCTCAATTTTATATTAAGTCCTAAGCGTTCAAAGATATTTGGAATATCGAGCGTCGCCTTCTAGCATGATAAAATTAATAGAGTATTAAATATTTAATATGAGTTTTGTTTGTGTCACCACAAGGCAAGTATTAAGTATTTAAGATGTTAATTTATCACATTTGATGCTTATAAAGAAAATTGAACAATATTGTTTTGTTGTGTCACCACAAGGATGATATTTTCTTTTTTTGAATATATGGAGTGCTAGGTCGGACTTAACTTGGATAATTTTGATTCGGATGTGCCACCACTTGATCAAAATAATCTAAGAGCAAAAGAAAAGGAGTTGCGTAGTTGATGTAATTGACAAAAGTTGTCTACCTATTTATTTATATATAGTTTGTTGTGTCATCACAAGGCTATATACATTTGAAATGGGATCCTTATTCTCACTAGCAAATCTTTAATTAGATTTTGCCGAACTATATAAGTGAGGTAATATAGTTTGAAGAAAATAGTGGGAGATACCAATTTAAAACAAGACCTAATTTATTTTGGTAATTAATAAAAGAATGTATGTTAAAATGTTGTTAATTACAAATTCATTTACTGAAATTTTACAATGTCTAAAATTACTATCATTGCGAAGCATATTAGATGCTAAATTAATCGGGCCAAAATTAAGCGGATTGGTTAAGGAATTTGAGAATAGTTCTCATAGTTGAAAAGCTATCTTATGTCCTCAATCGCCTATCCTGCAATGGTTGCGAGACAATGCCTCTGAGGAAGAGATTGCTACTTTTAGAAAGTGGCAAAATGATGCCTGATTAGCTCGATGCATCATGCTCGTATCCATGAAATAACAAGCTTGACGTCGACTGAAACTATGGATACTTCTACTATACTCCTGCACGTCAAGTAGTTGATGGTGAGGAAAGTAGGGCCGATAGATATCGAGATATCTAAGGAGCTCTTCCGATCTAGAATGACCAATGACACTATAAATGCAGATTAAAAGTCCTAAACATTATCAATTTGATTGATCGATTAGGATAACGAGTTTTGTCATGGATGGAGAGTTGAGCTAAGATTTGATCTTGCACTCACTCCGGACTCCTTTCACAATTGTTGTGAATTTTTCATATGGACAAGCTAGATATCGACCTCGGCCGATTTGCTTAACATGTTGAAAAATGTTGAGAGTCACTTTCGACCAAGAAAGACCAAGTCTTCTTGGTAGGGGCTAAAGGATCTTCCGAAAAAGAAGAGCGATTCAAAGAAGGTAAATAGAAAGGCATAAACAAAGGATAATAAGAACAAAAGCGTCACGGATAGCAAAGGAGTTTGCTTCCTTTTGCTATAAGCTTTGGACCTTTGGAAAGAAACTGCAAGAAGCATCTTGCGAGGCTAACCAAAAGAAGCTTAGTGAAGTTTGATTCACAACACAATTTTGTTCAAGATTTAAAATAATTTTTCTTTAAGTCGAGGTTCTACTTGGGTATTGGATCTTGACTTTGGTTATCATAAATATAGATTTATGAAGGGACCAAGCGAAGTAAAAAGCTAAACAAATATAAGTAATCCTATGTGTGGGAAATGAAGCAAAGGTTCTTTGCATTAGCCATAAAAAACTTATAGTTTAGCAATGCCTACTGGCAAATCTATTAAGTCGATAAGTTGTTATTGTATTCCGGTTCTCGTTGAAAACATTATTTCCATTTTATTGTTGGACAATGAAATCTTTGGTATTATAATTAAGAACAATTGTTGTTACATTTATAATAATAATGTTTTGTATAGAAATGGAATATTACTAATAAATTTTGTATACTTGACTTACGTGAAAATATATTTTGCAAATTGAACAAACTAGTATAAGAAAAGGAGATGATGATTCAAAGAGTTGAATGTGTGTATTTGTTTGAAATACAAGTGTGAATTATTTGAAAGGTTCAAAGAATTGAAGTGAAACAAATTGACAAAGTATTAAGATTCTTTGATTAGATCGAGGAATAAATACTTGTGCAATAAGTTTCTAGATCATCTCAAATGGTTTTCTCATAATGGACACATCGATCTGTGATAATTGATTGATGTATCCGAAAGGAAAAATCGTACCTATTTGAACATAGTGCGATCCATAATGATTTTACCACATTCCAGGTATCCTTACGGGATAATGTCCTAGAAATGGTGCATATCTACGAAAATGGTAACCTCAAAATTCATTTGAAGACTCCATAAAAGTTATGGACGGGAGGATTCTAATCTTAAGTATGTTAAGATAAGGGTTCCAACTTATGTGAAAAGGTTTCAAAAGGATAAGCTTGGGACAAGATTTGACAAGTGTCGATTTGTGGGACATCCTAAAAAGTAAGTTTAGGGCATATGTTCTATAATCCTACATAGCAAAAGGTGTTTATTGAAAAACACCGCCTTCTAAGATAAAGGTGTTTATCATTAAAGGGGCTAGTGGGAGGATAATAGATCTTGAAGAGTTCAAGAACCACAAAATACTATAAGTCGAATAAGAGGAACACGTAGATAGATAGACCTATTATACCACAAATGAATCGTAAATGCGAATAGTACCAAAGATACCTAGGAGGTATGGATTCATCATGGATGATGATGATGAGGTACACATCATAGAAGATGATGATCCGGTTACATTCGATGAGGTAAGACTTCTAGTGTGTACAAAAGGGTCGATTAGGGGCGTCGTGAAATTTCTAGTATTATATGTTGATATACTACGGATGAGGAATTACATACCAATGCTACTGATCGATAAAAGATAAAGTTGTCTAAACATTCCTCCATGAATGGTTTGGGAAGAGTATCTTAATTGGGGATATAAATCTATATAGATAGATTTAAGAGGATGCTCGACTTAACCCGAGGCGTATATTTCATTTGATGCTAAAGTCGTTTAGCATGGCAAACTCAAGAGATGTCTCATGTCGATGAGCTATGGAGTGTATCTCTCTTAATAGTCCCCACAGACTCACGAAAAGAGAGGTCGCGTGAATGACAATCATGTATGCAATGAAATATATCTGAGACACGATGTTGATCGGTCGTATTACGGAGAAGTTCACTATGAGTCGGTGAAAAACATCTTAAAGTGCTTAGCAAGCACTAAGGATGTGATCATATTCATGGTGGGTCTAAATTAAAACTAGAGGGCTTAACGAGACTCAAGTTTTTCGAGACGGACCAAAGATGACGAAAAATCCACTTTAAGGTAAAGCGTTATCTTGAGCGAGTGGTGCGATGAATTGGAAAGGTTCCAAACAACAAAATTCTTTGGTTTAGTAATAAAGACAAAGTATATAGTTATAAATGAAGCTACAAGTAGATTGTTTGGATTAAAAGTTCATTCTGAGAACTAGGAATAGTTCTAAGTCTCATCTTGGATCTAAACATGTGTTGTGGCACTTTCATTTGATTATTAGAATCATTGAAAGATGATGAAATCACTATAGAGATAGTGGACTCTCATGAACAACATTACATATCCATTAACTAAAAGCTTATCCAATGGCGGGATAATCGTCACTTAGAGAAGAAGAGTATAAGATACCATGACGATTGGCTTTAGTGCAGTGGGAGATTGAAAGTAGTATGCACACAAGCCCGATCATGTTTGATGATAAAGCATATACTTTGTAACAATCTTATTCATTTATTAATAAAAGTATTAATTTATTAAAGGCTTTTAATTATCTACATGATCTTTGTTTTATAATATGTGATAAACCCATAGTTTTAAGCAATGCTTTTAGAATAATGATGATGATCATTCTAATGAGATCTAAATTCTTAGAAAGCTTAAAACTAAAATAGTTCCCAATCATTGGATTACTAAATTGGGGATTAGTGAATCCGGATAGATTGGTACATACGTTCTTTGCTTTCATTGGATGAGGATGATTGATCTCATGATCATTTGTGTGGAGACACTAAAGCAAGTATGTAGGTGCTTATTAGAGAATAAGTTCAACTTTGAGCATTGGCTCGCTAAGGAATACCTAATGGAGTTTTATTTGCTGTCGATAGGAATTCTGTAGTGATAGTAATCTAGTGATCCTTGGACTTGAGATCATCATAGTATCTTGTGTATGATGAGTTATACTTTGACTTATTCCTTAAGACCCTTAGGGTATATCAAAGGGTATGCTTGGGTATAATAAGTTGTACATGGAGATAATGTATGATCGATAAAGAATCTACCACTTCAATAAAGAAGAAATGTCTATGTGATTCGATAAATGACAACCCAGTGAGTCCTTGGCAAAAGCGAGAATGAAATTAGAAAGGAGTTTCTAATTTGCATTATTTGGAGTTGTGCATTTAAGGATCGAAATACATATAATTAAATAAAATAAGACTTGTGATGTAATTCCATGTCTTATATTTAATTGGGACATTGTATGGTGGAAGGATTGAATTATCACGGTAACTATTTACTCAAAGGTTCTTTTATGATTAATGTTGAAATCTATATTATCTGGAAAGTCGTTGATCGTTTGGGAGAGGCTTATCCTATTGTAGAATAAATATTATTTATTTAAATAAATTAATTATTTAATTTATTTATTTAAATAAGATTAAATTGTTCTAATTGATTTATTCACAACCGGGTTTTAATATGGAGAACCTAAAGGGTCACACCATAAAAGGAAGAATAATTATTTAAGAAGTTAATGGCATAATAATAATAATATATTAAGTATATTTAATTTAATCTATGGTGATAGAATAAATTAAATAGCTTAATATTATTATTTAATATTTTAGAAATATTAAATATAAATTAATAAGAGAGTCTTATTAATATTATTACAATTATTATTATTTTAATTTCTAAAAGAGTTTAGGAATTAATTTAATATAAGTACTCTCATTTATTCCTAATTAGATTAGGAAGGAAAATTAGTTAAAGGAGTTTAATTAATTATCCCTAATAAGATTAGGGAGCTTAATTAATTAAAAGAATTTAATTAATTAAATAAATCCCAATTCCTTAATTGTTAAGGTGGGTTGCCCACATCTATAAATAAGAGGAGTCTTATTATGGGTGATAGGGGTTGTTGACTTTAACAACATACGTAATAATTCCAATTTGTTGGGAGAGTACACCTTTTTCTATAGAGATAGAAAACTAGGGTTTAGCCAACCACCCTTCTTCTTGAATTTTCTTTTTCCTTGGTGGATCACCTCTAGAGGCCAAACATTTGGGTGGCTAACGTTGATCAAAGGAAGGAACCAAACCCGGTGGATTCAAGATTGAGCGAAAGGAGGATTTGAGGTGAACTTGTACACGAGGAAGCTCGATCTTCAAGGTATGATTTTATTCTTTATCTTTTCGTTTAATTAATAATTGTGCATAAAGGGTGATCCGGGTATATGGTTTGTAAATTTTTAAACTCTGATTTTACACGCTTACGCATTTTTTTGCAATTTGATTGCGCCCATGAATATTACAAACCTAACGGTTTCAACTAATAAGTCAAAGTCTAACTTCTCCGAGAGTCAAATTTAAACGTTGAACACAAGCAAGAGATAAAATAATGGGTAGAACCCAGGTATCTTATAAGGTATAGACTTCAGTAATTTATAATTAACTAACTTCGTGCTAACCGTTCGGGTTACTCGCTTTTGAGAAGTCACGAAAAACGCCTCCCTTACACTACCGATTTTGACTTTTCTCGAACGGTCTTTGGTGCCTCCATCCTAAATTTGAACTTGTCTTCTATTGAGCGACAAAATCGGGCTTTAAGTGACCTTCTTTCCATAATTATAACATGCTTTAGATGACATCGTCTGCGGTTTGGTGATATGTCCTCCCTCCGCATTTGAAACATATGATAGGTGGTCGTTCTCCTTCCTTAACAACGGGTGCTGGTGCTGACGTCTTTCCATCATTGTTGAATTTCCTCTTCTTAAAATTTCCATTCCTATTATCTTGGCCATGGTTACCACCAAAATGATAATTTCCCCGATGGTTATCGTTGTTCATGGCGGTCACCACCAGACGATTATTATTGTGTTGTTGGTCGTTACCTTTTGGTTGTCTTGACTCATTATCGCGCTTCCAATAATCGAGCCCTATTCACAATATCTGAATACAAACAAAGTTTATGAGAAATTAGGTATTGACGCGTATATCGGTTTCAAACCTCTTAAAAACATTCGCGTCATTCGCTCCTCATTATCGACGAATGGGATGCAAACCGAGATAACTCGGCAAACTTAGCCTCATCTTTGTGACACGGTCATATTATTTTGCTCCAAATTTTGATAAACTCCACCTCCTTCATGTGACGAATACTTTCGGAAAGTACTTGTCGTTGAACAACTCTTGAACTTCTCCCAAGACATCTTGAGTATGTCGATCGAGTACGTTTCTGATTCCCACGATGTCTGCTTCTTCACGCCACGCAACATAAAGGTGGCAACGGAACCTTTTGCTCCTCGAGCATCCCAAGACATCAAATATCTTGGTGATCTCGCTTTAACCACGTCTCCGCCTTAAGTGGTTACGGCTTTCCCAAAAACTCCGGTGGTCCCAGCTCCTTGAATCGCTTAGCGGTGGCCAGGCCATGGGTTGCCATTATTTTCACCGCTTTATGAGCAGGAGGAGCCGCTTATTCGATGTTGCGTGAATTCAAAAAAACTCCTAAACGTCTGCAATCGTTCGTCATTTGATCAATGTTGTTGTTTACGGGAGGATTATCGCCATCCTGTCGCACATTATCCCGATTATTGATCATGGAGACTCAACGGTCTCTGTGCTCCATTGCTTATCTCAACATTTTGGGATGCCATTTTCAAATCTTCGCCACAAAACAAGGGTTAATTAACATGTCACATATTATCCCTATACACCGTGACCAATTAAATACCAAATAAACTTAGGTAGGTCATACTAGCGAAGGAATTTCCGTCTCTCCCTCCTAGTTCTTATCTCATATCATAGCCAGGGGATCATATCCCTAAGCTCGATATACCAATTTGTGACGCCCCAAAATTAGGTATACATCACCCATCTTGGGTCGCCACTTACATGGTACAAAATTTAAATTCAACTTACTTAATATAATCGTGCGTGTACAATACGACATAAACCGTGAGTTTGAATACAAATATTGTCTACTAGATATTATACAAACTCAAAAGGAGTCCTTATTACAATTATTATCACACTATTTCACGTAATAGTGAGGACTACTAATGCTATCCTCGGACCATTACTCCGCTCCCCGACTCGTCCCGGCTATATTCTCATTTCACGAAGAACGATGAAAAGAAAGGGTGAGCTCAACTAGCCCAATAAGAAATATTATAACTAAGATAAAGCGTAATAAATTATCAATAGTCTTGAACAATGTTAAACCGATAAAATACAATAGACAACCGGTTTAATCTGCGGTGAATATCTGATCCATTAAAAGAGTCAAGTAGAAAATAAAGTCTACTATCTTTTTAGGTTTTAAAAGGTTTTCATCAATTTTTATCACTAAGACTCGGTTAATGAATAAACCACAATATCTAATCATCCACGTACCACGGTCAAGGATTTTCATCAAATTATCAATGGTCATGACTATACCGAATCACCCCCGGTCATAATCATACCAAAAACTATCCATCAACGTGCATTACATGTGCCAATCGAGGACTTTTGTCACATCATTTATAACAAGCCATGATTATACCGAATGATCCACGGTCATAATCATACTAAGTTCATCTATGCATATAAGCCAAAAGATAACATAATATAACATGAGGATGATGACAATGACATAATAATTCAATAAAACAAGTTCACGAATTAATTTATTCAGGAACTAATAACGTCCAAATCGTCAACATGATACTGCTTTGTAGAGTAAAATTCAAGAATGATCAGAAGAATATTTCTATGAAAAGATACTGGATGAAAGGCAAATATCAAGAATATTCTACTAATTTCATGGAGTATAGAAGTCAAAGTTTTAACCAACTGGGTATAATAAAGAATAGAATAACAAAGGAAATCACCATGCATGCGGTACTTTGCATAGACAGGTTATTCCAACAGAATAATAATAACAGAACCAGGTCAGGTGAAATTCACAGCGACAGGATGTTCCAACAGAATAACAAAGATGGAACCAGATCCGGTGTAAAACACACAGATAGGATATTCCAACAGAATGATAAAGATTTTAACCAGGTCCCATGTAAAACACACGCATGGATGTTCCAACAAAATGATAAAGATTTTAAACCAGTCCTGTAAAACACATGATGGATGTTCCAATGAGAATAATAATAAAGACGGAATAATATAAGGATTTCACCAAGTATAGAGGAGTCCAGCAGATACAAAAGTTATTCAAATGAATAAATAAGAATGGAATAACATAAGGATTTCACCAAGTATAAGGTATCTATCACAGCGTATACTGAGTTATTCCAACCAATAATAAAGAATGGAATAACGAAGTTCTCTTCATGAATAAGAAAAAATAACACCCCTTACGGATACAACAAATAATATCCCTTACCTTAGAAGAACCGAATATTGGAAAAGTGAAGTAGCGAGAATACTCTTCTTCTTTCTCTATAGATTTTCTCTCTATAAACTTCTCTCTATAATTTCTCTCAACTCAAAGGTTGAATTAAGTAAGAAAATAATGAAGGAATGAGCTTCTATTTATAGGAAAATAGAATGCATAGTAATTAATCCATGAACGGTCCGAATGATTTACTTTAATCGACGGTCCATATTTAAAGCAAAATCTTTTAAATAAAATATCATATATTCTATTTATATAAAAACATTTTACTATGCAAACACTATGCAACACTATGCAAAACACTATGCAACACTATGCATAATAAAATATAATATATTCTATTTATAGAATAACTTTAATAAAGTATTACATTTTATATAAAAAGATGTTTCGCTTTTATTACGTTAATAATACTGAATAAAACAAAACGTCATTATCGCTATAATAATTCATATTATTAATCGACAATAATGGAATCAAACCGAGTGACTTCTCACATAAGCATCGATAATCAATACTGGTAGTGCTACTATGCAACCCACACGTATTCGCATACTTTTTACTTGAGTAGTTCAACAAGATCAACCAGTAAAACTTCCGCCGTTATTTCAATAAAATATTTTTGTCGCTTTCTCGATCCGAAGCAATAATTACATTATTAGAATTCAACCAATGATTGAGTAGTTGTACGAATATTCCCCGCTAAACCAAATATTCCCCACCAATCGAATATAATATAACCACTTGCATACTTTGCAAAATTTATAAATACTACCCACAACTATAATATTATCTCAAATTCACACCATAATATTAAAAATTATTTCGACAAAATTTAAATCTTTATTGATAAAATCTGGGGTCTCACAATGATCATGCCAACAACTGTCCATCAATGCACTACGGGCCAATGAGGACTTTTACCACATCATTTGTAACATTACGGTCATGATTACACCGAATAATCCCTGGTCATAATCATACCTAGTCCATCCATGCTTTACAGGCCACGGATGACTTTCAAAAAATATAAACATGAGGATGATGACAATGATATAAAAATTCAATAAAACAAGTTCAAGAATTAAGTTATTCAGGAACTAATAATGTCCAAATTGTCAACATGATACTGCTTTGTAGAGTAAAATTCAAGATTTCTCAGAAGAATATTTCCATGAAAAATACTAGATGAAACACAAATATTAAGGATATTCCACTAATTTCATGGAGTATAGAAGTCAAAATTTTAACCAACTGAGAATAATAAGGAATGGAATAACAACAGAAATCACCATGCATGCGGTTGCTTGGCATAGCGTGTTATTCCAACAGAATAATAATAATGGAACCAGTCGGTGAAAATCACAATCGATGGATGTTCCAACAGAATAATAAAGAATGAAATAATAAAGAGCGGAACCAGTCCGTAGTAAAAGCACGAATGGATGTTCCAATGGAAATATAAAGATGTATAATAATAAAAGCGGAACCAGTCCCACAGATATAGCACAAATAGGATGTTCAACGGAATAATGAAGACAGAATAATAGAAGAATGTCACCACGTATAGGGTATTCAGCGTGATACTGAGTTATTCAAAATGAATAATAAAGAAATGGAATAACGAAGTTCTCTTCTTAAAAACAAAAGCATAATATCCCTTTAGTAAAAAGAAACCTGAATATAAAAGTAGTTAAGTGGCGAATACTTTTCTTCTCTCTCTCTATAGTCTCTCTCTATAGTTTCTCTCTGTAGTTCAAAGGAATTAAGTAAGAAAATAATGAAGGAATGAGCTTCTATTTATAGGAAAATGGAATGCATAGTAACTAATCCATGAAATTCGGTCAGTTGATTTACTTTAATCGACTGATCCATAATTAAAAGCAAAATCTTTTAAATAAAATATAATATATTCTATCTATAATCTAATAAAATGAATAACTTTATAAAAGATTTTACTATGCAAACACTATCTGAGCACTATGCAAATACTATGCATAATAAAATATAATATATTCTAATTATTGTCTAATAAAACAGATAACTTTATAAAAGTATTACATTTTATATAAAAAGATTTTACTATGCAAAACACTATCGCAGAACCTTTATGCAACACTATGCATAATAGAATATAATATATTATTTATAGAATAACTTTATAAAAGTATTCCATTTTATATAAAAGATTTTTTGTATTATTACATTAATAATACCAATAAAAGTAGTGACTTATCACGTAAGCATCAATAATTAATACCGTGGTGTTACTACTATCACGCCAGACATTCATTTTTTTAACACCGTGTGTTTCAACAATTAGCGGTAAAACTTCCATTTGTTATTTTCATAAAAATATTTTTGTCGTTTTCTCAATCAGATAATAATTTAGATTTGTGAGGTCTGTGACACCCCAAATCCAAAATACTTCAATTTCACGGGATTTGGTGTTCATTTATCTGAAATATCATCTATCTATCTACCCATAATAAATGCAAACCATACAATAGATAGAAATAATAATAAATCTCCCCTTATGGGGTTACATCAACTACATAATAAATACAATCCTGTGTTACTCTAACCTTAAACATCTCATGCTTGAATCATAAATAATTAAGTCTTAAACAACATCATTAACTTAAGTCTAACATAAATACATCATCAAATAAAATAACAAGTGTTCAACACTTGCTAACTTTGCCCTTGCCTTTCTTAGTGGAAGGTTCGTCGGTTCTTCGTTCTTAATCGCAATGTTATTATTAAGCAAGAGTGAGCACTAATACCCACAAGTATAATAATGAAATAACAATATAATAACATGCGAGTGAATTAAAGACATCCGAATAAAAAGCTCAACTTTTGAATCAAGAATGAATAACAAGAAACAAAAGAATTACGAGGGTCATAAGACTTTGAACTATATCTGGGTTATCAAGGGTTATACTTGAAACCTTTAACGATCCATAAGACTATGGACCTTTATACTGTGACTTGGGGATCACTTCAAGTACAATCATCATGCACAATATCTTAACGCTAACGTAATAAGTAAATCCTTTGCGGGGTTGTTCATCTCGGGTTTGACATTCGAGTCCGCACTAAAGGAAGTTTGGTTTGGAAAATTCAATAAGGGTTCGAAATTTAGAACGTTCATCAACTATGGACTAGTCGAATCAATAAGGTTCACTAGTCAACAAGATTCAACAATAATGATATTTAAATTGAATAATAATCTCGAAAGTATACAATAAGACAATTATTGTATAACTGAATCATGCTTTGAAAAGATAATGAATCTTTAATATAACATTTGAACTTGAATAATAATAATGATAATTTACTCGAGGTAAATAATAAACTTGAACAATAATGACAAGTAGGGTTAGGAAACTTGCACTCGCAAATGCGTAGGCTAAACGATTACTACTTGGCTTACCACAAATCCTACACACATACCATATGTATTCACGACATTCATTAGTTACATTTTCACTTAATTATTTAATATAAACTCCACTTTATTTAACAAATCATTACCCTTCTAATTTAATTACTTAATTAAATTAGAATATTTTATTCTCTTACTATTATTACACTCGAATAAATTATTTCATAATAATTTCCATCGAATATTTAATTTATTCCATAAACATCTCAATTAAAATATTTATTTTATTTTATAAATATTTTAATAATAATTTTCATCGAATATTTATTTTATTCCATAAATATCTCAATTAAAATATTTAATTTATTTTATAAATATTTTAATAATAATTTTATCAAATATTTATTTTATTCCATAATATCTCAATTAAAATATTTAATTTATTTTATAAATATTTTAATAATAATTTTATCGAATATTTATTTTATTCCATAAATATCTCAATTAAAATATTTAATTTATTTTATAAATATTTTAATAATAATTTTCATCGAATATTTTTTTTCGATCAGGTAGGTAAGGTAATGTAGTTTAGTAACGCTTGCATAGGGGCGGTTACCAGTGCTCATTTTCTGCAGTTATAGCTTCAGCGATTCCATGAACATAACAAGGCCAAATTAGGCCAAAAAATCAATCACACGTAAAATTATACATGAATATGGCCATAACTTCCAATTAGTTATTTTTACACCTAATTTAGACTTACCCAATCATTGTAATACATATATAATCATTACTTAACCCATCTAGCATGATTTTTAACAAGTTACAACACATAATTTGCAAAAATCAACACATTTACTTTCACCGTTTCTTGATGTTCTCAAGGTTTTGAAAATAAAACATGAAAATTGTCACTACTGGATTCGTTATAACACCTAATCCGGATTTATTTAAACTTTGGTCTCTTCAGTATCAACATGCATAATAATATACGAGTGTAAAATTTAGGGATAACATACGATCAATACATAAAATATCACGATAAGGCCATAAGGCCAAAACCCATACTCAGAATTTTGAAATAGCAATTCATAGTATTATGAAACCGATGACATGATAATTCACATAATATATATATAATCAAATACGATTTGATACATCTTAACCCATATATAAACTCATAATCAAACCCTTTCTCAAATACAGAGATTTTACAAAATGTATGAAAACCATTTTTATAAAAACTAATGACGTGAAATTTAGAATTTGGGAAGAGGAGATTATCCTGAGAATAAGTATAGATTAGTAGGGAATAATTTCTTCTCAACTCTTCTTCAATCAAATTTTTTCTCAACACTTCTCAATCTCTCTTTGAAACTCTCTCTTTTCTACTTTTCTGACTTAGGAAAAATGAAGAAAGAAAAGAAGACGTATGATATAATAAGAAATCGACGATCGAGTGGTCGATTAACCCAATAATGGGTAACTGCTCCAACTCCCCATAGGGCCTTGTTTGGCTAGCAAAATAGATTTAAAAATATTTAATTTAATAAAACTTTATAATATATTTTTATTAATGTCACACTCCTTCATAAAATAAATCAATATTTTATTTAATTTATTTTAAATAAAATATAATAATTTCTCATAATTTCACATAGTCACATTATTAATTTTCTCATTAATAAATAATGTCAAATTATTAACTCTCTAATTAATAATTAAATTAATTAAATAACATCATGCTTAATTAAATATTTCATTTAATTCGATAAGCTCACATAATTACATATTTGAATAATAATTATTCTCTACATTAATTTAATAAATATAACACATGATTAAATTAATCTACCACAATTGCATCAAATAATTATTTAATCCAATAATTAAATCATCGAAAAATATTTATTTAATTTAATAAATATTAAAATTAATTTACAAAAATCTCGTTCGTCACAGGTCCACTAATGATTATGCCATTGTACAAATATTCCCTGTTAAAACGAATATTCCCCGACCAATCGAATATTATATAACAACTTGCGTACTTTGCAAAAATTATAAATATTACCCATAACTATAACATTATATCAATTTTACTCCATAATATTCAAAAATAATATTTATAGAAAATTCATCTTTATTCAAAAAGTTGGGGTTTTACAATCTCCCCTTCTTATGAAATTTCGTCCTCGAAATTAGGGTACGTACCTGGTAAGGATACCTTGATTTCATTTCAGATTCTAACTCCCAAGTCATTTCCTCAACATCGTGGTTTCTCCACAAAACTTTGACTTGAGTATAACCTTGGAGCGTAGAATATGTTCTTTCTTATCCAAGATTTGAACAGGAAACTCTTCATATGTCAAATCTTCCGCTATTTCGTCCGGTTCTAACTCAATAATGTGGTTCGGGTCTTCCACATATTTACGTAGCATGGATATGTGAAAAACGTTATGAACACGAGACATACTTGGCGGTAAAAAGAGAGTCTATAGCCACGCTCCTACTCGATCGAGGATTAAAATGGTAGATAAATCGAGGATTGAGCTTTCCTCTCTTTCCAAATCTCGTAACTCCTTTCCATGGAGCAACACGTAACAACACACGATCTCCTATATCGAATTCCACATCCTTTCGATGAAGATCGGCATAACTCTTTGTCGATCTTGTGAGGTTTTTATACGTTCTTGGGATCGTTTGAATCTTTTCTCGTAGTCATACGCACGTACTACTTACGGTCCCAACAACGTTGCTTCACCCACCTCATCCCAAAGATATTGGAGAACGACACTTTCTTCCGTCTGGCGCTTGAATGGAGTCATGCCAATACTTGCTTGATAAGCTGTTGTTGTAGGAAAACTCCACCAATGGTAAGAACTTGTCCCAACTTCCTTGAAATCAAGGACACGAGTCTTAATAGATCTTCAAGTGTTTGAATAGTCCTCCAATTGTCGTCCGTCTGTCCGAGGGATGATATACTGAAGCTAAATCGTAAATCTGTGCTCATAGCTTTCTACAAAACTAACCAAAAATCGTGAAGTGAATCTTAGGTCTCAATCAAAAACTATGGATCTTGGCATACCATGCGATCTTACAATCTCGTTTATATACATACGAGCAAGGCGTTCAAGTGTATAAGTTTCTACGAATAGCAGTAAGAAATGAGCGGACTTGGTCAATCTATCAACAATGACCCAAATCGCATCTATACCTTGAGAAAATATAGGAAGACCGATAACGAAATCCATGGTAATGTGCTCCCACGTCCATTCTGGAATTTCAAGTGGTTGCTGATGGACCTTTTGGTACTTAATGCTCTCTCGCCTTGACTTCGTTGACACGTTAGACACCTTGAGATAAACGGTCTTTCTCTCTCTTCATATTGCCCCACCAAAATGTATGTCAAGATCATGATACATTTTGGTACTCCCAGATGGATTACAAACGATGTATTGTGCGCCTCCATCATGATTTTATACTTTAAATCAGGGTCGTTAGGAATACAAAGTCTGGAGTTAACTCAAAGTATTCCTTCTTCATCGATTCTTGCTTCCGGCATCGCACCTTCTTGCACTTTCTTCCTCATACGCATTAGCTTCGGATCTGTAACTTGAGCAGCTTTAATTTTATCAATTAAAGTCTCTTCTACTCGTATATTCGCCATCATCACGTGGGTCCCTGGAGTCTTTATCTCTATCTCCATCCTTTGCAAGTCATACAAAATGGGCCTTTGCGTTGACAATATTGCACTCGTACCCGCATATGATCTTCTACTCAATGCATCAGCTACCACGTTCGCTTTTCCAGGATGGTATTGGATGGTATGATCATAATCTTTCAATAGTTTAAGCTAACGTCGTTGTCGTATGTTGAGTTCCTTTTGAGTGAAGAAATATTTGAGGCTTTTATGATCCGTAAAGATATCCACTTTCTCCCCATACAAGTAATGCCTCCAAATTTTTAGTGCGAAGACAACAGCTGCCAACTCTAGATCATGAGTAGGATAATTCCTCTTATATTCTTTGAGTTGTCGTGAGGCATAAACTATGACTTTCCCATATTGCATGAGAACACATCCTAACCCTTTGCTCAAGCATCACCAGAGATGACAAATCCTCCGAACCGGATGGTATTGTCGAGCAGTCTTTGAAATGAGTCTCCTCTTGAGTTCTTGAAAACTCTTCTCACATTCCTCGCCCAATCAAACTTTGTATCTTTTCCGAGTCACCGTGAGTTAGTGGAGTAGCGATTCGAGAAAACCTTCTACGAATGTCCGATAATAACCAATTGGCCGAGAAAGCTACGTGCTTTAGTAACGGATTTAGGTTGCTCCCAAATTTTGAATAGCTTCAATCTTTCTTTGGGTCAATGGATATTCAATGACTTGATACCACATGCCCAAGGAATGCTACTTCCTCGAGCCGAACTCGCATTTCTTCATTTGGCATAAAGCATGTATTCAGAAGCTTTTGGAGTATCGACCTCAAGTGTTCCTCATGATCTTCACGGCTTTTGGAATATATGAGAATGTCATCAATAAAGACGACCACAAAGTGATCCAAATATTCCTTGAATACTCGGTTCATCATATCCATGAAGGCTGTAAGAGCATTAGTCAATCCAAAGGACATGACTAGAAATCATAATGCCCGTCTCGAGTTACGAAAGCCGTCTTTGGAATGTCATCTGCTTCTAATCTTCAATTGGTGATATCCTAACGAAGATCAATCTTTGAAAAGAATTTGGCTCCTTGCAAATCGGTCAAACAGGTCATCAATACGTGGCAACGGGTACCTTATATTTTGATGGTGACATGATTCAACTCCCCGATAATTAATACAAAATCGCATACTCCCATCTTTCCTCTTCACGAATAGAGACAGAGAGCACCCCAAGGAGAAGTACTTAGGGCGAATAAAGCCAATGTCTAACAATTCCTGCATTGAGTCTTTAACTCCACGAAGTTCAATAGAAGCCATTCGATATGGGGTTTTAGAAATGGTTTTTGTACCAGGTTCAAGGTCGATACAAAATTCAAATTCACGCTCTGGGGGTAGGCCAAGAATTTCTTCGGGAATACGTCGGAAATTCATTAACAATAGAAATATTATTCAAAACTCGACGTATTTTTGTTTAGATCTTGTGACATGAGCTAAGAAAGCTTGACATCCGTTTTTCAATAAACGAATAGCTTTATGGCTTGAGATGACGATGGTTGATTTTAATGGTTTGGTTGTTGAATTAGCATAATAGGTCGATTAGGAATATGAAAGCTAACAACCTTACGAAAATAATCAATTTTTGCATGATGAGTAGTTAACCAATTAATCCTAGAATTACATCAAATGCAAGTATTTTTAATGCAATAAGATCGACGGTGTAATGTGTGGGGTACCAACTTGAACCAAACAAAACTTATAAATCGTGGATGTAATGAAGGTTTCTCCCAACGGTTTCAACAGATAAATCGAAATCCAATCGTCTCGAGTCAAATTTAAACGTTGAGCGCAAGTAGGAGAAATGAAAAGTGGGTAGAACCAATTATCAAATAAAGTATAAACTTCGCTAGAGTTTATGATTAGCTTACCCGTGATGACCTCGTTCGGGTTCCTTGCTTTCTTTCGGGAGGTCACGACAAATGTCATCCCTCGCACCACCGGCTTTGACTTTTTTGGGACGGCCTTTGGTGCCTCCATCCTAGCTGAACTTGTCTTTGGTGAACGACAAAATCGGGCTAGGTGACCTTTTCTTCCACAATTATAACACGCTTTGGATGGCATCGCGTAATTTGGACTGATGTGTCCCTCCCCTCCGCATTTAAAGCATATGATAGGTGGTCTTTCTCCTTCCTTAACAACGGGTGCTGGTGCTGACGTCTTTCCATTATTGTTGAATCTCCTCTTCTTGAAATGTCCATTCTTATTGTTTTGGCCCCGATTACTACCGAAGTGGTTACCATTTAAACGCCCGTTGATTCCTCCACGCTTGTTGTCACCGCTCGATGATCGCTTCACCGGTATTATCATTTTGCTTACCGCTTCTTTTGGTTGCATTGACTCGTTATCGCGCTCCACTAATCGAGCCCTATTTACAACATCTCAATACAAACACGCTTTATGAGAAATAAGATGTTGACGTATCTCCCGACTTCAAACCTCTTAAAAACATTCGCGCCATTCTCTCTTCATTATCCACCAAGTAGGACGAAATCGGGATAACTCAAAGAAATTTTGCCTCGTATCATGACACGGTCATATTGTTTTACTCCAATTTCATAAACTCCACTTCCTTCATGTGACGAATACTTTCGGGAAAGTATTTGTCGTTGAACAGCTCTTGGAACTTCTCCCAAGAAATCTTCAAGACTGGCGGAGTTGAGTACGTTTTATCGATTCCCACCAATGAATCCTCCTCTCGCGCAACATAAAAGGCGTAAAAGGAACCTTTTTGCTCCTCGAAGCATCCCAAGACATTAAATATTTTGGTGATCACCTTTATCCATGCTTCCGCCATAAGTGGTTTTGGCTCTCCTTTAAACTCCGGTGGTCCCAGCTCCTTGAATCATTTAGCGGTGACCACCCGAGAGTTTCCAGTGTTTCCACCTACATTTTGGACAGGAGCCGCTCTCGCCTGCTTTTGCATGAATTGCATAAAGCCTCTGAACAATCCATCATTCATCATTTGGTCAGTGTTGTTGTTTGCATGAGGATTGTCGCCTTCCTGATGCACATTCTCCTGATTATTGATATGTGGAGACTTAACGGTCTCTTGTGCTCCATTGTTATTCTCAACATTTTTGGATGTCATTTTTAAATACTGCCACAAAACAAAGGTTAATTGACATGTAACATAATATCTCTAAACTCTGACCAACCAATTTAAATACAAAATAAATTTAAGTAGGTCATACTAGCGAAGAAATTCCCCGTCTCTCCCCTCCTAGTTCTAGTCTCACATCTTAGCCAGGGATCATATCCCTAAGCTTTGATACCAACTGTGAAACCCCCAAAATTAGGTATACATCACCCATCTTGGGTCGCCATATACATGGTACAAAATTCAAATACAACTTACTAATACAACTGTATGGTATGCAATACGACAAAAAACATAACTGTGAGTTTGAATACAATTATTGTCTACTAGAAATTATACAAACTCAAAAGGAGTCCTCATTACAATTATTAACACACTATTTCACGAATAGTGAGGACTACTAATGCTTATCCTTCCGGACCGTCACTCCGCTCCCGACTAGTCCTCGCAATGTTCTCATTTCACGAAGAGAAACGGTGAAAGAATATTCTTTAAAGATCAAGACCACAATTATCCATGCACTACGGGCCAAGAATATTTATGCATTCATTAATGGTCATGATCATGCCAACAATCGTCCATCAATGCACTACGGGCCAATGAGGACTTTTACCACATCATTTGTAACATTAAGGTCATGATTACAATCAATAATCCTCGGTCATAATCATACCAAGTTCATCTATGCACTACAGAATACATGATGACTTTAAAAAATATAAATATGAGGATGATGACAATGATATAAGAATTCAATAAAACAAGTTCAAGAATTAATTTGTCCAAGAACCAATAACGTCCAAATTGTCAACATGATCTTCGCTTTGTAGAGTAAAATTCAAGAATGCTCAGAAGAATATTTCCATGAAAAATACTGGATGAAGCGCAAATATCAAGGATATTCCAATAATTTCATGGAGTATAGAAGTCAAAATTTTAACCAACTGAGAATAATAAGGAATGGAATAACAACAGAAATCACCATGCATGCGAGATTTGCGTAGGCGAGTTATTCAACAGAATAATAATAATGGAACCAATCGGTGAAAATCACAATCAAGCGGGATGTTCCAACAGAATAATAAAGAATGAAATAATAAAGACGGAACCAGGTCCGCCGTAAAGCACAGACAGGATGTTCCAATGGAAAATAAAGACAGAATAATAAAAACGGAACCAGTCCCACAGATAAAGATGCATGAGGATGTTCCAACGGAATAATGAAGATAGAATAATAGAAGAATGTCACCACGTATAGGGTATTCCGCGTATACAGGTTATTCAAACAGAATAATAAAGAAATGGAATAACAGAAGTTCTCTTCTTAAATACAAAAGAATAATATCCCTTTCCGTAAAAGAAACTGAATATAAAAGTAGTTAAGTAGCAGAATACTTTTCTTCTATCTCTCTATAGTCTCTCTCTATAGTTTCTCTCTCTAGAGTTCAATTGAATTAAGTAAGTAAATAATGAAGGAATGAGCTTCTATTTATAGGAAAATGGAATGCATAGTAACTAATCCATGAACGGTCCAGATTGATTTACTTTAATCTGACGGTCCATAATTAAAGCAAAATCTTTTAAATAAAATATAATATATTCTATTTATAATCTAATAAAACGAATAACTTTATAAAAGATTTTACTATGCAAACACTATCGCAGCACTATGCAAAACACTATGCATAATAAAATATAATATATTCTAATTATTGTCTAATAAAATAGATAACTTTATAAAAGTATTACATTTTATATAAAAAGATTTTACTATGTAAAACACTATGCACAACTTTATAACAACACTATGCATAATAGAATATAATATATTCTATTTATAGAATAACTTTATAAAAGTATTCTGTTTTATATAAAAAGATTTTCGGTATTATTATATTAATAATACCAATAAAACTGAGTGACTTATCACGTAAGCATCAATAATTAATACCGTATGCTACTATGCAACCACGCAGATTCTCGTACTTTTAACAACACGGGTGTTTCAACAGCTTAACAGTAAAACTTCCGCCGTTATTTTCATAAAAAGTATTTTATGCGTTTTCTCAATCCGATAATAATTACATTATTAGGGGTCCACCAATGATTGTGTTGCAGTACTAATATTCCCTGTTAAAACGAATATTCCTGCACTAATCGAATATTATATAACAACTTGCGTACTTTGCAAAATTTATAAATATTACCCACAACTATAACATTATATCAATTTTACTCCATAATATTCAAAAATAATATTTATAGAAAATTTATCTTTATTCAAAAAGTTGGGGTTTTACACTATATATGTTAAGAGCCTAAACAATTTGAAAATAATTATCCACTTTAACAAATATTATGCTGTTAAATGATGTCTATCACAAATAACCCAGTTATGGAGATAAAGAAAAATTCATTCAATAAAAAAATTAACATAAACAGAATGTCGCCAGAAGTACATACTCATAGTATGACAACATCACTTCAACATACCACATGGTAAGTTCCAAATTAAGGAGGCGGTTCTACCAAAGCAAGAACTCCATCGTCTGAAGAAGTAGATTCAGTCCGTTGACGACGAGTGGCTTCAAGAGGAGAGAGAGAAGTAGTAAGGGCGGAGAGAGAGAAACCGAACGAGAATTAAGGACGGAGAGAGAGAGAGACCGAACGAGAAAGGAATGTTTGAGGAAGATGGAAACTAATTTGCCAGCCCATTAATACTAATCCCTTAATTTAAGGACTCCTAATTGTATTAGTATTGTAAATAAATATGATAAAATGTCATACTTTTGTAATTATTTTATGGATGTATGATTATTGTAATTATTTTTAAAAATGTACTATAATATGTAATTAACCCTTTTTTTTAATAAAACCTCCCTAGTTAAATTTTGGCTTTGAATGCGTAGGCAATATATGAAACTCGTATTTTTGGGTATGTTTCTTACGTAATTTTTTATATTGTTATTATTTTAAATATTGTATTTAGTTTGTTAGTTAAAGTTGATATTTTGGTAATATTTTGTTAGTAATTAGTATTTTGCATTGTCGTTATTTTTGTAGCTTTAATTATTATTGTGTATTTAGATTATTATTTTGTCACAATAGTAATATTTGTTTGGAAAAGGATTAAAAATTAAAAGATATTTTTGTAAATATACTTATAGTTGTTTTAAAATAAAATAAGAAAGCTGTTAAATAATAAAATTGTATCCTTATGACATTTAATTGTTCTAAATTTATATTTAGGAACTGTTCGGCTATTAAATTTGTGTTCGGTGATATCGAGGTAAGTGACTTTTCGAGCTATTTAGTATTTTGAAGTTTTCTTCTATAATTATGTATGCTTTAGTATTATTCGGATGCCTAAATGTATTGTTTCAAAATTTGTTATACTTTATTTTATAAAGGCTTCCATTTGAATGAAAATATTATACTTGTATTTTGTTAAAATTCGGATCAAGTATCAAAATAGAATTTTGATTTAGGTAATGATATTATGTGATTTGGAATTGTGAAAAAAGTATAATTTTTAATATCGAAAATATTGAGAAATTATTTTTAGAAACCTCAGTCCGACTATGTACAGAAACGTTAGTGTTTACGCTAGTTCTGGAACAATTTAGGACCTATTAAGGCACACACCTTAAGATACCCTTCGGGAGGCGCTTTTCGGGGCGTGTGCATGATAAGATACCTTAGTTGTAAGACCCCGAAAATTTTTTTTAAATAAAAAGGAATTTCCTTTATTTATTATTTTGAAATAGTAAGGGTTGATTTGATTAATGTGGATAGTTAAGGGTTAAATACGCAAATATTTCAAAATAAGCAAGTGGTTATAAAATATTCATTTTGTGGGGGATATATTCGTTTGGTCGGTGGAATATTAAATGCTTGTGTCGGGAGTATTAAATGCGATGGCGCGACCATGTATGGGCCCATAACTGAAAGCGATTGGATGAAAAAAACGACAAATATAAGTTGGTTAAAAATAACGGTAGTAGTTATTCAAATTAATCTTTGTTGGAATACCCGTTGGTTAAAATACGATGTCTGGCGTGGTTGCCGAATGGCTACGGTATTGCAGATTGTTGAATTATTGATCCTTACGTGAAAGGCACTACTCAATAATTTTCACGATGAGTTCTTATTCAATATTTTATTTTATTGATTCAATAATTCTTGCGTTGATATTTTATATTATTGTTGTTCAATAATTGTCACTTTATATTATCTCCATTATCGGATCAATAATTCATATTATTTGAATAATATTATTAGATAGCATTATTGGCAATGTCTAGAAAGTTACATCGAGGAGAGTTTGGTCACCTAATTGCGGCGCAAGATGGAGAAATCCTTATCGAAAAGCCCCTCTTTCTGAGGAGCGGCTGGTTGTCATAATTGTGATTACATAATATTATTTGTGAATAATTAATTATTGATTCATATGATAAAGAAATATTTATTTTATGTGGATATAAATGATGGATTTATTTATGTGGTTATAAATGAAGAAATTATTGTTGAGGTGTTTTATCGATATTTTATCGGATTGGAGGTATTAAAAAATCAAATCGGGGGTTTTGAGATATATTATGGGTTATAATTTTAATCCGACCGTTGGATTGTGGTAATTTTTGGGTATGTTATACATACATAAGTTGAGTATATGTCAACAAATTTTGAACCGAATTAAAAATGCACGAATGATTTGTTGTGAATTTTAAGAGGTGTCGGATTCTAAATTAGGTTTATAATTGATTTTGGTGGAAAATTCTAGAATTGAGTGGGCCCCACTTGTGGTTGGTGAAGAAATGTGCTGAATTTTATTTCAAATGTTGTGGTGGCAATAGTAGCGGTAAAAGCCATCGGTGTAGCAGTCAAGTCTGCTTGGTAAGCTAACATTTTCCTATAAATAGAGGGCTAAGTTAGAATTGAAAATCACACCGAAACAAAGTTTTCTCTCTTTCTCTCTATATATTATTGAGCGTATTTTGTGAGTATTTAGATACTTTGAGAGTTCTTTGTTGATCTGAAGTTTCATTCAAAGATCACTTGAGACCTTTCCTTAAAATCTTGATTCTTTGAGGTAAGGGATATTATTTTTTTTCAGAATGATATTATTTCTTCAATATCATTATGTTGAAATGTTGATCTGAAGTTTTATCAAATTTGGAACTTTTTCATGCCGGGGTTACTATTCATGAGTTCTTATTCACGAGTTACTTATTCATGAGTTCTTATTCACGATTCTTATTCACGAGTACTATTAAGCATGAAGCGTGAAAATGTTTTTTGTGGAATTTCTATCTTTTGGTGTCTGAGTTACTATTCACGTGTCTGACCTTATTCACGTATATCTGACCTTATTCACGATATCTGACACTATTCATCGAAAAATAAAATTTCTTCTTTTAAGTCCAAAATATCTATTACGGATACTAGCTTTGATTGTATCCATGTTTTGATCATTCTTGAATTTTACACCACTTGTGATTATTTTTGGGGTATTGTTGGACATGGATAAAACAAAGTCACGAATCCTTAATTCTTAATCCTTGTCATTTTGTTTCACCGGATTCGTTCTTTAAAATATTTTTTCATCATCCTCGATCTTAAATGATGATATTATTGAATATCTTTGGCACATAGTGCAAAGATGAATGATTTGAAGAATATCTTTGGCTGTAGTGCAAGATGAGCAGTGTTGAGATGAACATGATTGAAGTGATTAATATCTTTGGCTGTGTAGTGCAAAGATGAGCAGTGTTTAAATGAACATGACCGGTGATGAATATCTTTGGCACATAGTGCAAAGATGAATATTTGATTCGAGATGTATATTGATTGTTATTCACGAGGATAAATGATGAGCGATGAACTTTTAAATTCATACATAGAAGATAGTAGTTTGCATTCTCTACTTAACTCTTCTAATGAATTATTATTTCATTGCGAATATTGATTTAAAATTTGTTGTCTATTGTATTCTATTAAATTTTTCCTGTTGAAGACTAACGATAATTTGTTGTATATTATCTTAGTCATAATATTCTTTCTTGAGCTAGTTGAGCTCACCCTTTTCCTTTTGTTCCATTCTTCTCGGGAGGCGAGAATATAGCGAGCGATGCAGTCGGGGTATGGAATGAAGGTTTTAGAAAGGATTGTTTAGTAGTCCTCACCATTTTGTAAAATAATGTATCAATAAATGTGATGAGGATTTATTTGAGTATAAATATTATCTAGAAGATAATATTTGTATTTAAACTCACAGCTTTCTTGTTGTAATAATAAAGTTGTAGTTGTTTACGTACCATGTATTGATAACTTTCGAATGGGTGATGTATACCTATTTTGGGGCGTCACGGTTGGTATCGAGCTTAGGATATGATCTCTGGCGGAGATCGGGGAATAGAACTAGGAGGGAGAGCGAGTAAATCCTTGGCTAGTGTGTCCTACCTAAGCTTATTTGTTAGTTGAGTCGATATATATAGGGATATTATGTGATATATTGATTTCCTTAATTAACCCTTGTTTTATGGCGATATTTGAGAATGTCGTTGAGAATATTAACAATGGAGTAAATGAGGCCGTGGAGATGCTGTCTTTTACCAGCGAGGAGAACGTCTGCACAATTTGTGGCAATGTTCCTCCCGTGAACAACACCACCGAAAGCGAGATGATGAACGAGGGGATGTTTAGAAGTTTTTTGCGATTCATACGAAAATCGAGACGAGGAGACTTCGTGTTCAAAATATAGGAGGAAATGATAGCAATTCACGGGTTGTCACAAACCAAGCGATTCAAAGAGTTGGGACCACGAATTTAAGGAAAGCCGGATCCGATCATGGCGGAAACATGGGTCAAACAAATTACCAAGATATTCGATGTCTTGGGATGCGGAGAAACGAAGGTTCCATTCGCCACCTTTATGTTAAAGTGGCGAGGCGGACTCTTGGTGGAGTGCGTGGCGTACCCATCCACCACTTTCAAGATGTCTTGGGAGGCGTTTGAAGACTATTTAATGACAAAACTTTCACGAAAGTGTTAAATCGTATGAAGGAAGTGGAGTTCATCAGATTAGAGCAAAACAACATGGCGGTGTCTCGATGACGAGGCAAAGTTTGCGAGTTATCGAGTTTGCACCTCATTTGGTGGAGAATGAGGAACGTATGACGCGGATGTTTCTTAGAGGTTTGAAACCCGACATACGTCGATATCTCATTTCTCATAAACTTTCTCTTTATTCGGATGTTGTAAGCAGGCTCAATTATTAGGCGAGATAACGAGTACGGTCAACGAGGACCACAAACGAGGATCGTATCGAGAGATAGCGATCAATGAATTATGATAACTGCGGAGAAAAGCGAGCAGACGGACGAAATGGTAACCACTCGGTGGTAATCATGGTCGTAAAACAAAAGAAGCGAGTCTCGAAGGAGATTTTAAAAAGAGGAGATTTAACAACGACTATGTGAAGACGCGGCGGTCTTGCGTGACAAGCGGTTCTAAGGAGGAGAACGACCACCGGTCGTATCTTCTGAAATCGAAAAAGAGGGACATATCGGTCCAAACGCCCTAACAGTTCAAGGTATGCTATAGTTGTGGAAAGGAAGGACATATCGCTCGAGATTATGCGGTAGCAAAACCTAGTTCAATGAGGGACGGTGACTCAAAAAAGATCATCCCGAGAAAAGTCAAAGCCAACGATTAGGGAAGAAGCGTTTGTTGTGATTTGGTCATAATGTGAGAACCCAAACGAGGTGATCACGGGTAAAGCTATTTATAAATTCTTGCGAAGTTTATACCTTACTTGATACCGGTGCTACCCATTCATTTATCTCTCCTGCATGTGCTCAACGTTTAAACTTGACTCGGGAGAAATTAGACTTTGACTATCTCTGTGGAAACTCAGAGTTAGAAGAAACTTTCATCACATCCACTTTTTATAAATCTTGTTTGATTCAAGTTGGCACCATCACCTTACACCGTTGACCTTATCTCTTTAAAGATACTTGCTTTTGATGTGATTTTAGGGATTGATTGGTTAACTACTCATCATTTACCAAAATTGATTGTTTTCGTAAGGTTGTTAGTTTTCATATTCCTAACCAACTGTTGTTATGCAATTCAAGCAACTAAACCATTAAAATCAATCACTATCATATCTAATCATAAAGCTATTCGTTTATTGAAAAAGCGGATGTCAAGCTTTCTTAGCCCATGTTATGGATTTGAATAAAGACACGTCAAATTTGAATAATATTCTGTTGTTATTGACTTTCTGGCGTATTTCACGAAGAACTTCCGTCTACCCCGAACGTGAAGTTGAATTCTTTATTGATCTTGAACACGGTACAAGCCCATTTCTAAAACCCCATATCGAATGGCTCTATTGAACTTGAGTTAAAGGTCCAACTACGAGAATTGTTGGACATCGGTTTCATTCGTCTAGTACATCTCCTTGGGGTGCTCTGTTTTATTTGTAAAGAAGAAAGACGGGAGTATGCGACTTTGTATTGACTATCGGAATTGAACCATGTCACCATCAAGAATAGGTATCCTCTACCTCGTATTGATGACTTGTTTGACCGATTCTGCAAGGGCACAATTCTTTTCAAAAATCGATCTTAGATTACGGATATCATCAATTTGAAGATTAAAAGCGAGGATATTCCAAAGACGCCTTGAACTTCGGTATGGGCATTATGAATTCTTAGTCATGTCTTTCGGACTAACTAATGCTCCTGCGGCTTTCATGGATATGATGAACCGAGTATTCAAGGAATATTTGGATCGATTCGTTGTTGTCTTTATTGATGACATCCTTATATATTCCAAAAGTCGTGAAGATCATGAGCACCATTTGGTTTGGTACTCGAAAGGCCGCGAAAACCAACTATATGCCAAATTGAAGAAATGCGAGTTACGGCTTGAGGAAGTAGCCTTTCTTGGGCATGTGGTGTCAAAACATGGAGTATCTGTTGATCCGTGAAGATTGAAGCAATACTGAAGTTAGAGCAACCAAAATTCGATGATGAAGTCGTAGCTTTTGGGCTTAAATTGGTTATTATCGGAGATTCGTGGAAGGGTTTTCTCGAATCGCTACTCCATTAACTCATTAACTTTCGAAAGGATCTGAAAATTCGTTTTGAGGCGAAGAATGCGAGAAAAGTTTCCAGAGCTTAAGAGAGACTTATTTCGACTGTTCTAACAATACCATCTGGTTCGGATGGATTTGTTATCTCTGATGATGCTTCGAGCAAAGGGTTAGGATGTGTTCTCATGCAACGTGGGAAAGTCATAGCCTATGCCTCATGACAACTTAAAAGAGTATGAGAGGAATTATCCTACTCATGATCTAGAGTTAGCGGCCCAGATCGTTTCAGCTATTAAAGATATGGAGCACTATCTATATGGGGAGAAAGTGGAGATATATTCAGATCATAAAAAGCCTTAAATATTTCTTCACTCAAAAAAGAACTCAACATCGCGGCGTGACGTTGGCTCGAGCTATTGAAGACTACGACCACACTATTCAATACCATCACAGTAAAAGCGAGCGTGGTAAGCGACGCATTGAGTAGAAGATCATATCTTGAGGAAGTGCGATGATGTCAAGTATACGCGTAGAGCCAACTTTAATAGAAAAAGTTAAGGTTGCTCAAGCCACCAGGCCGAGCTAATGCGTGTGAAGAAGAAAGTACAAGAAGGAGCTATTAGGGCGAGAATTGATGAAGAAGGAATACTTGAGTCCACTCTAGACTTTGTGTTCCTAATGACTCGATTTGAAGTACAAGATTATGATGGAGGCACACAATACACCATTTGCAATCCATCCTGGAAGTACTAAAATGTATCGTGATCTTGACATACATTTTGGTGGAATAATATGAAGAGGAGATTGCAAAGTTTATCTCGATGTGTTTAACTTGCCAACGTGTAAAGGCGGAGCATCTAGTACCTAAGGGTCCGTTGCAACCACTTGAGATTCCGGAATGGAAGTGAAACACATTACCATGGATTTAGATTCTGGGTCTTCCTACGGTTTCTCAAGGCATCAATGCTATTTGGGTTATTGTTGATAGATTAACCAAGTCTGCTCATTTCTTGCCGAATCGACGAGAGACTTATTCCTTGAGCGTCTTGCTAGTATATGCGTAAATGAGATCGTGAGGTTACATGGCATGCTGTATCCATAGTCTCGGATCGTGACCCAAGATTCACTTCAAGATTTTGGGTTAGCTTGCAAAAAGCTATGGGCACGCAGTTTGCGATTTAGTTAACATACCATCCCCAAACAGACGAACAATCGAGAGAGACTATTCAAACTCTTGAAGATTTATTAAGACTACGTGTCCTGAGACTTCAAGGCGCGGTTGGGATAAGTATTTACCATTGGTGGAATTCTCCTACAACAACGATTATCGAGTAAGTATAGGTGTGGCTCCATTGAAGCATTATATGGGCCGAAAATGTCGTTCTCGAATATGTTGGGATGAGGTGGGTGAAGCAACATTGTTGGGACCCGAAAGTTAATACGTATATGACTACCGAAAAGATCCAAATAATTCGACAACGTATACAAGCGGCTCAAGATCGACAAAAAGAGTTATGCGGATCTTCATCGGAAGGACGTGAAATTTAATGTAGGGGATCATGTATTATTACGAGTTGCTCCATGGAAGGGAGTTACAAGATTTGGGAAGAGAGGAAAGCTCGATCCACGATTTATTGGTCCATTTCAAATTCTTGACCGAGTAGGAAATGTAGCCTATAGACTTGCGTTACCTCAAAAGTATGTCTACGTGTTCATAATGTGTTTCACATATCTGTACTTAAATAAATATGTGAAAGACCCAACCACGTTATTGAGTTAGAAGCCAGGACGAGATAGCCAGAAGACTTAACGTGTGAGGAGGTACTGTCAAGATTTTGGATAGGAAGGAGCATGTCCTACGCCATGAAAGGTCATACCACAAGTTAAAGTTTTGTGGAGGAATCATGCTATAGAGAAATGACACAGGAATTGGAAAGCGGAAATGAAAGCGAGGTATCCTCACCTTTTGAAACACCAGTCGTCGTCGATTTAGAGGACGAAATTTCATAAGGAGGGAGGTTGTAAGACCCGAATTTTTTTTTTAAATAAAAGGAATTTCCTTTATTTATTATTTTGAAATAGTAAGGGTTGATTTGATTAATGTGGATAGTTAAGGGTTAAATACATAAATATTTCAAAATAAGCAAGTGGTTATAAAATATTCATTTTGTCGGGAATATTCGTTTGGTCGTGGAATATTAAATCTTTGTCGTGGAGTATTAAATGCTAATGGTAGCGACCATGTGTGGGCCCCATAACTGAAAGCGATTGGATGAAGAAAACGACAAATATATAGTTGGTTAAAAATAACTTGGCGTAGTTATTCTGAGATTATCTTTGTTGGAATACCCGTGGTTAAAATACGATGTCTGGCGTGGTTGCATAAAGATTTACCAGGTATTGCACAAAGATTGTTGAATTATTGATCCTTACGTGAAGGCACTACTCAATAATTTTCACAATGAATTCTTGTTCAATATTTTATTTTATTGATTCAATAATTCTTTGCGTTGATATTTTATATTATTGTTGTTCAATAATTGTCAATGATATTATCTCCATTATCGGATCAATAATTCATATTATTTGAATAATATTATTAGATAGCATTATTGGCAATGTCTAGAAAGTTACATCGAGGAGAGGTTTGGTCACCTAATTGCGCACCAAGAAGGAGAAATCCTTATCTGAAAGCCCCTCTTTCACGAGGAGCGGCTGGTTGTCATAATTGTGATTACGTAATATTATTTGTGAATAATTAATTATTGATTCATATGATAAAGAAATATTTATTTTATGTGGATATAAATGATGGATTTATTTATGTGGTTATAAATAAAGAAATTATTGTTGAGGTGTTTTATCGGTATTTTTATCGGATTGGAGGTATTAAAAAATCAAAATCGGGGTTTTGAGATATATTAAGGGGGTTATAATTTTTAATCCGAATAGTTGGATTGTGGTAATTTTGGGTATGTTATACATACATAAGTTGAGTATATGTCAACAAATTTTGAACCGTTAAAAATGCACGAATGATTTGTTGTGAATTTTAAGAGGTGTCGGGATTCGGAAATTAGGTTTATAATTGATTTTGGTGGAAAATTCTAGAATTGAGTGGGCCCCACTTGTGGTTGGTGAAGAAATGTGCTGAATTTTATTTCAAATGTGGTGGGTGGCAATAGTAGCGAGTAAAAGCCATCAGTGTGCAGTCAAAGTCTGCCTTGGTGGGCTAACATTTTCCTATAAATAGAGGTTAAGTTAGAATTGAAAATCACACCGAAACAAAGTTTTCTCTTTCTCTCTATATATTATTGAGCGTATTTTGTGAGTATTTAGATACTTTGAGAGTTCTTTGTTCAAGTACAAGTTTCATTCGGCATCACTTGAGCCTTTCCTTAGAAATCTTGATTCTTTGAGGTAAGGGATATTATTTTTTTCGTAATGATATTATTTCTTCAATATCATTATGTTGAAATGTTGATCCAAGTTTTTATCAAATTTGGAACTTTTTCATGTCGGGGTTACTATTCATGAGTTACTATTCACGAGTTACTATTCATGAGTTACTTATTCACGAGTTACTATTCACGAGTACTATTAATTAAAGCGTAAAAATGTTTTTTGTGGAATTTCTATCTTTTGGTGTCGAGTTACTATTCACGATATCTGACTACTATTCACGATATCTGACACTATTCACGTATACGGCACTATTCATCGAAAAATAAAATTTCTTCTTTTCGTCCAAAATATCTATTCTGGATACTAGCTTTGATTGTATCCATGTTTTGATCATTCTTGAATTTTACACCACTGTGATTATTTTTGGGGTATTGTTGGACATGGATAAAACAAAGTACGAATCCTTAATCCTTAATCCTTGTCATTTTGTTTCACTGGATTCGTTCTTTAAAAATATTTTTCATCATCCTCAGTCTTAAATGATGATATTATTGAATATCTTTGGCCTGTAGTGCAAAGATGAATGATTTCTGAAGAATATCTTTGGCCTGTAGTGCAAAGATGAACAGGTGTTGAGATGAACATGACCGACTGATTAATATCTTTGGCCTGTAGTGCAAAGATGAACAGGTGTTTAAATGAACATGACCAATGATGAATATCTTTGGCACATAGTGCAAAGATGAATATTTGATTCAGATGTATATTGATTGTTATTTGAGGGGATAAATGATAGATTTATGAACTTTTAAATTCATACATAGAAGATAGTAGTTTGCATTCTCTACTTAACTCTTCTAATGAATTATTATTTCAATTATGCGAATATTGATTTAAAATTTGTTGTCTATTGTATTCTATTAAATTTTTCCTGTTGAAGACTAACGATAATTTGTTGTATATTATCTTAGTCATAATATTCTTTCTTGAGCTAGTTGAGCTCACCCTTTTCCTTTTTGTTCCATTCTTCTCGGGAGGCGAGAATATAAGCGAGTGCAGTCGGGGTATGGAATGAAGGTTTTAGAAAGGATTGTTTAGTAGTCCTCACCATTTTTGTAAAATAATGTATCAATAAATGTGATGAGGATTTATTTGAGTATAAATATTGTCTGAAGATAATATTTGTATTTAAACTCACAGATTTCTTGTTGTAATAATAAAGTTGTAGTTGTTTCTGTACCATGTATTGACAACTCAGAATGGGTGATGTATACCTATTTTGGGGGCGTCACATTAGTATGAGGCGTATTATTGATATTATCGAATCATTGGGCCGTGTTACAGGATTGTTGTAACCTTAGTCGTCAAGGTTGTAGATTAAAAGATACATTGAATTTATTGAAGATATTGAAATTATTTTCGAACTTTGGTTTGTAATTATTGATTTTGGTTTTGAATGTATATATTGACTATTGTTATCGAACAAGAATATATTATTTTCGAAAAGTATGTTTACTATTATTATTGAATTGAAAAAGTTATTTTGAAAAAATGTTTTGCAAATTGTACTTGATCCACCTAAATAGTAAAGATTGTCACTTACTGGGCTTCATCGCTCACCCTTACATAATTTCTACAGGAAACTGGTTAAGAGTTGAGTATTGTGGCACTTTTGTGGAAGACCGAAAGATATTTTTGTTTAAGAAGTTTACGAATATTTAAAATTATGATAAAGACTTTTGTTTAATGGAGCTGTGTCTCTAAAGTTATATTTTCAGTATTTAGTTATTGAGTCTTAGTGTAAATTTGTTAATGAAAGATTGTTTGATTTCAAGTTAGTTTCATTATTGTGTTTTCGTTTGGGCTGCGCTATTGATATTGTTGTCTTGCGGGTCTTTGGGTTTGTGGCGTGTGGCACTCCGGACATGTAGCGACTTCAAGGTATTACAAATAAGATAAAGTTGTGCCATCCTTTAATCAATCAATCAATCCTTAATACAGTGTCTATATGTCTTGTATAGATTCAATCAACTTCCATGTCTCCAGGGAGGATTCATGGACTCGTGAATCCATCTGACACTCTCTCCCTTGACACCGGCCTCATCTTTGCGCCAATATCTCATGAAATTGAATCCTGAAAAGAACCGTCTCTAACCCGACTGTGGTGAGTGAGGACAAAATCACATAAACTGAAAGACCTGTTTTTAACAGAACTGTGGTGAGTGAGAACAAAGCCACGTAAAAAAAACAAAACAAAAGAGCCAATTGCATTCTTTTGTGAAGGAAAAATAAATAAATTCTTCTAAAATTCTAAAATATTTCAGTTCTTTATCAGCTATATATACAATCTGATGCTATATTAAATACTCATCTTTTACTGTATCTGCAATATTCCTTCCAATTTTCTTGATCAAACCTTTTCTCTTCCTATGAGTTGCATCCATCATACGATTCTATTACTATAGGAACATGAGCTGTATTATTCTCTCCCAAGGAAAAACCTGCATGCATGTATAATACTCATTTTTGCTTCTTAAAGTCTTCTTCACCACAATAGGAAGAAAGTGATGATCATGTGCTTAATAATATTATAGAGCAGTCAATTTATTTCAATTCAGAGGCCACCATCTGCCTAACTTCCTAGCTATCCCCAGCTAATAGATCCTCTTTATTTGTTTAAGCACTCCTTAAGTCACATAACTGTCAATATATCATATATAGTAATTGAAAAGAGAAGAATATGCAGTGTTTTAACTTTTGTCATTAGCTTTATTCTATTCCTTTTCTTATTCTGCTTATGTTAACCTCTTTTATTTAAAGAGCAATCATTGGATCAATTAAAAAAAAAAAATCAAAACTCGAGAACTTGGCATCACCAACTTTTCTAAATAGCAAGAACAAACTATACAACTACCTCTGTCAAAGTGCGTCTTGTTACGGAATACTCAACAAAATTCCTCTTCATTAACGAGTTATTACCCTCTGACATTCATCCCTAACATGGACTTCCAATCATTGCACATGTCTCGATATTCCTCCTCATCATATACTAATCACATTATCACAAAAAGACAAGCTCACAGATAGAGAAGAACAAGTGGTAAGTTGGTTAATTACATAGTGGAAGCCATGTTATAAAAGGGTGCAGCCTCTCTTCTTAATCAACCAACAAATACAGTACTACTTTTGTACAATGTATTCGGTTAAAATATGATACTAGCCATGTGTTGTAGGAATCCAAACTGAGGCAATCTTCAGCTCTTTCCCTTAGTAGTATATGATCAAGTGATCTTCAAATTAGATTTCTCCATGTGCTTACTGCAAATTGCATCACTTTAATCTCTCCATTTGCTACAGCTCCCTCTATAAATATCGAGTTTCTCAACATATCTATATATAGAAGAATCCTTAAAACCTTATTATTATATTTATAGAGATCCTGATCCTCAGGCATATATATACATATACCTCAATGCTGCTGCAGATGGGGTTTCAAGAAATGGTTGAAGGGCGCTTGAGCACTCGTTACGAGATGCTAAACAGCGTGGATGAGAAGGTGGCACAGCCTAGAAGGCGTTGGGCGAAGAAAATGAATGGAAGGCTCAAGGGGTTTAGGCTAGTGCGATCTAGAAGATTGAATTGGAAGGCATTCTCTGTTGTTCTATGGCCTAAAAGGATTGCAGGGATTTATGCTGATATAGTCAACAGAATTTTGAAGATTGATGGTGTATGCCCGGGGATTATATTTACTTGTCAATTGGGACTTCCAGTTCTATCTCATCCTAATGCTAAATGTAGACGGAATGCTCTATGTTTTGAGAGAAAGCCTTGTTTCAATGACATTATTTTCACTAGATAAAATTATCTGATTTCTTCCAAACTGTCTTTGGTATTCCATTGAAATGAGAACTATGTTTCATATTTTGAGCTGTTTGATTATACTTCTGATTTGTAGCTCAAATTGTGACTGACAGTTCTTATTAAGGACATCCCTCAGCAGCATAAAATACATAGAAATTGGATCTAATACCTTTTTGACCAAATTGACTTTAAAAGGCATGTTCTTGGTTGTGAATTGAACAAGTTAAATCTGAATCATAGCATAGTTACTTGATGAACATGTCCTACTAATTTCTCATTTCAAATTCTTGATCTCTTTCACTAATAGTTATAACTGATTATACAATATATGGTCTAATTTGTGAAATTCATGTGGTTCTTTCATTACCACTAGTCAAGAATCATGCGAATAAAGAGTAGCTAACACATAGTTATACATGTTAATAATAGGAGCAGGAAATGTAAAATACATACAAAGATTTACATAAATCATCCAACCACAAGTACCCCATTAGCGCGCCTTATTATCCTTGTCCAGTGATTTTCTTGAACGATATTCAATGGCGAAAACTCAGAAACAGCATAGTTAGCATTGAGGAAGTCCAGCAAAGCCATGTTTAGATGCAAAGCCAGTCATGAACAGCACATAAGAGCCTTTAAGGCTAAACTGAGGCGTAAAAAGGCGCCCCATCTTAACCTTCAAATGAGTCTTCTTTCCATTCTTGGCAAAAGACCGATGCTTTGTTAGTGTCCCTTTTTCTTCACACATCTCTGGCTCTTCTTTGATGGTTGCAAGCTTAGCCTTGAGTATTTCCTCTATGTCCATTCGGGCTTCGGCCTGCAGCCTAGTTTTTCTGCTTGTACAAGCCACTACCCACCAAATTTTTCGACTACCCCTCCTCATATTTTGCTTCAAGATATGGCAAGGACTGGTTACTTGTTTTGGGAAATCTATACTAATACAGAATTCTCAAAGACCATCATCCTAATTCCTACCTACATATATTGCATATGTGGTAGATGGGGAGAAGGGATTTTTTCTTTCTTTCTAAAAGATGGTGTGCTTTTGCTTCTTTACAGCATGGTTTAATCATGAAATGCCTTTGTTCAGTAGATGAACTTTATCTATAAACCAAACCCCATCAAACACATCATGGATATCATATTATAGTATGCTTTTTCAACAACTAAATTAGTTTTTTAAGTAGCTCTCTTCATAGCTAGCTAGTTGCAATTATATAAAAAACAAAAAAGGGCTTAAAACCAAGAAATATGGGAGTTTAAGACCAGAAAATTGCTCAAAATAGTAATAATAATAATAATAATAATAATAATAATAATAATAATAATAATAATAATAAATGAGACTTTTAACTTGGAAGGCCATATTTGACTTTTAATACAACATATTAGTTTGTGGTAAGGTTCATTAATGGCATGTTTAGAAGAGTGAAAAATGTATGTCAATTTCTTTTTAATTTATAACAAGTGAAATTAGGAAAAAGAAATATGTTCTTCCCTTCAATTTGACCATATCCCTCCCCTAGAAAAATAGGGGAATGTAAAAGGTAAGAAGGGTTTACCCTTCACACCCCCTTAAATAAACCATCTATTTTAAACATACATTTTATAATTATTATTTCTAAACATGATCAAATTACTTACAACTAAAAATAGATCAAATATTTAAGTTAATAATCACACTTAACCGAATAATAATTCCACTAAATATTTTTTTTCCCATTGAAAATATATTAAGGATCATATTATATGAACAATTAGCTTAAATTTAATTTTAATTCTTAATTCCACTAAATTATGGAAAATAATAAAATAAATTCCTTAATTATTAATTTTAATTGCTATGAAACATAATAACTCTTTAATATGTAAATTTTAATGAATATAGAAGATAATAAATACGAATTGGAAGGCTTAGCAGGTGGCACACGGCAGTATGACACCTGGTTCCTTCCCTGTTTCTAATCCAATTTCAGCTTATACATAAGAATCTACAGTATAAATTAACTCTATGAATGTGGTCCAATTGCACTTGTTGTACCGTTTAATCATTTGATTTACAGCTTCAGACTGAGATATATACATATACACATATATGTATGTCAGACCCTAATAAGGATCGGCCAAACGGCGGTGATGCGGACAAGGACGGTGGTGGGTCTCGCCGGAAAAATGATGGGAAGAAACAGAGTGCGCATGTGGGTGAAAAACAGAACAGAAAGTCAAAAAGAGTGTCTTTATTTCGATTCAGAAAGGTTCAGAGAAGGAACAAGCTCCCTTCTTCAAATACAACTTGCTGTTTTTTAGGTAAGAGAGATAAAATTGGAGGGTATTGTTTGTGTTTTAATCAGACACCAACTGAGGATTTCCTTGTCGAGTCTGGAGAAAATGACTCAAATTGTTCTGAGTATAGATTTGAGTCATTGAGGACTGTGATTGAGAAAAATGATTTCTTTTGTAAAGAATCCAATACCCATTTGGAGATGAATGCAATTTCAACTTCTAATAGGTTTGATTAGTGAATTGATCTAATTCTCTGTTGGGTTTTGATTGTTGTTTCTGTGATTCATTTTCTTGAGGAAAAGATTGAATCTTTAGTCAATAATGGGTAATTTTACACACTTCTGCCCAACGATTGATGTTATGGTAAGTGGAGGATCATGATTACTATCCATTTATGAGAAAGAGATGGGAAAACAGACTAGTTTTGGTCTGGTTGAATAGATAAAACAGATATTTGGGGCATTTTGGTTGTTGTAAATGTCAATGGGGTAATGATAGTGTATTTCAAAATGGAGTGCTTCATAAGTGGAGTTTGAGGTTTTGTGCATTTTCTCTAGAACTGGTGGAGAGGCTAAAAGTTGAAGTTTTTGAACATGTCGCCCGACATACATTGGGTTTCAGTACTTGAGGATTTAAGGATTTTTAAGTTTGGTTGTGCCTTTCAGTATGAAATTTGACATGTCAGAGTGGAGATCCTGTGGAAGAACATACTGAATTGGTGCAGCTAGTAAAAAGAATAGATTTACCTTGGCCATTATGTGGCAACCATTGGATTCTTTCACAATGTAGATTCTACTTTGTTCTTCATATTTCTTATATTCTCTATTGAAATGTTGAATACTTTGTATAGTTGTAAATTGTGCTTTATGTTGCTTTTAGCACTTTAGAAACTCTTAACCCTTAGTGTTGTCTGTGTGTACAGTTCTAAAACATATTACTGATTTAAGTGAAAAAAGTTTTGTTGTGGAATTTGCACGTTCGTCTTGTTATCTCTATGCTTTGGTAATTCAGTTCATCATTGTCCACGGAACACATTGGGGATGGTTACATTCTTACAGAGATGGTTTGATTTTGCACTGCTGGTATATTGTCGGTAAAGGAACCAACTGCTAAACTTCCAAAATGTGAAAAGATTGTTTTGCAGTTGGGATACATTGACATGAGAACACTGCTTGGCGTCCAAGTTGGGAAATTTCTTCTACTTTGTAATTTAATGTATTGATGGTACAACGTAGGTTTGAGGAACTAACTGCTAAACTTTCAGAGAGTTAAAAGAAGTTTTTGCAGTTGGGATACCAAGCCATTAGACCAGAATGCTCGGTTTTTGGAGCTGGAAATTTTCATCTATGCATATACAGGAAGATAAAGATTGTTTTGTAAACTTTATATTGTGGACGTCTGATCTAGAATTTTGCTTATGTATCGATATACGGCTGAACTTCTTATATTGGTCTGGTTTTGTGTGATGGGAATGGTATGGTCCTGCCTGCCAACTTATCTTGGATTTTACCCAGCAATGAATGATCATACAATATCAGTCTAAATTTCTCAGTATGTTCAGTTATCCCATCCTTGATTGCCTTCTGAAGTTCAAGACTGCTTGGCAACACAGGATCCGGTTAGAATAAAGTGAACTTCATGGTAAGTTCAATTTCACTTCATGACCAATACAGTGCTGACACGCAGGCGGATAGATCACCCTCTCGCCTGCGTGTCAACAATGCATTGGACATGAAGTGAAAGTTCACTTCATGCTAACCACTCCCGGAAACACAAGGTATGGTATATTTTAAACTTAGCATGTCAGTGTGTCGAGTCAGAACAAATCTATGGTAAAGATTTGTAAAATGTACAAGATATTTTATTTTTTTTGGAATGATAGTAGACCCATGTGTCTGTCATTTCCTAATATGAAGTGGGCTGAATTAGTATATCTTTGTTTAAAGTCTGTAAGTAGCGGCAGACACATGATTTTTATGCTTAGATAATAATTTGTAAAAAAAAAAAGGCAAGGAAAAGGTTAAATATCAAAGATGAGAAATGAAAAGACAGTTTTTTTTTTTGTTTTTGTTTTTTTACTTGCTTGCGATATTTAAAGGAGCACAGTGGGGATGATTAGATAAAATAATGGATCTGGTTAACATTAAGTTATTTTTTTTGGTAAGTTGATCAATTGGCTAATAGAATACTGACTAACTTACTTCAAAATAAACTTCATACTAACCACTTTCTAAAATAACCGTTTACCTTTTTCTCTTTTATATGTTCTCAAATTAGAGAAACAAAAATAAAAGAAAATTGTTTGTTTATTTACAATATGTTCATTTACAATTGTTTGTTTATTTACAATTGTTTATTTACAATATGTTTGGTATTCGGAAAACTACACTATACTTTAACATTAATCTTGATATTAAAATTTTGAGTAAAAATCGGATGATCACTTGGGATTTTGACAAAATTTCACATAATGATCACGCGACATTAAAAATTCGACACAAAGATTTGTGGTCGTCAGATGTTTGTTCGGCTACTAGCGTTTGCGGCGATATCGTTTGTAGTGTTTGGACCTCTAGATGCGCCGAGTATTGAGTTATTCAGATTTGATTTACGAAATTTATTATTATAAAATAAAGTTTGATTGTGATTAAACTTTTCGAAAGAATATGATCCGAGTATTAATAAAAAATTATAATTTGAAGAAGTTCGAGTAATTTATCGAATTTTAAAATTTATTCATATTTGAATCATTTATATTTCAAGTCAAGTCAAGTGAATATGAATCGAGTATGAACGGTTTGATTCATTCTACATTATTTCTCAGTGTTTTATTTTAAAATTAAAAAAAATAATGTATATTGTGAATATTTACCCTTTATATCATTTCTCTATAATATGGGATCATAAACAAATTTTCCTACTACTATCCCCACCTCTTACGTTGTGTGCTTTAGAAACCCCCAAAACTTAGCCCAATGGCTTTGGAAGCTGCTCTCTCAAACTTTTCACTTTTATTATAAAAAATAATTCCAAACATAAATAAATAAATAAAAATATCTAAAATTACTCCCAAGAGATCAACTTGTTGGCCCATCCCCAACCACCTCAGCTGGTGGCTGGTGCCCTTACCTTATGAACACGTATCGAGGCCACCATGTCACGTGAGGATGGACATGCTCACGTGCCAAATGGTTAGTCGAACATTTGTATTTTTGGCCCTTTTGGACGGGGAGATGTGGAAAATCGAGAGTTTTGTTTGGAATGGAAGAACCAGCTAGGGTACCAAGTACTTGAAATAATATTTATTTATTATTATTTTTTTTAAATCAGATTTTGACCGGAGTTAACAGCATAATTCTGTTTTTTTTTCCTTAATTTATTTATCTTTTATCTCAATTTCATAATTTTGTTTTTTTTTTCTTAATTTTTTTGGGTGAAGAAAATATTTGAGGGTTTTAGAAATGAGTTTTGTACTGGGATCAATACAAAATTCGATTTCACGCCCGAGATAAATTTAGGAAGTCTTCAAGAATCACGTCAAAAATTTATTAACAATGTAAATATCATTCAAAATTATGACTCTCGTCCAAGACTTGGATAACACGTCACATTGATACTATCAACTTGCCATATCGTCATTCACGACGTCCTTTCTGAAAAATGCCGCTTTGGTGCATTCCACACAAGAAAGTCACCAAATGAAAGGCTCGAGGCTCTTTACTTATGACTTGATATGACAATGATTGGTTTGGTTGCTTGAATTCGCATAATAGGTTGGTTAGAATATGAAAGTTAACAACCTTACAAAAAACGATGAGTAGTTAACCAATCGATTCTTAAAATCACATCAAAGGCAAGTATTTTCAAAGAGATAAGATCGACAAGTAACATGAAAGTGTCGATTTGAATCAACAAGATTTATAAACAGTGGAGGTAACGAAGGTTTCTACTATCGAAGTTTCAACCAATAAGTCAAAGTCTAATTTCTTGAAGTCAAATTTAAATGTTGGTATGCAAGCGAGAGATAAAAGAATAGGTTGAACCGGTATCGAATAAGGTATAGATTTCACAAGAGCTTATGATTAACTTTCCCGTAATAACCTCGTTCGGGTTCCTTGATAAATGCTCTCACTTAAATTGTCGGCTTTGTTTTGTCCGTATCCGCCTTTGGTGCCACCGTTCCAGCTGGACTTGACTTCACTATACGACAAAATCGAGCTAAATGATCTTCTTTTCTTGAAATTTCCACTTCTATTGTGAGACCCCGGATTTTATCAATAAAGATTTAAATTTTGTCGAAATAATTTTTAATATTATGGTGTGAATTTGAGATAATATTATAGTTGTGGGTAGTATTTATAAATTTTGCAAAGTACGCAAGTGGTTATATCATATTCGATTGGTCGGGGAATATTCGGTTTAGCAGGAAATATTCGTACAACGGCTCAATCATTGGTGGACCCCACAACAGAATTATTATCGGATTGAGAAAACAACAAAAATATTTTATTGAAATAACGGCGGAAGTTTTATCGTTGATCTTCATTGAACTACTCGGTAGTAAAAATAATGATAATCGTGTGGTTGCATAGTAGCACCGGTATTGATTATTGATCTTTATGTGAGAAGTCACTCAGGTTTGATTCCATTATTGTCGATTAATAATATGAATTATTATAAAGATAATGACGTTTTATTTTATTCAGTATTATTAACGTAATAAAAGCGAAACATTTTTTATATAAAAATGCGAATACTTTATTAAAGTTATTCTATAAATAGAATATATTATATTTTATTATGCGTAGTGTTGCATAGTGTTTTGCATAGTATTGCATAGTGTTTTGCATAGTAAAATATTTTTATATAAATAGAATATATGATATTTTATTTAAAAGATTTTGCTTTAAAATATGGATGCCAGTTAAAGTAAATCAATCTGACCGCTCATGGATTAATTACTATGCATTCTATTTTTCATAAATGAAGCTCATTCCTTCATTATTTTCTTTACGAATTCAATTGAAACTCTAGAGAGAAAATTATAGATAGAAAGTTTATAGAGAGAAAATGTGACGCCCCAAAATAGGTATACATCACCCATTCCGAGTTGTCAATACATGGTATGTAAAACAACTACAACTTTATTATTACAACAAGAAACTGTGAGTTTAAATACAAATATTATCTTCTGATAATATCTATACTCAAATAAATCCTCATCACATTTATTGATACATTATTTTACAAAAATGGTGAGGACTACTAAACAACTCTCTCTAGAATCTTCATTCCATACCCGACTGTGTACTTTTATATTCTCGCCTCCACGAGAAAAATGGAACAAAAAAAAAGGGTGAGCTCAACTAGCTCAAGAAGAATATTATACGACTAAGATAATATACAACAAATTATCGTTAGTCTTCAACATGGAAAAATCTAATAGAATACTGATAGACAACAAATTTTAAATCAATATTCGCAATGGAAATAATAATTCATTAGAAGAGTTAAGTAGAGAATGCAAACTACTATCTTCCATGTATGAATTTAAAAGTTCATCGCTCATCTTTTATCCCCTGTAACATCAATCAATATATATCCGGAATCACATATTCATCTTTGCACTACTGTGCCAAAGATATTCATCGATTAGTCATGTTCATCTAAACACTGCTCATCTTTGCACTACAGGGCCGAAGATATTCTTCTTAAATCATTCATCTTTGCACTACTGCACCAAAGATATTCCATAATATCATCATTTAAGATCAAGATGATGAAAAATATTTTCAAAGAAACGAATCCAAAGGAAACAAAATGACAAGAATTAAGGATTAAGGATTAAGGATTAAGTACTTTGTGTAAGACCCCAGCTTTTATAAATAAAGATGAATTTTTTCTATAAATATTATTTTGAATATTATGGAATAAATTTGATATAATGTTATAGTTGTGGGTAATATTTATAAATTTTGCAAAGTATGCAAGTTGTTATAAAATATTAGTTTAGTCGGGGAATATTCTTTTGTTAGGGAATATTCTATTGAATGGCTCAATCATTGGTGGACCCCATGTGAAATTATTATCGGATTGAGAAAACGACAAAAATATTTTATAAAAATAACTACGGAGGTGTTACCGCTAAAAAGCATTGAACTACCCATTTGGTAAAAATACGATACTGGCGTAGTTGACAAGAGTAGACACGGTATTGATTATTGATCTTACGTGAGAAGTCACTCACCATGCTCAATTATTACTACTGATAATTCTTTGCATCATATCTCTTATATTATTGATTCAATTATTGTCACAATCATCATCAGATAATATGTTATAGTATTAAATCAATAATTGAGACGACAAGTTATAAATGATTAATAATTGTTGAAAGATTAAATATGTGTTGATGAAAAAAAATGATTTGTGGTAAGTTTGATTATTTTATGGGGGCTCATATGTCATCATCTAAGAGTCTCTTCGTCGATAGTAATTAATTACCTTGTGAATAGTATTTACCTTCGTCGATAGTAATTACCTTCGTCGATAGTAATTACCCTTGTGAATAGTATTTACCTTCGTCGATAAGTAATTACCTTCGTCAATAGTAATTACCCTTGTGAATAGTATTTACCTTCGTCAATAGTATTTACCTTCGTTAATAGTAATTACCTTTACCAGACGTCGAACCACTTGTCGTTTCACATTACTGGTCGAACCACTTGTCGTTTCACATTACAAAAGCGTCAACCGGTCGTCGAGCCACTTGCCTTTTCACACTAAGGGTGCTAAGCTAGAAATCTTCTATAAATAGAGGCCTGGGGCTTCATTATTTTTCACGAATTCATTCAAGCTATAGAGAGAAAAGTATAGAGAGAATAAGAGAGAAAGAAGAAGAGTATTTTGTTACTACACCGCTTCTTGCAGATTCAATCTCCTACCAAATGTAAGGGGTGTTATTCTTTCTTATTCATGAAGAGAATCATTGTTATTCCATTGCTTATTATTACTGCTTGGAATAACTTTTGTATAAGTGGTTTACCCTATACTTGGTGACATTCTTTTATTATTCATTGGAACATCACATGCATGTGTTTTTACACATTTACTGGTTCCGCTCTTTATTATTATTCATTGGAACATCCATCATGTGTGTTTTTACACCTGGACTGGTTAAAATCTTTATTATTATTCTGTTGGAACATCCATGCGTGTGTTTTACACCTACCTGGTTAAAATTTTTATTATTCTCTGTTGGAATATCCTATCATGTGTTTTACAGGATCCGGTTCTATCTTTATTATTCTCATTTGAACATCCCGCTTGCAGTGAATTTCACCCGACTGGTTCCGTTATTTATTATTCTGCTGGAATAACTTTGCATGCGATCTATCGCATGCATGGTGATTTCTTTTGTTATTCCATCCTTTATTATACCCAGGTTGGTTAAAACTTTGACTTCTATACTCCATGAAATTAGTAGAATATCCTTGATATTTGCGTTTCATCCATATCTTTCATGGAAATATTCTTCCGATCATTCTTGAATTTTACTAATTTGGACGTTAATAATTCTGGATAAAATAATTCTTGAACTTGTTTTATTGAATTCTTATATCATTGTCATCATCCTCATGTTTATATTTTTTTAAAGTCATCTGTGGCTCAGTAGTGGATAGATGGACTTGGTATGATTATGACCGAGAGACTATTCGGTTAATCATGGCCGTAATGTTACAAATGATGTGGTAAAAATCCTCGATGGTAGTAGTGCATTGATGGATGATTGTTGGCATGATCATGACCATTAATGAATACACAAATATTATTGGCGCGTAGTGCATGAATAATTGTGGTCGTGATACTTAAAGAATATCCTCGGCCGTAGTAGTGGGGGGTGATTCGATGATGTGAAATATTTATTAAAGTTTGAGTCTCATTATAAATGTGATGAAAAACCTTTTAAAACCTAAAAGATAGTATACTTTATTTTCTACTTGACTCTTTTAATGGATTGCATATTCATTGCAGATTAAACCGGTTTGTTTATTGTATTTTATCGCTTAAACATTATTGAAGACTATTGATAATTTATTCTGCATTATCTTAGTCATAATATTTCTTCTTGGGCTAGTTGAGCTCACCCTTTCTTTCACCGTTTCTCTTGAAATGATAATATAAATTTGGGACGAGTCGGGAAGCAGTGATGGTCCTGAAGATAGCATTAGTAGTCCTCAATATTCTGTAAAATAGTGTGATAATAACTATAATGAGGACTTTTTATTTTGAGTTTGTATAATATCTAGTAGGCGATATTTGTATTTAAACTCACGCTTTATGTCGTATTGCATACGGCAGCTTATGTTAATAAGTTGTTTTTAAATTCTGTACCATGTAAAGTGTCGACCCAAGATGGGTGATGTATACCTAATTTTGGGGGCGTCACACTTTGTTTTATTCACGTCCAAAAATACCTCAAAAATAATCGCAGTGGTGTAAAATTCAAGAATGATCAAAACATGGATACAATCAAAGCTAGTATCCGAATAGATGTTTTGGACAAAAAGAAGAAATTTTATTTTTCCATGAATAGTTCCAAGATATCGTGAATAGTAACTCAAACCAAAAGATAGAAATTCCACAAAAAACATCTTCACGCTTCATGAATAGTACTACTCGTGAATAAGAACTTCGTGAATAGTAACTCATGAATAGTAACTTCGTGAATAGTAACTCATGAATAGTAACTCAGAGCATGGAAAAGTTCCAAATTTGATAAAAACTTCAGATCAATATTTGAAAGATAATGATATTGAAGAAATAATATCATTACGAAAAAAAATAATATCCCTTACCTCGAAAGATTAAGACTTCTAGTTGGAATACTGGATATAGTCTTTGAAGGAACTTGCGACCGTCTAACAATACTCAAAGTATACTCAAAATACTCACAAGAATACGCTCGATAATATAGAGAGAAAACTTGAGTTACGGTGTGATTTTCAATTCTAACTTAAGACCCTATTTATAGGAAATTCTTTAGAACACCAAAGCGAAAATTTTCATAAATTAATAATATAATTATATAAATTTCCTACACATGCCTAGAATCTGATTTCAGCCATCAAACACATGCCACATTCTAGAAAAAGTAAGAAAAACGTTTTTCTAATTTTAAATATTTTAAACTTCCAAAATCAATTATTTGAGACTTGAACTTCAATAATTCATAATAAATAGCCCTTTCATTAGAAAATTCGAATCTCATGAGTTTTTATAGGAAATTCAATTATCTACAACTTTACAGAAGAAAGTTTTTCCAAATTCCAAATAGAAATTGACCAAATCCACAAAACCAGGCGATTTTACTTTATATAATCAAATTTCATCGATAAATGGGGTCCAATCATGTTTAACATGTTTTACACATTTATTGCAACAAAAATACTCTTCCTCCTCGTATACTCATATATCCCACATTCGTTGTAAAAAATATCACCATTATTATATTATTAAAATATAATAATATATTTAAATGAATTATTTTATCGTAAAAAGATAAAATTTCAATTTTCAACAATTGTCACATTAAAAATTTCTCCATCTATATCCACATAAAATCAATATTTTTCTCATCATATGAATCAATAATTAATTATTCACAAATAATATTTCGAATCACAATATTGTTACCAGAAGCGTTCCCAAGAAAGAGGGCTTTCCAATAAGAATTTCTCCTTATCTTGGCCTGATTTAGGTGACCAAACCTCTCCTTAGATGTAACTTTCTAGACATTGCCAATAATGTTATCTAATAATATTATTCAGATAATATGAATTATTGTTTCGATAATAAAAAATAATTGTGTAATGACAATTATTGAAACAACAAAGAATATAAAATATCAACGCAAAGAATTATTAACTCAATAAAATCTTTGAATAAGAATTACCGTAACCATTATTGAGTAGTGCCTTCTTCGTAAGAATCAATAATTGGTGCAATACTGGTAGTTATTCTTGTGTTTTAACCACCGAGTATTTTAACAAGATAATCAGTAACAATAACTACGCCATTATTTTTAACCAACTTATATTTGTGCGTTTTCTTCATCCAATCGGTTTTAGTTATGGGGCCCACACATGGTCTTGCTGTCAATATTTAAATATTCCCTTGACGATCACGAATATTCCACGACCAAACGAATATTCCCAACAACAATGAATATTTTATAACCACTTGCTTATTTTGAAATATTTATGTATTTTACCCCTAACTATCCACATTAATCACATCAACCCTTACTATTTCAAAATAATAAATAGAGAAAATTAAATTTCATTAATAATAAGTTGGGGTCTTACGGAAAATCTATAGAGAGAAAGAAGAAGAGTATTCGGTACTTCACTACTTTGATATCCGAAGTGTCTTTTACGGTAAGGAGTATTATTTGTTGTTGTACCGTAAGGTGTTATTCTTTCTTATTCATGAAGAGAACTTCATTATTCCATTCATTATTATTACATTGGAATAACTTTTGTAAAAGTGGTATACCCTATACATAACACGTATATCTTGTAGAATTCTATACTTGGTGAAATCCTTATGTTATTCCATTCTTATTTATTCTGGAATAACTCGTATACGCCAATCCCCTATACTTGGTGATCTTCTTCATTATTCCATTCTTTATTATTACATTTGGAATATCACATGCATGTGTTTTACACCTTTAACACAGTTCCATTGTTTATTATTCGCATTTATTATTACATTGGAATATCCTCATGCGTGTTTTTTACCCAGGACCTAGTTCCATTGTTTATTATTCAAAGATTTATTATTACATTGGATCATCCTATCGTGCAGAATTTCACCGACACAATTCCGTTATTATTATTCTATTGGAATAACTTTGCTCATCAAGCACCGCATGCATGGTGATTTCTTTTGTTATTCCATTCTTTATTATACCCATTGGTTAAAACTTTGACTTCTATACTCCATGAAATTAGTAGAATATCTTTGATATTTGCGTTTCATCCAAAGATCTTTCATGGAAATATTCTTCCGATTATTCTTGAATTTTACTCTACAAAACAAGATCATGTTGACAATTTGGGCGTTAATAATTCTGGATTAAATAATTCTTGAACTTGTTTTATTGAATTATTATGTCATTGTCATCATCCTCATGTTATATTATGTTATCTTTGGCTTACGTGCATAGATGAACTTAGTATGATTATGACCCTGAGGATCATTCGGTATAATCATGGCTTGATATAAATGATGTGACAAAAGTCCTCATGGTGGCACATGTAATGCGGTGATGGATAGTTTTTGGTATGATTATGACCGAGGGTGATTCGGTATAGTCACGACCATTGATAATTTGATGAAAATCCTTGGCCGTGGTACGGGGATGATTAGATATTGTGGTTTATTCATTAAACGGGTGTTTGAAAAGGTGAGGATACCTCGCTTTCATTTCCGCTTTCCAATTCCCAGGTCATTTCCTCTATAGCATGATTCCTCCACGAAACTTTAACTTGTGGTATGACCTTTGCTTGGCGTAGGACATGCTCCTTCCTATCCAAGATCTTAACAATTACCTCCTCATACGTTAAGTCTTCTTATTTCGTCCTGGTTCTAACTCTATAACGTGGTTCGGGTCTTTCACATATTTACGAAGTACGGATATGTGAAATACATTATGAACACGAGACAACTTTGGAGGTAACGCGAGTCTATAGGCTACATTTCCTACTCGGTCAAGAATTTGAAATGGACCAATAAATCGTGGATTGAGCTTTCCTCTCTTCCCAAATCTTGTAACTCCCTTCCATGGAGCAACTCGCAACAACAATACATGATCCCCACACTAAATTCCACGTACTTTCGATGAAGATCTGCATAACTCTTTTTGTCGATCTTGTGTCGTTTGTATCGTTAATGAATCATTTGGATCTTTTCCGTAGTCATACGTACTCAACTCGGGTCCCAACAAAGGTGTTGCTTCACCCACCTCGTCCCAACATCTTTGGAGAGCGACACTTTCGTCCATATAATGCTTCAAATGGAGCTACACCTATACTTGCACGATAATCTGTTGTTGTAGGAGAATTCCACCAATGGTAAATACTTATCCTAACCGCCTTTGAAGTCTAGGACACGAGTCTTAATAAATCTTCAAGAGTTTGAATAGTCCTTTCGATTGTCCGTCCGTTTGAGCGATGGTATGCCGGCCAGATCGAATCAGAATCTGCGCTCATAGCTTTTTGCAAGCTAACCCAAAATCTTGAAGTGAATCTTGGGTCACGATCCAAACTATGGATACTGAGCATGCCATGCAACCTCACAATCTCATTCACGTCATATACTAAAGAAGACGTTCAAGTGAATAAGTCTCCGTGTCGGCAAGAAAATGAGCGAGACTTGGTTAATCTATCAACAATAACCCAAATAAAGATTGATGCCTCGAGAAACGTAGGAAGAAGACCCCGTACGAAATCCATGGTAATGTGTTCCCACTTCCATTTCGGAATCTCAAGTGGTTGCAACGGACCCTTAGGTACTAGATGCTCCGCCTTTACACATTGACAAGTTAAACACATTGAGATAAACTTTGCAATCTCTCTCTCATATTGTTCCACCAAAATGTATGTCAAGATCACGATACATTTTAGTACTTCCGAGATGGATTGCAAATGGTGTATTGTGTGCCTCTATCATAATCTTGTACTTCAAATCGAGTCGTTAGGAACACAAAGTCTAGAGTGGACTCAAATATTCCTTCTTCATCAATTCTCGCCTAGTAATAGCTCCTTCTTGTATTTCTTCTTCATCATACGCATCATTTCCGGGTTGGTGGCTTGAAAGCAACCTTAACTTTTTCTATTAAAGTTGGCTCTGTCGCATATACTTGACATCATCGCACTCGTTCTCGCATATGATCTTCTAATCAACGTCGTCACTACCACGCTCGTTTTCCGGGATGGTATTGAATAGTGTGGTCGTAGTCTTTCAATAGCTCGAGCCAACGTCATTCGACGCCGATGTTGAGTTCTTTTGAGTGAAGAAATATTTAAGGCTTTTATGGTCCAATATATCTCCACTTTCTCCCCATATAGATAGTGCCTCTATATCTTTAAGCGCAAAAACGATCATTGCTAACTCTAGATCATGAGTAGGATAATTCCTCTCATACTCTTTAAGTTGTCGCGAGGCATAGTAGGCTATGACTTTCCCACGTTGCATGAGAACACATCCTAACCCTTTGCACTCAAGCATCATTTGTAGATAACAAATCCATCCGAACCGGATGGTATTGTTAGAAACAGTCTTAAAATAAGTCTCCTCTTAAGCTCTTGGAAACTCTTCTCGCATTCTTCACTCCAAACGAATTTTGTATCCTTCCGGAGTTAGTGAGTTAATGGAGTAGCGATTCGAGAAAACCCTTCCACGAATCTCCGATAATAACCAATAAGCCCAAAAAGCTCGTCTTCTTGATCCACCGACTTGGTTGCTCCCAACTTTGTATTGCTTCAATCTTCACGGATCAACAGATACTCCATGTTTCGACACCACGTGCCCAAGGAATGTTACTTCCTCGCCGAACTCGCATTTCTTCAATTTGGCATATAGTTTGTTTTCACGAAGCCTTTGGAGTACCAAATTTCAAATGGTGCTCATGATCTTCACGGCTTTTGGAATATATGAGGATGTCATCAATAAAGACAACAACAAACCGATCCAAATATTCCTTAAATACTCGGTTCATCATATCCATTAAAGTCAAGTAGGAGCATTAGTCGATCCAAAAGACACGACTAAGAATTCATAATGCCCATACTGAGTTCAAGGCGCTCTTTGGAATATCCTCGATTCTAATCTTCAAATTGATGATATCCGAATCGAAGATCAATTTTGAAAAGAATTGTGCCCTTACAGAATCGGGTCAAACAAGTCATCAATCACGAGGTAGAGGATACCTATTCTTGATGGTGACATGGTTTAATTCCGATAATCAATACAAAGTCGCATACTCCGTCTTTTCTTCTTTACGAATAGAGCAGAGCACCCCAAGGAGATGTACTAGGGACGAATGAAACCGATGTCCAACAATTCAGTAGTTGGACCTTTAACTCCTGAAGTTCAATAGAGCCATTCGATATGGGGTTTTAGAAATGGGCTTTGTGGCGCCCCAAAATTAGGTATACGTCACCCATCTTGGGTCGCCACTTACATGGTACATAAATTCAAATACAACTTACTAATATAACTGCATTATGCAATCGACGTAAACTGTGAGTTTGAATACAAATATTGTCTACTAGATATTATACAAACTCAAAAGGAGTCCTCATTACAACTATTATCACACTATTTCACGTAATAGTGAGGACTACTAATGCTATCCTCTCGACCATTACTTACTCCCCTCAGGCTAAATCCCATTATGTTCTCATTTCACAAGAGAACGGTGAAAGAAAGGGTGAGCTCAACTAGCCCAAGAAGAAATATTATGACTAAGATAATGCGAGAATAAATTATCATTAGCCTTGTGATGTTAAAACCGATAAAATACAATAGATAACCGACCGGTTTAATCTGCAATGGAATAAGCAATTCATTAAAAGAGTCAAGTAGAGAAATAAAGTCTACTATCTTTTAGGTTTTAAAAGGTTTTCATCAATTTTATCATTGAGACTCGACAATAATAAATAAACCACCACATCTAATTATCCCTCGCACCACGAGTCAAGGATTTTCATCAAGTTATCAATGGTCATGACTATACCGAATCACCCACGGTCATAATCATACCAAAACTATTCATCACCGCATTACAAAGCCACCGAGGACTTTTGTCACATCATTTATATCAAGTCATGATTATACTTAGAATGATCCTCGGTCATAATCATACTAAGTTCATCTATGCACGTAAGCCAAAGATAACATAATATAACATGAGGATGATGATAATGACATAATAATTCAATAAAACAAGTTCAAAAATTATTTCATCCATGAATTATTAACGTCCAAATTGTCAACATAATATCTTTTTTATAGAGTAAAATTCAAGAATGATCGGAAGAATATTTCCGTGAAAAGATCTTTGGATGAAACGCAAATATCAAGGATAATCTACTAATTTCATGGAGTATAGAAGTCAAAGTTTTAACCAATTTGGGTATAATAAAGAATGGAATAACAAAAGAAATCACCATGCATGCGGTACTTGGCAGATGATGGTGTTATTCCAATGTAGAATAATAATAACGGAACCAGTCGTGAAATTTACAAGCGACAGGATGTTCCAACAGAATAATAAAGATGGAACCCGATCCGGTGTAAAAAACATGATAGGATATTCAACGTAATGATAAAGATTAACCAGTCCCGTAAAACACATGAGATGGATGTTCCAATGTATAATAAAAAGCGGAACCGTGTCCCGTAAAACACATGCACGTGATGTTCCAATGAATAATAGAAGAATGTCACCAAGTATAGGGTAAATCATTAGACACTGAGTTATTCCAATGTAATAAATAAGAATGGAATAACATAAGGATTTCACCAAGTATAGGATATATGCGCATACGACAAGTTATGTATAGGGTATACCACTTTTACAAAAGTTATTCCAACAAAATAATAATGAATGGAATAATGTAAGTTCTCTTCAAGAAGAAAGAATAACACCCTTACCGTAAAAAGAACCGAATATAGAAGTAGTGAAGCAGCGAGAATACTCTTCTTCTTTCTATAATTTTCTCTATATAAACTTCTCTCATAATTTCTCTCTAGAGTTTCAATGAATTAAGTAAGAAAATAATGAAGGAATGAGCTTCATTTATAGGAAAATGGAATGCATAAGAATTAATCCATGAACGGTCCAGTTGATTTACTTTAATCGACGGTCCATATTTAAAGAAAAATCTTTTAAATAAAATATAATATATTCTATTTATATAAAAATATTTTACTATGCAAACACTATGCAATACTATGCAAAAACACTATGCAACACTATGCATAATAAAATATAATATATTCTATTTATAGAATAACTTTAATAAAGTATTCTATTTTATATAAAAGATGTTTCGCTTTTATTACGTTAATAATACTGAATAAAACAAAACGTCATTATCACTATAATAATTCATATTATTAATCGACAATAATGGAATCAAACCGGTGACTTCTCACATAAGCATCAATAATCAATACCGTGTCTTACTATGCGCAACCACACGACATTCTTTGTATTTTTACTAATGAAAGTAGTTCAACAAGAACTACGGTAAAACTTCCGCCGTTAATTCAATAAAATATTTTTGTCGTTTTCTCGATCCGACAATAATTACATTAGGGGTCCACCAATGATTGAGTAGTTATCACGAATATTCCCCGGTAAACCAAATATTCCCAACCCAATCGAATATAATATAACCACTTGCATACTTTGCAAAATTTATAAATACTACCCACAACTATAATATTATCTTAAATTCACACCATAATATTAAAAATTATTTCAACAAAATTTAAATCTTTATTGATAAAATCTGGGTCTCACGGTGCTTTATACCGGAGTTCAAGATCAATAAAGAATTCAACTTCACGCTAAGGGGTGAGCCGGAAGTTCTTCAGAAATACGTCGGGAAAGTCAATAACAACAGAATATTATTCGAATTTGACGTGTCTTTATTCAAATCCATAACATGGGCTAAGAAAGCTTGACATCCGCTTTTCAATAAACGAATAACTTTATGATTAGATATGACGGTGATTGATTTTAATGGTTTAGTTGCTTGAATTAATAACAACAGTTTGGTTAGGAATATGAAAACTAACAACCTTACGAAAAACAATCAATTTTGGCGTGATGAGTAGTTAACCAATCAATCCTAAAATCACATCAAAAGAAAGTATCTTTAAAGAGATAAGGTCAACGGTAAGGTGATGGTGCCAAATTGAATCAAACAAGATTTATAAACGAAGTGGATGTGATGAAAGTTTCTCTAACGGAGTTTCCACGAGATAGGTCAAAGTCTAATTTCTCCTGAGTCAAGTTTAAACGTTGAGCACATGCAGAGAGATAAATGAATGGGTAGCACCGGTATCAAGTAAGGTATAAACTTCGCAAGAATTTATAAATAGCTTACCCGTGATCACCTCGTTTGGGTTCCTCGCATTATGACCAATCCACAACAAACGCTTCTTCCCTAATCGTTGACTTTGACTTTTACTCGACGATCTTTTGAGTCACCGTCCCCATTGAACTAGGTTTATTCATCGTCATGATCTCGAGCAATATGTCCTTCCTTTCCACAATTATAGCATACCTTGAATCGTTGGCGCTTTGACCGATATGTCCTCTTTTTCGCATTTATAACATATATGGCCTTGGTGGTCGTTCTCCTCCCTTAGAACCGATTCTTCTTAAGACTGCTGTCTTCTTACATGGTCGTTGTTAAATCTCCTCTTTTTAAAATCTCCTCCCGACTTCGCTTCTTCTATTTTCATGGCCATGATTACCACCGGAGAGGTTACTATTTTGTCCGAGTCTTTTTCTTTCTCCATTGGTTATCATTATTACATTGATTGCTATCTCCGATACGATCCTCGGTTGTGGTCCTCAACATGTAGTACTCGTTATCTCGCCAAATAATTGAGCCCTATTTACAACATCTCGAATAGAGAAAAATTTATGAGAAATGAGATCTTGACGTATCTTAGGTTTCAAACCTCTAAGAAACATCCGTGTCATACGTTCCTCATTCTCCACCAAATGAGGTGCAAACTCGATAACTCTGCAAACTTTGCCTCGTCTTTGAGACACCATCATGTTGTTTTGCTTCTAATCGATGAACTCCACTTCCTTCATATACGACGAACACTTTCGGAAAGTATTTGTCATTAAATAGTTCTGAAACGCGTTTCCCAAGACATCTTTGAAAGTCTTGGTGGATGGATGCGCTTCACAACTCCCACCGATGATCTGCCTTACGGAACATAAGGTGGCGAATGGAACCTTCTGTTCTCTCCGTGCATCCCAAGACATCGAATATCTTGGTAATTTGTTTGACCCATGTTTCCGCCATTATCGGATCGGCTTTCCTTTAAATTCTGGTGGTCCCAACTCTTTGAATCGCTTGGTGTGACAACCCGTGAATTGCTATCATTTCCTCCTCAGATTTTGAACACGAGTCTCCTCGTGCGATTTTGCATGAATCTTGCAAAAAGCTTCTAAACATCCCCTCGTTCATCATCTCGCTTCCGGTGGTGTTGTTCACAGGAGGAACATTGCCACTGTTGTTGCTCTCTCCTCGTTGGTGAGTCTGAGCGCCTCCACGGTCTCATTTCCATTGTTAATATTCTCAATTCGACATTCTCAAATCTTTATAAAAAAAGGGTTAATTAAGGAAATCAATATATCACATAATATCCCTATATCTTGACCAACTAAAAAATAAAGCTTAGGTAGGACACACTTGGCGAAAGGATTTACTTCGCCTCTCCTTTCCTAGTTCTATTCCCCGATCTCATGGGAGATCATATCCCAAGCTCGATACCAACCGTGGCGCCCCAAAATAGGTATACATCACCCATTCTCGAGTTGTCAATACATAGTATGTAAACAACTACAACTTTATTATTACAACGATAAAAGCGTGAGTTTAAATACAAATATTATCTTCTGATAATATCTATACTCAAATAAATCCTCATCACATTTATTGATACATTATTTTACAAAATGGTGAGGACTACTAAACAACTCTCTCTAGAACCTTCATTCCATACCCCAGACTAAATGCTTCGCTATATTCTCGCCTCCGAGAAAAAATAGAACAAAAGGAAAAGGGTGAGCTCAACTAGCTCGAGAAAGAATATTATGACTAAGATAATATACAACAAATTACCGTTAGTCTTCAACAGGAAAATCTAATAGAATACAATAGACAACAAATTTTAAATCAATATTCGCAATGAAATAATAATTCATTAGAAGAGTTAAGTAGAAATGCAAACTACTATCTTCCATGTATGAATTTAAAAGTTCATCGTCATCTTTTATCCTGTAACATCAATCAATATATATACGGAATCACATATTCATCTTTTTTGCTACTCTGAGCCAAAGATATTCATCGATTAGTCATGTTCATCTAAACACTGCTCATCTTTGCACTACTGCCAAAGATATTCTTCGAAAATCATTCATCTTTGCACTACGCATCAAAGATATTCCATAATATCATCATTTAAGATGAAGATGATGAAAAATATTTTCAAAGAAACGAATCCAGTGAAACAAAATGACAAGAATTAAGGATTAAGGATTAAGGATTCGTACTTTGTTTTATTCACGTCCAAAAATACCTCAAAAATAATCGCGATGGTGTAAAATTCAAGAATGATCAAAACATGGATACAATCAAAGCTAGTATCCGAATAGATATTTTTGGACAAAAAGAAGAAATTTTATTTTTCGATGAATAGTTCCGATATCGTGAATAGTAACTCAGACACCAAAAGATAGAAATTCCACAAAAACATCTTCACGCAACTTACGTAATAGTACTCGTGAATAAGAACTCATGAATAAGTAACTCGTGAATAATAACTCATGAATAGTAACTCTGACATGGAAAAGTTCCAAATTTGATAAAACTTGGATCAATATTTCAAATAATGATATTGAAGAAATAATATCATTACTGAAAAAATATAATATCCCTTACCTCGAAAGATTAAGACTTCTAGTTGGATATCTGGGATATAGTCTTTGAAGGAACTTGCACCGTCTAACAATACTCAAAGTATACTCAAAATACTCACAAGAATACGCTCGATAATATAGAGAGAAAACTTGAGTTTACGGTGTGATTTTCAATTCTAACTTAAGCACCTATTTATAGGAAATTCTTTAGAACACCAAAGCAGAAAAATTTAATAAATTAATAATATAATTATATAAATTTCCTACACATGCCTAGAATCTGATTTCAGCCATCAAACACATGCCACATTCTAGAAAAAAGTAAGAAAAACGTTTTTCTAATTTTAAATATTTTAAACTTCCAAAAATCAATTATTTGAGCTTGAACTTCAATAATTCATAATAAATAGCCCTTTCATTAGAAAATTCGAATCTCAAGCGAGTTTTTATAGGAAATTCAATTATCTACAACTTTACAGAAGAAAGTTTTTCCAAATTCCAAATAGAAATTGACCAAAAATCCACAAACAGGCGATTTTTACGGGCTATAATCAAATTTCAATCGATAAATGGGGTCCAATGACATGTTTAACATGTTTTAAACATTTATTGCTACAAAAATACTCTTCCTCCTCGTATACTCATATATCCCACATTCGTTTGTAAAAATATCACCATTATTATATTATTAAAATATAATAATATATTTAAATAATTATTTTATCGAGAAAAGATAAAATTTCAATTTTCAACAATTGTCACATTAAAATTTTCTCCATCTATATCCACATAAAATCAATATTTTTCTCATCATATGAATTAATAATTAATTATTCACAAATAATATTTCGAAATCACAATATTGACAACCGAGGTTCCTCCTGGAAAGAGGGGGGCTTTCCAATAAGAATTTCTCCTTCTTGGCGGCGCAATTAGGTGACCAAACCTCTCCTTAGACGTAACTTTCTAGACATTGCCAATAATGTTATCTAATAATATTATTCGGATAATATGAATTATTGCTTCGATAATAAAAAATCTTGTGTAATAACAATTATTGAAACAAAGAAATATAAAATATCAACGCAAACAATTATTAACTCAATAAAATCTTTGAATAAGAATTCTGTAACCATTATTGAGTAGTGCCTTCACGTAAGAATCAATAATTGGTGCAATACAGGTAATATTTCTTGTGTTTTTAACCAATTTGAAGTATTTTAACAAAGATTATACTTGAATAACTACGCTAGTTATTTTTAACCAACTTATATTTGTCGTTTTCTTCATCCAATCGGTTTTCAGTTATGGGGCCCACACATGGTCATTCTGCCATGTAGCATTTAATATTCCCCGACAATGCATTTAATATTCCACGACCAAACGAATATTCTCGACAACAATGAATATTTTATAACCACTTTAGCTTATTTTGAAATATTTACGTATTTTACCCTAACTATCCACATTAATCACATCAACCCTTACTATTTCAAAATAATAAATAGAAAATTAAATTTCATTAATAATAAGTTGGGGTCTTACGAAAATCTATAGAGAGAAAGAAGAAGAGTATTACGGTACTTCACTACTTTGATATCCAAAGTGTCTTTTACGGTAAGGGGTATTATTTGTTGTACAGTAAGGGGTGTTATTCTTTCTTATTCATGAAGAGAACTTACATTATTCCATTCATTATTATTACATTGGAATAACTTTGTAAAAGTGGTATACCCTATACATAACATGTATATATGCAGCGAATACTATACTTGGTGAAATCCTTATGTTATTCCATTCTTATTTATTACATTGGAATAACTTTGTATCGCGAATCCCCTATACTTGGTGATCTTCTTACATTATTCCATTCTTTATTATTACATTGGAATATCACATGCATGTGTTTTACACAGGACTGGTTCCATTGTTTATTATTCGCATTTATTATTACATTTGAATATCACATGCATGTGTTTTTACACCTAACCTGGTTCCATTGTTTATTATTCAAATTTATTATTACATTTGGATCATCCTATCGGTGTGAATTTCACGACGACACGTTCCGTTATTATTATTCTATTGGAATAACTTTGTACATGCTGAGCATCTGCGTGCATGGTGATTTCTTTTGTTATTCCATTCTTTATTATACCCAGTTGGTTAAAACTTTGACTTATACTCCATGAAATTAGTAGAATATCTTTGATATTTGCGTTTCATCCAATATCTTTTCATGGAAATATTCTTCGATTATTCTTGAATTTTACTCTACAAAACAATGATCATGTTGACAATTTGGGCGTTAATAATTCACGGATTAAATAATTCTTGAACTTGTTTTATTGAATTATTATGTCATTGTCATCATCCTCATGTTATATTATGTTATCTTTTGAACTTACGTGCATAGATGAACTTAGTATGATTATGACCGGGGATCATTCGGTATAATCATGGCTTGATATAAATGATGTGACAAAAGTCCTCGATGGCACATGTAATGCGATGATGGATAGTTTTTGGTATGATTATGACCGGGGGTGATTCGGTATAGTCATGACCATTGATAATTTGATGAAAATCCTTGGCCAGTAGTGCGAGGATGATTAGATATTGTGGTTTATTCATTAAAGCGAGTCTTAGTGATAAAATTGATGAAAACCTTTTAAAACCTAAAAGATAGTAGACTTTATTTTCTACTTGACTCTTTTAATGGATTGCATATTCAGTTGCAGTTAAACTGGTTGTCTATTGTATTTTATCAGTTTAACATTGTTGAAGGCTAATGATAATTTATTACGCATTATCTTAGTCGTAATATTTCTTCTTTGGGCTAGTTGAGCTCACCCTTTTCTTTCACTTTATTCTCTTGAAATGAGAACATAGGCTTGGGACGAGTCGGGGAGCGGAGTAATGGTCGAGAGGATAGCATTAGTAGTCCTCACTATTACGTGAAATAGTGTGATAATAGTTGTAATGAGGACTCCTTTTGAGTTTGTATAATATCTAGTAGACAATATTTGTATTCAAACTCACGATTTTATGTCGTATTGTACCACGACGATTATATTAGTAAGTTGTATTTGAATTTATGTACCATGTAAGTGGCGACCCAAGATGGGTGGCGTATACCTAATTTTGGGGGCGTCACGGTTGGTATCGAGCTTAGGGATATGATCCACAGCTGAGATGTGAGATAAGAACTAGGAGGGAGAGCGGAATTTCTTATTTAGTATGACCTACCTAAATTTATTTGGTATTTAATTGGTCGGTCGAGTATAGGGATAATATGTGATATGTTAATTAACCCTTGTTTTGTGGCGGTGTTTGAGAATGGAATCAAAATGTTGAGATAATCAATGAAGCACATGAGAGTGTTGATTCACTTTCAAACAAAAGGTAACGACCAACAACACGATAATAATCATCTTCTGGTGGCAATGGCTATCGAATAATGATAACCATCGTGGGGAAATTATCATGCTAAGAATGGTAACCACTTGGTGGTAATCATGGCAAAGATAATAGAAGTGGAAATTGCAAGAAGAAGAAGGTCATTTAGCTTCGATTTTGTTGTGCACCAAAGTCAAGTCTAGGCTGGGGCGGTGGCACCAAAGGTGGATATGGACAAAACAAAAGTCGTTGGTTTTAGGAAGTGTATTTTTCATGACTTCTCAAAAAGCGAGTAACCCGACGAAGTTAGCACGAGTTAGTTAATTATAAATTCTGAAAGTCTATACCTTATAAGATCTGGGTTCTACCCATTATTTTATCTCTCTTGCTTTGCGTTCAACGTTTAAATTTGACTCAGGAGAAGTTAGACTTTGACTTATTAGTTGAAACTTCGTTAGTAGGAGCCTTCGTTACCTCCACTATTTTATTAATCTTGTTGTTTCAAATAAACACTTTCACGTTCTTATCGATCTTATCTTTTTGAAAATACTTGCCTTTGAGGTAATTTTTTGGAATCGATTGATTAACTACTCATTATTCTTTTTGTAAGGTTGTTAGCTTTTATATTCCTAACCAACTTTGTTATCTGAATTCAAAGTAACCAAACCCTAAAGTTAATCATTGTTATATCAAGCCATAAGTAAAGAGCCCCAATCCTTTCGTTGTTGACTTCCTTGTGTGGAATGCAAAAGCGGACTTTACGTAGGCGACGTCGTGAATGAAGATGGCAAGTTGATAGGTATCATTGTGAGGTCTTATCTAGGTTAAGGGATAGAAGTCACGATTGGTATTAATGTGACGTCTTATCCAAGTCTTGGATGAAAATAGAGTTTTGAATGATATTTCTATCATTAATAAATTTCTTGGCGTATTCTTGAAGACTTCCTAGCCTACCCTAGAGCGTGAAATCGAATTTTGTATTGACCCGATCTGAAAAACCCATTTCTTAAACCCTCAAATATTTCTTGAACTAAAAGGATGCATTTTACGAGGATTATGATGAAAGTCATAATAAAAGCATTGGACTAATGAAAATCATGGGTATATGTAGTATTAGTAAGTTTTATGATGAGTTATGTTGGTTAGTATGTGAAAACATGAAAGTTTCTTAGAAATCACAAAGAGTTGAAAATCGATTTTTGTGAAAAAGCGTAACATGAAATTCAATTGACCATATCTCCTATTATATTTTGAATTTTTGAGTGTGGTCAAGTCCTAGAGTTAGATCTATAAGTTACCTAACTAATCCAAGTGGAATTACTGGAAAAGGTGTTGTAGATTTTTGTGTGGACTGATTTTAGCAAAGGAGTGCAAAGCTGCAAAAACCAAAAAAAAGGCTGCTTTACCATGATTTTAGAGGGGCTGTTTCAGCCAATTAAATTATGAGAAAAATTCTGGACTTTCGGGACATGAAGGTATATGGTATAAAGTACCTGCTGTCCAAAAATGAGCTCATTCTGACTTAAAATGAGCAAGTTATGACTATTTCAATATTTAGGTTTTTTTGACGAAAAACGCTATAACCGGAGTTCTATAACTCCGATGATCATGAAATTTAAACTAGAAGCTCACGTTAACATGTGTAAGGTCCTGCCAAGATTTGGGAATTTTTGGAGTTAAACTTGAGGTAGCTAATTTCTTGAGGAATTAATTAGAAATTGATTTTTGAAAAATAGTAAATGAATTTTAAAAATTACGAGAAAATTATATTTTCATTATGGGACTATATTATGCTAAATCCCAGAAAAGAAATATTTTTGGGACTGATTTAGTATTTTTCATGAAAATAGTTTAGTTACGAACATATGAGTTAAATATGTTATGTGAAATAACAAAGTTGAAAATAGGATTTTATGGCTAGAGAATCCTATATAGAGTATATGCATATTTTTTGATGAGGGATTTGATAATTGGTGATGATATCTTATGAGTATGGCATTTTGAATGATTAAATGCATTATATGGTAAAAGCGTAAACAATTGAGATAAATTGTTTATAAATTTAAGAAGTGATTAAAATATTGTTATAATATTAATGATATTAGATTATGAGATTATTAAGTGATTGATAACATGGGGATATTCTTGAATCTGGATAAATTATATTATAAATGTTTAATATTTATCCTTTATCTCATTTGATTGATTCTTTATATCATTATCCTCATGTACTTATATTATGTTGAAAGTCATCTACGGCACTGTAGTGCGTAGATGGACTTGGTATGATTATGACCGAGGGATTGTTGGGTATAATCATAACCGTAATTGAAAACACGATTATCTTTGGTAGTAGTGCATGGATAATTTGTGGTGCGTGATCTTAATGAATACCACGATTATCTTTGGTAGTAGTGCATGGATAATTTAATTAAGTGATACTAATGAATACGATTATCTTTGGTAGAAGTGCATGGATAATTTGTGGTCGTGATACTTAATGAATACACGATTATCTTTGGTAGTAGTGCATGGATAATTTGTGGTCGTGATACTAATGAATACGATTATCTTTGGTAGTAGTGCATGGATAATTTGTGATCGTGATCTTAATGAATACGATTATCTTTGGTAGTAGTGCATGGATAATTTGTGGTGCGTGATACTAATGAATACACGATTATCTTTGGTAGTAGTGCATGGATAATTTGTGGTCGTTGATACTTAATGATTACATATTATCTTGGTAGAAGTGCATGGATAATTTGTGGTCGTGATCTTAATGAATACTACGATTATCTTTGGTAGTAGTGCATGGATAATTTGTGGTGCGTGATCTTAATGAATACCACGATTATCTTTGGTAGTAGTGCATGGATAATTTGTGATCGTGATCTTAATGAATACCACGAAATCTTTGGTAGTGGTGCATGGATAATTTGTGGTCGTGATCTTAATGAATACGATTATCTTTGGTAGTAGTGCATGGATAATTTGTGGTCGTGATACTAATGAATACACGATTATCTTTGGTAGTAGTGCATGGATAATTTGTGGTCGTGATACTTAATGAATACTGATTATCTTTGGTAGTAGTGCGTGGATAATTAAGTGGTGGTGATCTTAATGAATATCCTTGGCACGTAGTGCGGGGATGATTCGATGATATGGATTAATTATTGAAATTTGAGTCTCGTGATGAAATATTAATTCATGGATGTGGTAAAAGTCGTCTTTAGTAGTAGTGCATTGATAGACTTGGTATGATTATGACCGAAGTTATTCGGTATAATCATGGCCGTAATTGAAAACACGAATATCCTTGGCGATGGTGCATGGATAATTAAGTGGTCGTGATCTTATTAAAATGCGTCTCGGCATTATTGGTTTCTGATTGTATATCTTTGGCTTTGTAGTGCAAAGATGAATTGTTAATGAATATCTTTGGTAGGATTGCGAAGATGAATTTAATATTTTTTAACGATAAAGGTATTGAAGTATCCTCACCTCTTTATCATACAGTCGTACCCTAATTTTGAGTGAAATTCCATAAGGAGGGAGATTGTGAGACCCCGGATTTTATCGATAAAGATTTAAATTTTGTCGAAATAATTTTTAATATTATGGTGTGAATTTGAGATAATATTATAGTTGTGGGTAGTATTTATAAATTTTGCAAAGTATCACAGTGGTTATATTATATTCGATTGGTGGGGAATATTCGGTTTAGCGGGGAATATTAAATGCAATGGCTCAATCATTGGTGGACCCTAGCGAAATTATTATCGGATTGAAAACGCAAAAATATTTTATTGAAATAACGGCGGAAGTTTTACCGTTGAATCTTGTTGAACTACTTTCGGTAGTAAAAAATGCGATGTCGTGTGTGGTTGCGTAGTAGCTACGGTATTGATTATTGATGTTTATGTGAGAAGTCACTCGGTTTGATTCCATTATTGTCGATTAATAATATGAATTATTATAGCGATAATGACGTTTTGTTTTATTACGTATTATTAGCGTAATAAAAGAAACATCTTTATATAAAAGCGAGAATACTTTATTAAAGTTATTACATAAATAGAATATATTATATTTTATTATGCATAGTGTTGCATAGTGTTTTGCATAGTGTAGTAGTGTTGCGTAGTGTTTGCATAGTAAAATATTTTATATAAATAGAATATATGATATTTTATTTAAAAGATTTTGCTTTAAATATGGATAGTCAGATTAAAATAAATCAATACTGGACCGTTCATGGATTAATTACTATGCATTCTATTTTCCTATAAATAGAAGCTCATTCCTTTATTATTTTCTTACGAATTCATTTGAAACTACAGAGAGAAATTATAGAGAGAAGCTAGAGAGAAAATCTATAGAGAAAGAAGAAAAAAGTATTACTTACTTCACTTTTCTTTGATATTCGTTCTTTTAGGTAAGGGGTATTATTTGTTGTACGCGTAAAGTGTGTTATTCTTTCTTATTCATGAAGAGAACTTACATTATTCCATTCATTATTATTACATTGGAATAACTTTTGTAAAAGTGGTATACCTATACATAACTTTGTATATCACGGCATACCCTATACTTGGTGAAATCCTTATGTTATTCCATTCTTATTTATTACATTGGAATAACTTTTGTATCTGTGAATCACCTATACTTGGTGATCTTCTTACATTATTCCATTCTTTATTATTACATTGGAATATCACATGCATGTGTTTTACAGGACACAGTTCCATTGTTTATTATTCCGCATTTATTATTACATTGGAATATCACATGCATGTGTTTTACAGGACACAGTTCCATTGTTTATTATTAACATTTATTATTACATTTGGATCATCACAGCATCGATTGTGAATTTCACGACTGGTTAGATTATTATTATTACATTGGAATAACTTTTATCACATCTGAAATCTGCATGCGTGGTGATTTCTTTTGTTATTCCATTCTTTATTATACCCGGTTGGTTAAAACTTTGACTTATACTCCATGAAATTAGTAGAATATCTTGATATTTGCGTTTCATCCAATATCTTTTCATGGAAATATTCTTACGATCATTCTTGAATTTTACTCTACAAAGCGATATCTTGTTGACAATTTGGGCGTTAATAATTCTGGATTAAATAATTCTTGAACTTGTTTTATTGAATTATTATGTCATTGTCATCATCCTCATGTTATATATTATGTTATCTTTGGCTTACGTGCGTAGATGAACTTAGTATGATTATGACCGGGGATCATTCGGTATAATCATGGCTTGATATAAATGATGTGATAAAAGTCCTCGGTGGCTTTTATAATGCGGTGATGGATAGTTTTGGTATGATTATGACCGGGGGTGATTCGGTATAGTCATGACCATTGATAATTTGATGAAAATCCTTGATGGTGGTAGTGCGGGGATGATTAGATATTGTGGTTTATTCATTAAAATTTTTTATAAATAAAGATGAATTTTTCTATAAATATTATTTTTTGAATATTATGGAATAAATTTGATATAATGTTATAGTTGTGGGTAATATTTATAAATTTTGCAAAAGTATGCAAGTTGTTATAAAATATTAGTTTGGTGGGGAATATTCTTTTTGTTAGGGAATATTAAATACTGATAGCTCAATCATTGGTGGACCCCTAGCGAAATTATTATCGGATTGAAAAGCACAAAAATATTTTATAAAAATAACGGCGGAGGTATTCTGGATTAAAAGCTGTTGAACTACCGGTGGTAAAAAATGCGATGTCTGGCGTGGTTGCGTAGTAGCTGCGGTATTGATTATTGATGCTTCTTCGTGAAAGTCACTCGGTATGCTCGATTATTACTTTCGATAATTCTTTGCATCATATCTCTTATATTATTGATTCGATTATTGTCACGATTATCATCATATAATATATATATAGTATTAAATCAATAATTGAGGCGACAAGTTATAAATGATTAATAATTGTTGAAAGATTAAATATGTGTTGATGAAAAAAAAATGATTTGTGGTAAGTTTGATTATTTTATGGGGGCTCATATGTAAATCATCTAAGTCTCTTAAATCGATAGTATTTACCTTTGTCAATAGTAATTACCTTAAATCGATAGTAATTACCTTACGTCGATAGTAATTACCTTGTGAATAGTATTTACCTTAAATCGATAGTAATTACCTTAAATCGATAGTAATTACCCTTGTGAATAGTATTTACCTTCGTCCTAGTAATATTACCTTCGTCGATAGTAATTACCCTTGTGAATAGTATTTACCTTAAATCGATAGTATTTACCTTCGTTAATAGTAATTACCTTTACATTACGACGTCGAACCACTTGTCGTTTCACATTCTGAGTGATCGAACCACTTGTCGTTTCACATTCTGAGCGTCGAACGTCGAACCGATTCGTCGAATTAGAAGCCCACTTTTTCTTTCACACGGCGGCGGTCTTAAGCTAGAAATCTTCTATAAATAGAGGCCTGAGGGCTTCATTATTTTTCACGAATTCATTCAGCTATAGAGAGAAAAGTATAGAGAGAATAAGAGAAAGAAGAAGAGTATTTTATTCTTACTGCTTCTTTGCGATATTCAATCTCTACTACCAAATGTAAGGGTGTTATTCTTTCTTATTCATGAAGAAGAAGCTGTTGTTATTCCATTGCTTATTATTACATTGGAATAACTTTTGTATAAGTGGTTTACCCTATACTTGGTGACATTCTTCTATTATTACATTGGAACATCACATGCATGTGTTTTTACAGGACTGGTTTTCGTCTTTATTATTATTACATTGGAACATCACATGCATGTGTTTTACAGGACTGGTTAAAATCTTTATTATTATTACATTGGAACATCACATGCATGTGTTTTACAGGGACTGGTTAAAATCTTTATTATTACATTGGAATATCTGTCATGTGTGTTTTTACAGGATGCAGTTCCATCTTTATTATTACATTGGAACATCACATCGGTGTGAATTTCACGACACAGTTCCGTTATTTATTATTACATTGGAATAACACATGCATGCGGATCTATCGCATGCATGGTGATTTCTTTTGTTATTCCATTCTTTATTATACCCGGTTGGTTAAAACTTTGACTTATACTCCATGAAATTAGTAGAATATCCTTGATATTTTGCGTTTCATCGATATCTTTTCATGGAAATATTCTTACGATCATTCTTGAATTTTACTCTACAAAAGCGATATCGTGTTGATAATTTGGGCGTTAATAATTCTGGATAAAATAATTCTTGAACTTGTTTTATTGAATTCTTATATCATTGTCATCATCCTCATGTTTATATTTTTTTTTTTGAGTCATCACATGGCACATGTAGTGCATAGATGGACTTGGTATGATTATGACCGAGAGACTATTGATTGTAATCATGGCCAAGTAATGTTACAAATGATGTGATAAAAATCCTCGATGGTAGTAGTGCATTGATGGGCCGATTTGTTGGCATGATCATGACCATTAATGAATACACAAATATTCTTGGCGTGTAGTGCGTGAATAATTGTGGTGCATTGATCTTAAAAATATCCTTGGTAGTAGTGCGGGGGGTGATTCGATGATGTGAAATATTTATTAAAGTGAGTCTCGGCTATAAGCGATGATGAAAAACCTTTTAAAACCTAAAAGATAGTAGACTTTATTTTCTACTTGACTCTTTTAATGGATTGCATATTCATTGCGATTAAAGCGGTTGTCTATTGTATTTTATCGGTTTAACATTATTGAAGACTATTGATAATTTATTACGCATTATCTTAGTCATAATATTTCTTCTTGGGCTAGTTGAGCTCACCCTTTCTTTCCTTTATTCTCTTGAGGAAATGATAATATAAATTTGGGGCGAGTCGGGGCAGTGATGGTCTGAAGATAGCATTAGTAGTCCTCACTATTACGTAAAAAATAGTGTGATAATAATTGTAATGAGGACTTTTTTTTGAGTTTGTATAATATCTAGTAGAAGCGATATTTGTATTTAAACTCACGATTTATGTCGTATTGTACCACGACAGTTATGTTAATAAGTTGTTTTTAAATTACATACCATGTAAGTGTATGACCCAATGGGTGATGTATACCTAATTTTGGGGCGTCACGGTTGATATCGAGCTTAGGGATATGATCCACAGCTAAGATGTGAGAATAGTACTAGGAGGGAGGCAGGGAATACCTTGTTAGTATGACCTACTAAGTTTATGTGATATTTTATTGGTTGGTGGAAGATAGGGATAATTTGTTACATGTCGATTAACCTTTTGTTTTGTGGCGATGTCTGAAAATGACATCGAGAATGTTGAGAATAGCAATGGGCCTGACGATTGTTGATTCACCACATATCGATAATCGAGGATAATGTGCATCGAGGCGACAATCCTCATGCAAACAACAACAACGACCAAATGATGAATGATCAAATGTTGAGAGGCTTTATGCGATTTATCTGCAATGATGAGGCGACTCTGTCCAAAAGCGTGGGTGGAAACACGGAAAACTCTCGGTGCGGTCACCATTAAACAATTTAAGGAGGCTGGGACCACCGGAGTTTAAGGAGAACAAAAACCACTTACGGCGGAAGCATGGATAAAAGCAGTTACCAAGATATTTGATGTCTTGGGATGCTCAGAAGCAAAGGTTCCCTTCTTAGCCTTTATGTTGCTGCGGAGAGGATTCTTGGTGGGAATCGGTAAAAGCGTACTCGACTTCTTGTCTTTGAGATATCTTGGGAGAAGTTCGGGGAGGCATTCAGCGACAAATACTTTCTGAAAGTATTACGCCACATGAAGGAGGTGGAGTTTATCAAGTTGGAACAAAACAATATGGCCAGGTAATCGCATGACTGAGGCAAAATTTGCGGAGTTATCACGGTTTCGTCCCACTTGGTGGATAATGAAGAGAGAATGGCGCGAATGTTTTTAAGAGGTTTGAAGCGGGAATCGTCGACATCTTATTTCTCATAAAGCGTGTTTGTATTGAGATGTTGTAAATAGGGCTCGATTAGTGGAAGCGCGATAATGAGTCAACCTGACTAAAAGAAGCGGTAAGCAAAATTATAATACCGGCGAGAATAGTCATCGGCGGTGACAACAAGCGTGGAGGAATCAACGGGCGGATATGGTAACCACTTGGTGGTAATCGGGCCAAAACAATAAGAATGGACATTTCGAAAAGGAGATTCATGAATGATGGAAAGGCGTCGGCACCGGCACCCGTTGTTAAGGAAGGAGAAAGACCACTATCGTATGCTTCAAATGCGGAGAGAGGGACACATCGATCAAAGCTGCGTCATGCTTAGTCAAAGCGTGTTATAATTGTGGAAGAAAGGTCACTTAGCTCGATTTTGTCGTTTCTGAAAGACAAATTCAGCTAGGATGGAGAGCACCAAAGGCCGTCGAAAAATTCAAAGCCGTAGTCTGAGGAGAGCATTTGTTGTGACCTCCCAAAGCGCGAGAATCCGAATGAGGTCATCACGGGTAAGCTTATCATAAACTCTAATGAAGTCTATACTTTATTTGATCTGGGGTTCTACCCATTCTTTTATTTCTCTACTTGCGCTCATCGATTAAATTTGACTCAGGAGAAATTAGACTTTGACTTATCTGTGGAAACTCAGTTGGGAGAAACCTTCATTTACATCCACTTTGTTTATAAGTCTTGTTTGGTTCAAATCGGTACCCTCACATTACACATCGATCTTATTTCATTAAAAATACTTGCATTTGGCGTGATTACAGGATTGATTGGTTAACTACTTATCATACAAAAATTGATTGTTTTAAATAAGGTTGTTAGCTTTCATATTCTAATCAACCTATTATCTTGAATTCAAACGACCAAACCATTAAAATCAATCACGGTCATCTCAAGCCATAAAAATATTAGTTTATTGAAAAGCGGATGTCGAGCTTTCTTAGCTCATATCACAATTTAAATAAAAATAAATCGGTTTTAAGCGATATTCTATTGTTAATAAATTTCTGACGTATTCCCAGAAGAACTTCTGGCCTACCCCGGGCGTGAAATTGAATTTTGTATCGACCTTGAACCGGTACAAAACCTATTTCCAAAGCCCATGTCGAATAGGCTCTATTGAACTTGAGGAGTTAAAGACCCAATGCGAGGAATTGTTAGACATTGGCTTTATTAGTCTAGTACTTCTCCTTGGGGTGCTCTGTTACTATTAAGTGAAGAAGAAAGATGGGAGTATCGACTTTGTATTGATTATCGGGAGTTGAATCATGTCACCATCAAAAATAGGTATCCATTGCCCCGCGTATTGATGACTGTTTGACCCGATTGCAAGGCGAATTCTTTTCAAAGATTGATCTTAGTTAGGATATCACCAATTGAAGATTAGAACCGTGACATTCGAAAGGCGGCTTTGAACTTCGATGCGGGCATTATGAATTCTAGTCATGTCCTTTGGATTGACTAATGCTCCTCTTTGCCTTCATGGATATGATGAGCCAAGTAGTATTCAAGGAATATTTAGATCACTTTGTGGTGCGTCTTTATTGATGACATCCTTATTTATTCCAAAAGCGTGAAGATCATGAAAGCAACACTTGAGGCGACACTCCAAAAGCTTAAATGAATATAAGCTTTATGCGAGTTGAAGAAATGCGAGTTACGGCTTGAAGAAGTAGCATTCCTTGGGCACGTGGTATCAAGTCATGGAATATCTGTTGACCCGTGAAAGATTGAAGCTATTCAAAATTTGAACAACCTAAATCGATGGCCAAAAATCGTAGCTTTCTCGGTTTAAATTGGTTATTATCGGAGATTAAATGGAAGGATTTTCTCGAATCGCTATTCCATTATTTCGGTGACTCGGAAAGATCTGAAAGTTCGGTTGGAAGAAGAAGAATGTGAGAAGAGTTTTCAAGAACTTCGAGAGAGACTTATTTACACATTACGACGATACCATCGGCTCGGAGGATTTGTCATCTCTGATGATGCTTGAGCAAAGGGTTGGGATGTGTTCTCATGCAACATGGAAAAGTAATAGCCTATGCCTCGCGACAACTCAAAGAATATGAGAGGAATTATCCTACTCATGATCTAGAGTTAGCGGTTGTTATCTTCTGCACTTAAAATTTGGAGGCATTACTTGTATGGGGAGAAAGTGGAGATCTTTACGGATCGTAAAAGCCTCAAATATTTCTTCACTCAAAAGGAACTCGACATCACGCGACAACGGCGTTGGCTTGAGCTGCTGAAAGATTATGATCGTACCATCGATACCATCACGGAAAAAGCGAGCGTGGTAGGCGGCGCATTGAGTAGAAAATCATATGCAAAATGCGAGTGCGATATTGTCAATATGAGCCCCCATTTTGTGTGACTTGCAAAGGATGGAGATAGAATTAAAGACTCGAGGGGCGCGTGTGATGATAATAGCGAGTATCTGAGTAGAACCGACTTTAATTGATAAAGTTAAAATTTCAAAACTGGACACACAGGCGATCGTATGAGGAAGAAAGTGCAAGAAGGTGCTATCTTAGGAAGCAAGAATCGATGAAGAAGGAATACTTGAGTCGACTCCGGACTTTGTGTTCTAACGACCACGATTTAAAGTATAATATCATGATGGAGCACACACACACCATTTGCAATCCATCACAGGAGTACCAAAATGTATCATGATATTAAATCATACATTTTTTGGTGGAAGCAATATGAAGAGAGAGATAAGCGTTTGTTTATCTCGAGGTGTCTAACTTGTCAGCGAGTTAAAGCGGACATCAAGTACCAAAAGGTCCATTGCAACCACTTGAAATTCGAATGGAAGTGGGAGCACATTACCATGGATTTAGTTCTGGGGTCTTCTAAGGTTTCTCAAGGCGTTGATGCGATTTGGGTCATTGTTGATAGGTTGACCAAGTCTGCTCATTTCTTCTGGAAATCGAGAAACTTATACACTTGAGCGTCTTGCTTTCGTATGTACATAAGCGAGATTGTAAAATACGCATGGTATCTGCGGTATCCATAGTTTACGATCGAGACCAAGATTCACTTCACGATTTTGGGTTGGTTTGCAAAAAGCTATGAGCGCAGACTTACGATTTAGCTTCGGCATATCATCCTCGAGACGGACGGACGGACGATCGGAGAGGACTATTCAAACTCTTGAAGATCTATTAAGACTACGTCCCTTGATTTCAAGGGGAGTTGGGACAAGTTCTTACCATTGGTGGAGTTTTCCTCTGACAACGATTATCAAGCAAGTATTGGCATGGCTCCATTCGAGCGTTGTATGGAAGAAAGTGTCGTTCTCGGTATCTTTGGGATGAGGTGGGTGAAACAACGTTGTTGGGGCCGGGAGTTGAGTGCGTATGACTACGGAAAAAGATTGAAACGATCAAACAACGTATAAAAACCTCACAAAATCGACAAAAGAGTTATCTTGATCTTCATCGAAAGGGCGTGGAATTCGATATAGGAGATCGTGTGTTGTTAAGAGTTGCTCCATGGAAAGGAGTTACAAGATTTGGAAAGAGAGAAAAAACTTAACCCTCGATTCATCGGTCCATTTTAATCCTCGATCGAGTAGGGCGTGGCTATAGACTAAACTTTCTGCTTGAAATATGTCTAAATGTTCATAACGTTTTCACATATCTATGTTACGTAAATATATGGAAAGACCGAACCATATTATTGAGTTAGAACCGGACGAAATAGCGGAAGATTTGGCGTATGAAGAGGTTCTGTTCAAATTTTGGATAAGAAGGAACATATTCTACGCTCGAGGTTATACCTCAAAATCGAAGTTTTGTGGAGGAACCACGATGTTGAGAAATGACTTGGGAGTTAGAATGCGAAATGAAATCAAGGTATCCTTACCTCTTGACATACCGTCGTACCCTAATTTCGAGGCGAAATTTCATAAGAAGGGAGGTTGTAAGACCCGACTTTTATAAATAAAGATGAATTTTTCTATAAATATTATTTTTTGAATATTATGGAATAAATTTGATATAATGTTATAGTTGTGGGTAATATTTATAAATTTTGCAAAGTATGCAAGTTGTTATAAAATATTAGTTTGGTGGGGAATATTCTTTTTTAGGGAATATTAAATACAATGGCTCAATCATTGGTGGACCCCACAGAAATTATTATCGGATTGAAAAAGCGACAAAAATATTTTATAAAAATAACGGCGGAGGTATTCTGAATTAAAAGCTGTTGAACTACCGTTGGTAAAAGAAATGCGATGTCTGGCGTGGTTGCATATAGTAGCACTGCGGTATTGATTATTGATCTTTACGTGAAAGTCACTTTCATATGCTCGATTATTACTTTCTGATAATTCTTTGCATCATATCTCTTATATTATTGATTCAATTATTGTCACGATTATCATCATATAATATGTTATATAGTATTAAATCAATAATTGAGGCGACAAGTTATAAATGATTAATAATTGTTGAAAGATTAAATATGTGTTGATGAAAAAAAAAAATGATTTGTGGTAAGTTTGATTATTTTATGGGGGCTCATATGTAATCATCTAAGAGTCTCTTAAATCGATAGTATTTACCTTAAATCGATAGTAATTACCTTACGTCGATAGTAATTACCTTGTGAATATAGTAATTACCTTAATAGTAATTACCTTCGTCGATAGTAATTACCCTTGTGAATAGTATTCGTCGATAGTAATTACCTTAAATCGATAGTAATTACCCTTGTGAATAGTATTTACCTGTGAATAGTATTTACCTTATATAGTATTTACCTTCGTTAATAGTAATTACCTTTACGGACGTCGAACCACTTGTCGTTTCACATTCTGAGTATTCGAACCACTTGTCGTTTCACATTCTGAGCGTCGAACATCGATTAAATCGAGCCACTTGCCTTTTCACACGGCGGTGCTAAGCTAGAAATCTTCTATAAATAGAGGCTGGGCTTCATTATTTTCACGAATTCATTCAAGCTATAGAGAGAAAAGTATAGAGAGAATAGAGAAAGAAGAAGAGTATTTTTTTCTTACTGCTTCTGCGATATTCAATCTCTACCAAATGTAAGGGGTGTTATTCTTTCTTATTCATGAAGAAAGCATTGTTATTCCATTGCTTATTATTACATTGGAATAACTTTTGTATAAGTGGTTTACCTATACTTGGTGACATTCTTCTTATTATTACATTGGAACATCACATGCATGTGTTTTACAGGACTGGTTAAAATCTTTATTATTATTACATTGGAACATCACATGCATGTGTTTTACAGGACACAGTTAAAATCTTTATTATTTATTACATTTGGAACATCACATGCATGTGTTTTTACAGGACTGGTTAAAATCTTTATTATTACATTGGAATATCTGTCATGTTTTTACAGGACTGGTTCCGTTCCATTGGAATTATTATTACATTTTCCACATCACATGCGAACATCACAGTGTGAATTTCACGACACAGTTTCGTTATTTATTATTACATTGGAATAACACATTTATGCGATCTATCTATATGCGTGCATGGTGATTTCTTTTGTTATTCCATTCTTTATTATACCCGGTTGGTTAAAACTTTGACTTATACTCCATGAAATTAGTAGAATATCCTTGATATTTGCGTTTCATCGATATCTTTTCATGGAAATATTCTTACGATCATTCTTGAATTTTACTCTAAAAAGCGATGTCATTGTTGACAATTTGGGCGTTAATAATTCTGGATAAAATAATTCTTGAACTTGTTTTATTGAATTCTTATATCATTGTCATCATCCTCATTTTTATATTTTTTTTGAAAGTCATACATGGCACATTGTAGTGCATAGATGGACTTGGTATGATTATGACCGAGAGACTATTGATTGTAATCATGGCCAGTAATGTTACAAATGATGTGATAAAAATCCTCGATTAGTAGTAGTGCATTGATGGGCGATTGTTGGCATGATCATGACCATTAATGAATACACAAATATTCTTGGCGTGTAGTGCGTGAATAATTGTGGTGCGTGATCTTAAAGAATATCCTTGGCCGTAGTGCGGGGGTGATTCGATGATGTGAAATATTTATTAAAATTTGAGTCTCGGCTATAAGCGATGATGAAAAACCTTTTAAAACCTAAAAGATAGTAGACTTTATTTTCTACTTGACTCTTTTAATGGATTGCATATTCATTGCGATTAAAGCTGGTTTATCTATTGTATTTTTTATCGGTTTAACATTATTGAAGACTATTGATAATTTATTACGCATTATCTTAGTCATAATATTTCTTCTTGGGCTAGTTGAGCTCACCCTTTCTTTCCTTTGTTCTCTTGAAATGATAATATAAATTTGGGACGAGTCGGGGAAGCAGTGATGGTCTGAAGATAGCATTAGTAGTCCTCACTATTACGTAAAATAGTGTGATAATAATTATAATGAGGACTTTTTTTTTGAGTTTGTATAATATCTAGTAGAGCGATATTTGTATTTAAACTCACGATTTATGTCGTATTATACCACAGAGTTATGTTAATAAGTTGTTTTTAAATTACATACCATGTAAGTGTGCGACCCATGGGTGATGTATACCTAATTTTGATATTATCCCTATACTCGTGAGCCAATTAAATACCAAATAAACTTAGGTAGGTCATACTAGCGAAGAATTCCTCGTCTCTCCCCTCCTAGTTCTTGTCTTTACATCTCGGCAGGGGATTATATCCTAAGCTTTGATACCAATCTGCGGCCCCCAAAAACATGTATACATCACCCATCTTGGGTCGATGACGGATACTAGTCTTGAATACAAATATAACTTAATTATACAACAGTCGTGTAAAATACGACAAAACATATGATGTGAGTTTTAATACAAATATTGTCATCTAGACAATATCCACACTCAATGGAGTCCTCATTACATTTATTATCACACTATTTCACAGAATAGTGAAGACAACTAATTCACCATCTAGAACCATCACTCTGTTTCCCGACTAGTCCCAGCTACGTTCTCATTTCTTGAAGAGAACAGTGAAAGAAAGGGTGAGCTCAACTAGCCCAATAAGAAATAGTATGACTAAGATAATGCAGAATAAATTATCATTAGCCTCCAACAATGTTAAACGATAGAATATAATGAGCAACAAGTTTAGCTGCGCAATGATCAAGCAATTCATTAGAAGAGTCAAGTAAGGTATAAAATTTACTATCTTCATGATTTAAAAAGTTTTTCATCAACTTTATCGGCCGAGACTCGACTTTAATAAATAAAATCGAATCATCCTCGCTCCACGGCGAGGATATTCATGTAATCATCAATGGTCATGACTATACCTTAGAATAATCCTTGGTCATAATCATACCAACAACTTGTCCACCAATGGACTACAATCGATGAGGACTTTTACCACATCATTCGTCACATTACGGTCCATGATTATACCGAATAATCCACGGTCATAATCATACCAAGTCCATCTATGCACGTAAGCCAAATATGACTTTCATCACAATATAAGCATGAGGATGATGACAATGACATAATAATTCAATAAAACAAGTTCAAGAATAAATTTTAAAGATTTATAAATTAATTTATCCTGAACTCAATAATGTCCAATTTGTCAACATGATACTGCTTTGTAGAGTAAAATTCAAGAATGCTCAGAAGAATATTTCCATGAAAAGATACTGGATGAAGCGCAAATATCAAGGATATTCCACTAATTTCATGGAGTATAGAAGCCAAAGCTTTAACCAATTGAGTATAATAGAATATATGAAACTGCAAATGGATTTTCGCCCGCTATACGGTAATCCACGTAGACAGATCATTTCCACAATTGAGTATAATGGAGTGATGGTTCTAAAAAGATGTTTTAGCAGTCCTCACTATTTCTGTAAAATAGTGTTTGAATAATTGTAATGAGAACTTATTTGAGTGTGGATATTGTCTAGAAGACAATATTTGTATTTAAACTCACAGTATGTGTTGTCGTATTTTGCACGACAATTGTATTATTGAAGTTGTAGTTTGTTTTCTGTACCATGTATTTGGCGACTCAGAATGCGTGTTGTATACCTATTTTGGGAGCGTCACAGTTGGTATCAGAGCCATAAGTAAAGAGCGCCGAACCTCTATCTGGTGACTTCCTGTTGATGAGGGATGCACCGAAGCCGGACTCTCTGTAGGGATCTTGCTTCTACGGTGTGGTGATAGGTACCACGGTGAGGTCTTGACACAAGTTGGTGTCCAAAGTCACGATTAGTATCGAGCTTAGGGATATGGTCTCTGGCGGAGATCGGGGAATAGAACTAGGAGGAGAGATGAGTAAATCCTTCATTAGTGTGTCCTATCTAAGCTTATTTGTTGGTCGATCATAATATAGGGATATTATGTGATATGTTAATTTGTTTAATTAACCCTTGTTTTATAAGCGATATTTAAGAATGGGCTGGCGAGAGCGTTAACAATTGAGTGTGTGAGGCGTGGAACAATCTTTAGTTACAAACCAGGAGAGCGCGTGCAGCGGAAGGCGATAATCCTCTGTGAAACAACACTCTACCGAACAAATGATGAATGATAGGATGTTGAAGTTTTTTGCATTTTATGCAAAACCGGAGACGAGGAAACTTCGTGCGTAATCTGGGTGGAAATGCTAGCGATGCGCTGACTTGTCACAACCAAGCGATTCAAAGAGTTGGGACCACGAATTTAAGGGAAAAGACGAATCCAATCATGGCGGCGTGGGTCAAGCAAATTACCAAGATATTCGATGTCTTGGGATGCGCGGAGAGAACGAAGGTTCCATTCGCCACCTTTATGTTCCATGCGAGTGAGGCGGACTACTGGTGGGAGTCTCGTGAAGCGTGCATGACCCGGCCAGTACTTTTCAAAGATGTCTTGGGAAACATTTGAAACTATTCAATGACAAGTACTTTCACGAAAGTATTCATCATATGAAGGAGGTGGAGTTTATCAGACTGGAACAAAACAACATGACGGTGTCCCATTACGAGGCCAAGTTTGCAGAGTTATCCAGGTTTACACTTCATTTGGTCGAAAATGAGGAACGAATGACAAGGATATTTCTGAGAGGTCTAAAGCCCGAGATTCTAATATCTTATATCTCATAAATTTTTTTATATTCGGATGTTGTAAACATGGCTCAATTATTAGGCGAGATATTGAGTATGTCTGCAACCGAGGGACCACAACCGTCGTCATGGCCGGGTGTGGCGATCATCGAGGCGATGGTAACCACTCGGGTGGTCATCGTGGACATGATAATAGGAGAAGTGAGTCAAGTGGAAATTTGAAGAGGAGATTTAACAATGACGGAAGACATCGGCGGCGATGCAGACCGGACCAACAATAAATTCTAGGGGGAGAAACGGCCGCCAGCTTAGATGTTAAAAATGCGGGAAAGAGGGACATATCATTGGCCCGTCCACAATAATCCAAGGTATGTTACTGTTGTGGAAAGGAAGGCCACATAGCTCGGGATTGTTCAGAGCAAAACCAAGTTCAACGGGATGGTGACTCGAAGGGTCATCCGGATAAGTCGAAATCAGCGGTTCCTGGAAGAGCGTTTGTCGTGACTGGCCAAAACGCGAAGAACCCGAACGAGGTGATTACGGGTAAGCTAATCTTGAACTCTTGCGAAGTTTATACCTTACTAGATACCGGTTCTACCCATTCTTTTATCTCTCCTGCTTGTGCTCAACGTTTAAACTTGACTCCGGAGAAATTAGACTTTGATTTATCAGTGGAGACTCCGTTGGGTGAAACTTTCGTTACATTCACTTTTTTATAAATCTTGCTTAATCCAAGTTGGCACTATCACATTACACATTGATCTTATCTCTTTAAAGATACTTGCTTTTGATGTGATTTTAGGAATTGATTGGTTAACCACTCATCATTACCAAAATTGATTGTTTTTCGTAAGGTTGTTAGTTTTCATATTCCTAACCAACTGTCATACAATTCAAACAACTAAACCACTAAAATCAGTCACTATCATATCAAGCCATAAAGTTATTCGTTTATTGAAAAAGCGGATGTCAAGCTTTTTAGCCCATGTTATGGATTTGAACAAAGACAAGTCGATTTGAATCATATTTACATTGTTAGAGAATTTCACGATGTTTTTCTGAAGAACTTTTCTGATTACCCCTAGAGCGTGATGTTGAATTCTTTATTGACCTTGGTAGCCGTACAAAACCCATTTCTAAAACCCCATATCGAATGGCTCTATTGAACTTGAGAGTTAAAAGTCCAACTACGAGAATTGTTAGACATAGGTTTCATTAATCTGAAGACATCTCCTTGGGGTGCTCTGTTTTACTCGTAAAGAAGAAAGACGGAGTATGCGACTTTGTATTGACTACTGAGAATTAAACCATGTCACCATCAAGAATAGGTATCCGCTTACCTCGCATTGATGACACTGTTCGACCCGATTCTGAAGGAGCACATTCTTTTCAAAGATCGATCTTAGTTTACGGATATCATCAACCCAAGATTAAAATTGAGGATATTCCAAAGATCGCCTTGAAACTTCGATGCGAGCATTATGAATTCTTAGTCATGTCTTTTGGATTGACTAATGCTCCTGCTGCTTTCATGGATATGATGAACCGTGTATTCAAAGAATATTTGGATCAGTTTGATGTTGTCTTTATTGATGACATCCTCATCTATTCTAAAAGCCGTGAAGAGAGTACCATTTGAAGTTGATACTTGAAAGGCTTCGTGAAAACAAGCTTTATGCCAAGTTGAAGAAATGTGAGTTACGGCTTGAGGAAGTAGCATTCCTTGGGCACGTGGTGTCAAAATATGGAGTATCTGTTGACCGACAAAGATTGAAGCGATCTGAAAGTTGGAAGCAACCAAAGTCGGTGGCCAAGTCGTAGCTTTAAACTGGCTTAGGCTGGTTATTATCGGAGATTCGTGGAAGGATTTTCTCGAATTGCTACTCCGATTAACTCGGTGACTCGGAAGATACAAAATTAAATATGGAGCGAGGAATGCGAGAAGAGTTTCGAAGAGCTCGAAGAAGAGACTCATTTCGCGCTGTTACGCAATACCATCCGAGTGCGGATGGATTTGTTATATCTGACAATGCTTGAGCAAAGGGTTAGGATGCGTTCTCATGCAACATGGGAAAGTCATAGCCTATGCCTCACGACAACTCAAAAGAATATGAGAGGAATTATCTTTTTTTCATGATCTAGAGTTGGCGGCGATCGTATTCGCGTTGAAAATTTGGAACACTACTTGTATGGGGAGAAAGTGGAGATTTATCACGACTATAAAAAGCCTCAAATAATTTTTCACCCAAAAAGAACTCAACATGCGGCGATGGCGACCGGCTTGAACTATTGAAAGATTACAATCACACTATTGATATCATCCGGAAAGCGAGCGTAGTAGTGGTACACGTTGAGTAGAAGATCATATCGCGAGTACGAGGTGTGATATTGTCAATGCAAAGGCCCATTCTGTATGACTTGCAAAGGATGGAGGTAGAATTAAAGACTCAGGGGACCCACATGATGATGGCGAATATCTGAGTAGAACCGACTTTTAATCGATAAAGTTAAAGTTGCTCGAGCTACGGACATGGAGTGATGCGTATGAAGAAGAAAGTGCAAGAAGGTGCTATTCCAGAAGCAAGAATCGATGAAGAAGAAATACTTAGATTCCACTCCAGACTTTGTGTTCCTAACAATTCTGACTTGAAGCATAGAATCATGATGGAGGCACACAACACACGTTTGCAATCCATCTCCAGGAGTACCAAATGTAACATGATATTCGACATACATTTTGGTGGAACAATATGAAGAGATAGATCGCAGAGTTTATCTCGAGGTTTTTAACTTGTCAACGTGTAAAGGCGGAGCATCAAATGCCAAAGGGTCCATTACAACCACTTGAGATTCCGAAATGGAAGTGGGAACACATTACTATGGATTTCAGATTACGGGTCTTCCCAAATTTTCTCAAAGGCATAGATGCGATTTGGGTTATTGTTGATAGATTAACCAAGTCCGCCCATTTCTTGCCGATCGTGAGATTTATTCCTTGAACGTCTTCTTTAGTATGTACATGAATGAGATTGTGAGATTGCATGGCATGCCAAGATCCATAGTTTCGGATCGTGACCCAAGATTCACTTCACGATTTTGGGTTAGCTTACTGAAAAAAGCTATGGGCGCGGATTCTGATTGATTCGACATATCATCCTCAAACAGACGGACAATCGAGAGAGACTATTCAAACCTTGAAGATCTATTAAGACTTTGTGTCCTAGATTTTTTAAGAAGTTGTGATAAGTACTTGCCGGTGGAATTCTCCTACAACAACAACATTATCAAGCAAGTATAAGTATAGCATGGCTCCATTTGAGGCGTTGTATGGGCCGAAAGTGTCGTTCTCCAAAGATCTTTGGGGACGAGGTGGGAGAAGCAACGTTGTTGGGACGGAATTAGTACACATGACTACAGAAAAGATCCAAATGATGCGACAACGTATTCAAACCTCACAAGATCGACAAAAGAGTTATGCTGATCTTCATAGAAAGGACGTGGAGTTTAATATTGGAGATCATGTATTGTTACGTGTTGCTCCATGGAAGGGAGTTACAAGATTTGGAAAGAGAGGAAAGCTTAATCCACGATTTGTTGGTCCATTTGAGATTCTTGACCGAATAGGAAATGTGGCCTATAGACTCGCATTACCTCCAAGTATGTCTCGTGTTCATAATATTTTTCACATATCCATGCTTCGTAAATATGTGAAAGACCCGAACCATATTATTGCGTTAGAACCAGACGAGATAGCCGAAGATTTAACGTACGAAGAAGTACCTGTTAAGATCTTGGATAGGAAAGAGCATGTGTGACGCACCCAAAATAGGTATACATCACCCATTCTGAGTTGTCAATACATGGTACAGAAACAACTACAACTTAATTATTACAACAGTAAAATTGTGAGTTTGAATACAAATATTATCTTCGAGACAATATCTATACTCAAATAAATCCTCATCACATTTATTGATACATTATTTTACAAAAATGGTGAGGACTACAAAACAACTCTCTCTAGAACCTTCATTTCCATACCCAGGCTAACTACTCGCTATATATTCTCGCCTCCACGAGAAGAAAAATGGAACAAAAAGGAAAAGGGTGAGCTCGACTTGCCCGAGAAAGAATATTATGACTAAGATAATATACAACAAATTATGATTAGTCTTCAACAGGAAAAAAATCTAATAGAATACAATAGACAACAAGTTTTAAATCAATATTCGCGGCGAAATAATAATTCATTAGAAGAGTTAAGTAGAATTCAAACTACTATCTTCTATGTATGAATTTAAAAGTTCATCGTCTATCTTTTATCCTGTAACATCAATCAATATATATCTGGAATCAAATATTCATCTTTGCTACTGGCCAAAGATATTCATCACTGTCATGCTCATCTAAACACGTGTTCATCTTTTTGCACTACGGGCCAAAGATATTCATCGAAAATCATTCATCTTTGCACTTTCTGAAGCCAAAGATATTCAATAATATCATCATTTAAGACTAAGGATGATGAAAATATTTTTAAAGAAATGAATCCAATTGAAACAAAATGACAAGGATTAAGGATTAAGGATTAAGGATTCGTACTTTGTTTTATCCATGTCCAAAAATACCTCAAAAAAATAATCATAGTGGTGAAAATTCAAGAATGATCAAAACATGGATACAATCAAAGCTAGTATCCACAATAGATATTTTAGACGAAAAGGAAAATTTTTATTTTTCGATGAATAGTCAGATTGATAAATAAATAGTGTATATCGTGAATAATTAATCAGTATCGTGAATAGTAACTCAGAACACCAAAAGTTCCAAATTTGATAAAAACTTGAGATCAATATTTCAAATAATAATGATATTAAAGAAATAATATCATTACGAGAAAAAAAATATCCCTTACCCAAGTAAAGACGGTACTCTAGTGAAACAGGATATAAAGCTATGACTTGAACTTGCACCAGTATAGAAATACTCAAAATACTCACAAGAATACTCGATAATATATAGAGAGAAAACTTGATTTACGGTGATTTTCAATTCTAACCTAAGACCCTATTTATAGGAAAATACTTAGAACACCAAAGTAGAAAATTTAATATAATATTATTATTATTTGTTAAAATTCTATACGCCCACTCTTGGAGATCTGATTTCAGCAATCAATAACACATGCTAGACCCACTTAACACACCAAAAACGTTTTTCTTGAAAAAAATAATTAAAACTTCCAAAAATCAATTATTTCGGAGCTTCGGAACTTCAATAATTCATAATAAATAGCCCTTTTGTCAGAAAATTCGAATCTCGCGACTTTTTATAGGAAATTCAATTCTCTACAACTTTACAGAAGAAAGTTTTCCAAATTCCAAACAAAAATTGACTAAAATCCACAAACAGACGATTTTACGTGTTATAATCAAATTTCTTCGAATAATTATGTCCACTGACACACAAAATATGTGTTAAACATTTAATGCCACAAAATACTCTTCCTCCTCATATACTCATATATCCCACATTCATTATAAAAATATCACTAATTAATATATTATTAAAATAATATATTTAAATGAATTATTTTATCGGAAAAAGATAAAATATTAATTTTCAACAATTGTCATTTTAAAAATTTCTCCATCTATATCCACATAAAATCAATATTTTTCTCATCATATAAATCAATAATTAATTATTCACAAATAATATTACAGAATCATAATCTTGTGACGGTAGTTCAGGAAAGAGGGGCTTTCGATAAGAATTTCTCCTTACTTGGTAGCATGATTAAGTGACCAAACCTCTCCTTAGATAGAACTTTCTAGACATTGCCAATAATGTTATCTAATAATATTATTCGGATAATATGAATTATTGCTTCGATAATGAAAATCTTGTTTAATGACAATTATTGAAATAACAACAATATAAAATATCAACGCAAGACGATTATTAAATCGATAAAATCTTTGAATAATAATTCTCGTAACCATTATTGAGTAGTGCCTTCTTATGTAAGAATCAATAATTGGTGCGATGCAGGTATCTTCTTGTGTTTTAACCGCAAAGTATTTTAACGATATTATGAATAACTACTGCCTGATTATTTTAAATAACTTATATTTGTCGTTTTCTTCATCCATATCGCTTTACATTATGGGGCCCACAAAGATTGCTACAAGTAAAATACGAATATTCCTCGACGACAAAGAATATTCCACGACCAAACAAATATTCCCAAACAACAATGAATATTTTATAACCACTTGCTTATTTTAAAATATTTGCGTATTTTACCCATAACTATCCACATTAATCAAATCAACCCTTACTATTTCAAAATAGAGAAAATTAAATTTCATTAATAATAAGTTGGGGTCTTACAGCATGTCCTACGCACCAAGGTTATACCACAAGTTAAGATTTTGTGGAGAAACCATGCTATTGAAGAAATGACACATGAGTTGGAATCGAAAATGAAAGCGAGGTATCCTCACCTTTTCAAACACTGAGTGCGTATGTCAATTTCGAGGACGAAAATTTCATAAGGAGGGGAGGTTGTAAGACCCCAATTTATTATAAATAAAATTAAATTTCCTCTAATTATTATTATGAATAATAAGATATTAATTTGATATAATTCTCTACGGTTATGGGTGAAATGTGCAAATTTTGTAAAATATTCAAGTGGTTATAAAATAATCATTGTTGTTGGGAATATTCATTTTCGTCGTGGAATATTCTTGTTGTGGGGAATATTAAATGCGGACAGCGTAATCATTTCATGGGCCCATAATGAATAATTGTCGGATGAAGAAAAGCGACAAGTTTGAGTTTTTATAAATAATCGGCGTAGTTATTCTGCAATTAACATTTGTTGGAATACCCGGTGGTTAAAATACAATAATACGGCGTGGATACAGGTATTGATGAATTATTGATCCTTACGTGAAGAAGGCACTACTCAATAATTGTTACGGTGAATTCTTGTTGATATTTTATTTTATTGATTCAATAATTGCGTAGTGCTTCTTATGTAAGAATCAATAATTTGTGCAATCTTAAGTGTCTTCTTGTGTTTTAACCACCGAGTATTTTAACGATAATACTGAATAAAACTTCTGTAGTTATTTTAAACAACTTATATTTGTCGTTTTCTTCATCCAATCGCTTTCAGTTATGGGGCCCACAAAATTGCTGCGTAAATCGTCATGCGAATATTCTAACAAACGAGAATATTCTACGACGAATGAATATTCCCAAAACAATGATGAATATTTTATAACCACTTGCTTATTTTAAAATATTTGCGTATTTTACCCATAACTATCCACATTAATCAAATCAACCCTTACTATTTCAAAATAGAGAAAATTAAATTTCATTAATAATAAGTTGGGGTCTTACAGCATGTCCTACGCACCAAGGTTATACAACAAGTTAAGATTTTGTGGAGAAACCATGCTATTGAAGAAATGACCTGGGAGTTGGAATCAGAAATGAAAGCGAGGTATCCTCACCTTTTCGAAACACCAGGTACGTATGTCAATTTTGAGGACGAAATTTCATAAGGAGGGGAGGTTGTAAGACCCCAATTTATTATAAATAAAATTAAATTTCCTCTAATTATTATTGTGAATAATAAGGTATTAATTTGATATAATTCTCTGGTTATGGGTGAAATGTGCAAATTTTGTAAAATATTCAAGTGGTTATAAAATAATCATTGTTGTCGGGGAATATTCATTTGGTCGTGGAATATTCTTGTTGTCGGGGAATATTCGCATGCGACAATATGATCAATCATTTGTGGGCCCCATAATGTAATAATTATCGATGAAGAAAACGACAAGTTTGAGTTTTTATAAATAACGACGTAGTTATTCACTGAATTAACTTTTGTTGGAATACCCGTGGTTGAAATACAATAATACTGCGTGGATGCACGCGATTGATGAATTATTGATCCTTACGTGAAGGCCTTACTCAATAATTGTTACGATGAGTTCTCTTGTTCAATATTTTATTTTATTGATTCAATAATTGCTTTGTGTTGATATTTTATATTATTGTTGTTTCAATAATTGTCACTGCACAGTATTTCCCATTATCAAATCAATAATTCATATTATTTAAATAATATTATTAGATAGCATTATTGGCAATGTCTAGAAAGTCCTATCAATTGGAGAGGTTTGGTCACCTAATTGCGTGCTAGTAAGGAGAAATTCTTATTGGAAAGCCCCCTCTTTCCTGGGAACGCCCTAGTTGTCATAAATGTGATTCTGTAATATTATTTGTGAATAATTAATTATTGATTCATATGATAAGAAAATATTTATTTTATGTGGATATAAATGTTGGATATATTTATTGTGGTTAAAAATGAAATAGTTAATGTTGAGGTGTTTTATCAGTATTTTTGTCGGAATGAAGGTATTAAAAAAATTAAACCAGTATTTTTGAGATATATTGCGTGAGTTATAATTTTTAATCCGACCGTTGGATCGTTGTAATTTTTGGATATGTTATACATATTTAAGTTGAGTATATGTCCACAAATTTTGAACCGTTAAAAATGAACGTATGATTTGTTATGAATTTTAAGAGGTGACTGGTTCAAAAATTATTGAAGTATCCGAATTTAGTATTTTGGTGGAAAATTCTAGAATTGAGTGGGCCCCACTTGTGGTTGGTGAAGAAATGTGCTGAATTTATTTCAAATGTGGTGGGTGGGAATAGTAGCAGGTAAAGCCATCAGGTTGCAGGTCAAGTCTACTAACATTTTCCTATAAATAGAGGGCTAAGTTAGAATTGAAAATCACACCAGAAACATAAGCTTTCTCTCTTTCTCTCTCTATATTATCGAGCGTATTTTGTGAGTACTTAGATACTTTGTGAGTTTCTATTTTTTAGTATAAGTTTACATCGACTATATATCCAAAATTCATCGAAATACGCAGTTATTTTGAGGTAAGGGGATGTTATTTTCTTCATATATGATATTATTTCTTCAATATCATTATCTTAAAGTATTGATCTGAATTTTTATCAAATTTGGAACTTTTTGTGTCGGAATTACTATTCACGTATACGGCACTATTCACGTATACGCCACTATTCACCGAAAAATAAAATTTTCTTCTTTTTATCCAAGATGTCTATTATGGTTACTATCTTTGATTATATCCATGTTTTGATCTTTATTCTTGAATTTTGCTTCAAAATTGGTTATTATGGAGTATTATTGATCTTGGATAAACTGTTATACGAATCCCTACTATTTGTCCTTCATCTCCTTACTAGATTCGTTTTCTTTAAAATATTTTTCATCATCCTCGGTCCTAAATGATGATATTACTAAATATCTTTGGCACATGTGTGCAAAGATAAATGATTAATCGATGAATATCTTTGGCCCGTAGTGCAAAGATGAACAGTGTTGAGATGAACATGACCCATTGGTGATACTGAAATGAATATCTTTGGCATATAGTGCAAAGATGAATATTGATTAAAGATGTATATTGATTGTTATTCTGAGGATAAAATATTGATGATGGACTTTTAAATCTTAGAAAATAGTAGAACTCATTCTCTACTTGACTCTTCTAATGGATTGTTGTTTCCATTGCGAGTTGTTGATATAACACTTGTTGCTCATTATATTTTATCGATTTTTTCCTCGTGAAGACTAACGATAATTTGTTGTATATTATCTTAGTCATAATATTCTTTCTTGGGCTAGTTGAGCTCACTATTTTTCTTTTGTTCCATTTTCTCGGGAGGTGAGAACATAGCGAGAACTAGTCGAGTATTCTGAGTGATGGTTCTAGAAAAATATTTTAGCGCTTCTCACTATTTACGTAAAATAGTGTTTGAATAATTGTAATGAGGACTTATTTGAGTGTGGATATTATACAGAAGATAATATTTGTATTTAAACTCACAGTATGTGTTGTCGTATTTTGCACAACAATTGTATTATTGAAGTTGTAGTTTGCTTTCTGTACCATGTATTTAGCGACTCAGAATGGATGTTGCATACCTATTTTGGGGGCTTCACAATTTTACTATGCAAAACACTATACAGGCACTATGCAATACTATGCATAATAAAATATAATATATTCTAATTATTGTCTAATAAAATAAATAACTTTATAAAAGTATTACATTTTATATAAATAGATTTTACTATGCAAAAACACTATCGTAATAGAATATAATATATTACATTTATAGTCTAATAAAACAAATAACTTTATAAAAATATTCTATTTTATTTAAAAGATTTTACTATGCAAAACACTATGCATAATAGAATATAATATATTACAATTATTGTTTAATAAAACAAATAATTTTATAAAAGTATTACATTTTTTTATATAAAAAGCTTTTACTGCTTTATTACATTAATAATACTAATAAAACAATATACATATATATATAATATATATATATATAAACTTTAAACTTCATAAAAAGACACCTCAATATATTTAACAACATTTATCATCATTATTATAATTCACAATATTAATCGACCAAGTCGTTCCTGGAAAGAGAGGGCTTTCCAATAAGGATTTATCCTGTATTGGCGTATGATTAGGTGACGAATCTCTCCTTGGCGAAACTTACTAGACATACGTTAATATTGCAAATAATAATATTAATAACCCGTCGTCTCAATTATTGATTTAATAATATATAAAATATTGACAATAATTGAATCAAATAACGTGAATCTTATCATTAATTCTTGTAGCGATAATTGAACAAAAGCGAGTGACTTCTCACGTAAACATCGATAATCAATCTGAGTGTCTTCTTATGCAACCCGCAGCGTATTCTTGTACTTTTACTAAGTAGTTCAGATTTTAACGATAAAACTTAATAGTTATAAAAATATTTTTGTCGTTTTCTCGATCAAACCAATAATTACATTGTAGGGTCCACCAATGATTGTGCAAATCGTCACGGATATTCCCCGATAAAAAGAATATTCCCAGAGCCAATGAATATTATACAACAACTTGCGTACTTTTCAAAATTTATAAATCTACTACCACAACTATAATATTGTCTCAATCCACACCATAATATTCAAAAATATTTTGAGAAAATTAAATCTTTATTCATAAAATCTTGGGTCTCATGATTTAGTCTCCTGCGCTAAGGTAAATGATGTTATTTTACATGAGACCCCAGTTTTATCAATAAAAATTTAAATTTTGTCGAAATAATTTTAATATTATGGTGTGAATTTGAGATAATATTATAGTTGTGGGTAGTATTTATAAATTTTGCAAAGTATGCAAGTGGTTATATTATATTCGATTGGTTCTGGGAATATTCGATTTAGCAGGAATATTCGCATGACTGAATCATTGGTGGACCCCACAAATGTAATTATTGGATTGATCGAGAAAATGACAAAAATATTTTATCAAATAACTATGGAAGTTTTACCGCTGATACTGCTGAACTACTCTAAGAGTAAAAGTACAAGAATACGTGTGGTTCGCATAAGAAGACACTTGATTGATTATCGATGCTTATGCAAGAAGTCACTTCACTTTGATTCCATTATCACAATTAATAATATGAATTATTATAATGATAATGACGTTTTGTTTTATTCGTATTATTAACGTAATAAAACGAAACATCTTTTATATAAAAATGAATCTTTTATTAAAGTTATTACATAAATAGAATATATTATATTTTATTATGCATAGTGTTGCATAGTGTTTTCGTAGTATTTTTGCGTAGTGTTGCATAGTGTTTGCATAGTAAAATGTTTTTATATAAATAGAATATATGATATTTTATTTAAAAGATTTTGCTTTAAATATGGATGAGTCAGATAAAAGTAAATCAATCTGACCGCTCATGGATTAATTACTATGCATTCTATTTTCCTATAAATAGAAGCTCATTCCTTCATTATTTTCTTACGAATTCACTGAAACTCTAGAGAGAAAAATTATAGAGAGAAGCTATAAAGAGAAAATCTATAGAGAGAAAGAAGAAAAGTATTCTGCTACTTCACTTTTCCAATATTCGGTTCTTCTAAGGTAAGGGGGTATTATTTGTTGTACCTGTAAGGGTGTTATTCTTTCTTATTCATGAAGAGAACTTCATTATTCCATTCATTATTATTACATTGAAATAACTTTTGTAAAAAGTGGTATACCCTATACATAACTTTGATATCTGCCAGATACCCTATACTTGGTGAAATCCTTATATTATTTCATTCTTATTTATTCTGTTGGAATAACTTTTGTATCTGCCGTAATTCCCTATACTTGGTGATCTTCTTCACATTATTCCATTCTTTATTATTACATTGGAATATCACATGCGTGTGTTTTACACCGGACTTCGGTTCCATTGTTTATTATTCGCATTTATTATTACATTGGAATATCACATGTCATGTGTTTTACACCGGACACAGTTCCATTGTTTATTATTCAAAGATTTATTATTACATTTGGATCATCCTGCTTGCATGTGAATTTCACGACCTAGTTCCGTTATTATTATTACATTGGAATAACTTTATCATCTGTCAAATCTGCATTTAATGCGTGGTGATTTCTTTTGTTATTCCATTCTTTATTATACCCAGTTGGTTAAAACTTTGACTTATATACTCCATGAAATTAGTAGAATATCCTTGATAATTGCGTTTCATCCAAAGTCTCTTTCATGGAAATATTCTTCCGATCATTCTTGAATTTTACTCTACAAAAGCAATATCTTGTTGACAATTTGGGCGTTAATAATTCCTAGATAAATTAATTCTTGAACTTGTTTTATTGAATTCTTATATCATTGTCATCATCCTCATGTTTATATTATGTTGAAAGTTATCTTTGGCTTACGTGCATAGATGAACTTAGTATGATTATGACCGAGGTTTCATTCGGTATAATCATGGCTTGATATAAATGATGTGACAAAAGTCCTCGATTACTGTAATGCGTTGATGGATAGTTTTTGGTATAATTATGACCAAATGGTGATTCTAAGATAGTCATTGACCATTGATGATTTGATGAAAATCCTTGGCCGTAGTACGGGGATGATTAGATATTGTGGTTTATTCATTAAACCGAGTCTTAGTGATAAAATTTATGAAAACCTTTTAAAACCTAAAAGATAGTAGACTTTATTTTCTACTTGACTCTTTTAATGGATTGCGTATTCAATTGCAGATTAAACCTGGTTGTCTATTGTATTTTATCGGTTTAACAACTTTGTTGAAGGCTAATGATAATTTATTACGCATTATCTTAGTCATAATATTTCTTCTTGGGCTAGTTGAGCTCACCCTTTCTTTCACTTTATTCTCTTGAGAAATGAGAACATAGGTAGACGACGAGTCGGGAAGCGGAGTAATGGTCCGAGGATAGCATTAGTAGTCCTCACTATTCTCGTGAAATAGTGTGATAATAGTTGTAATGAGGACTCCTTTTGAGTTTGTATAATATCTAGTAGACAATATTTGTATTCAAACTCATAGTTTATAATCGATATAGTACCTGACGCTTATGTTAGTAAGTTGTATTTGAATTTATGTACCATGTAAGTGGCGACCCAAGATGGGTGACGTATACCTAATTTTGGGGGCGTCACATTTTCTTCATACTCACAAGGGTTTTCATTTTATTCTTTATTAATCTGTGGGAATAACCTGTCTACGCGGATTACTACATGTCTGGTGAATAACCATTCGTATTCATTATTTATTAAGTTGTGAAAATGATCTGTCTACACGGATTACCACATGACGGGTGAAAATACATTTGCAGTTTTATATATTCTTCCATACTCGTATGAGATATCATTTCTTTTGTACTCGTCAAGGGATATCGTTTTCTTTTATAATTCTCCATTTGTGGTACGAAATTATTGTTTGTTTCCATAACCTTATTATTAAATGGTAAAAATCCCTGAAATTAGTATAATATTCTTAATAGTTTGCGCTCCATCTAATATCATTTCACTGAAATATTGGTCTAAACTTTCTTATTAAATTTTAATCTATTCATCCGGGATAATATTCATGGCTGGGTACTATTCATGTCGGGGTACTATTCACAACATAATTTAGTTTCTTTTCTTTGTCCAAATTATCTTTGAAATTTGAATCTTAAATTTCATTCTTGAATTTTACTCCACAATTGGTGATCATGTTGACAATTTGGATATTCTTGAACTCAGGATAAATTAAATTATAAATATCTAATATTTATCCTTGATCTCACTTGATTCCTTCTTTATATCATTGCCATCATTCTCATGTTTATATTGTGATGAAAATCATTTTTGACCCGTAGTGCAAAGATGAACTGTTGATTGGTATGATTATGACCAAGAATTGTATATTGGTATAATCATGACATTTAATGTTACAGATAAATATTTGTGGTGAAAGTCTTCTTTGACCCGTGGTGCATAGATGAACATGTGTTTGGCATGATCATGACCACGGGTGATACAAATTAATATCTTTGGCCCGTAGTACATAGATAATTTATTGATTTGAAATAATTATTAATTAGTGTTACAAGAATAAAATATTGATGAGACTTTTAAATAATATAGTAGGCATCATGCTCTACTTGACACTTTTAATTGATTGTTATTTTCGCTGCAGTTGTTGATCTAAAACTTGTTATTTATTGTATTATATCAAATTTTTTACTATTGAAGACTAAGAATAATTTATTTTTCATTATCTTAATCATAATATTTTTTACTTGGCTAGTTGAGCTCACCATTTTCTTCCATCGTTATATGCAGGAAATAAGAATATAGTCGGGACTAGTCGGGGAATGGAGTGATGGTCCAAGATAGTCTATAGCAGTCTTCATGATAGTGTGACAATAATTGTAATGAAGACTTAATTTGAATATGGATATTGTCGTATTATGTACGGTGCAATATTTGTATTAAAACTCACAGTATGTGTGGTCGTATTTTGCACAACAGTTGAATAGTTGTAAATAGGAAAATTTGAATTATGTAGTATGTATTTAACGACTCAAAATAGATTGTGTGGACCTATTTTGGGGGCGTCACAATGACACATTCCCTTCAACCAAATTGGTACAAGCATATATTTTTTTGAAAATTTATATTATTAAAATTCAATTTTAAGTATTCATTTCATCTTATGGGGTCAATGTGGAATTTGGGAAAGAGATCAAGATAAAAACTAATGAAAAATCCAAAAACAATATTTAATCTTAGAAATCGATATATTTACATTGTTTTTTGATATTTTCACACGTAAAACTCGCATATTAATTGATGTGATAATATGTGGGTCTTACGTATAAAAATATATATCATTCCCAATCATTAATTGGTAAAAGAGAATAAATTATACTTAAGTTTAACAAATTTAAACTTAAAATAAATACTTGAACACTACTGAGCATTAACTATAGCACCATAGCATAGCATTATGTTGGAATTGAATCCAAAAAGGTAGATCAAACAACATTCAATCAATTACATTTAAAGGATACATTGGTTATATTTAAAAAAAATAAAGGTTAGTTTTGTACATAAATTTTTAATCTCACGTGATGCGATTATAAAACTTAGTTAGGCATGTTATTAAATAGTTTTCTATTTTAAGTTATTTTATAATCTCTGAATTAATAGTCTTAAGTCCAAATTTAAAACAAAAACAAACACTTTAAATTTAATAATCATATCCAAAATATAATTCTTATAAATAAATATAGCCTTAATTTTCTGTAGCGTTTTTTGAATTTGTTAAGAAGTAAATTAAAACATGTAATTTTACATAATAAAAAGAAAAACCTTTCTCATTAGAGTTTGGTCCAAAATTATATATTATTTAAATGTGAGACTCCTTGTATTATTTATTTACACAAAAATAAGTTAAAACTTTTTATTAAAAACATCAAGCACGAGGGAAAAATTTATTCTTTTTTTCCAAATAACTTTTAGAAAAAAAATTAATTATATTATCATAACAAATATATATTTAATGATACTTTATATTTATTTTAATAATAATAATTTGAATTTCTAACTACCCTACTTTAATATTATTACAAAAAAAAATTGGACAGATTGAAGTTTGAACACCATGGGCAGGAACTGTGAAATGTAGCCAAGAGGTGGGGGGACGGGGGTCAGATATGAGGATAAACTGAGAATCTGGGCCACCACCGCCCATAATCATCTTCATCTTTCTCACTCTGACAAAGACACCCCCAGGATGAGGTCTGCACGTGACTCCCATATCACTTTCTCTTTCTCTCCATTTTCCATTGGATCACTTGGGCTTCGACTTGAATATTTTTTTGGTCACTTAACTTTATTTAAATTATCAAACGACCACTCATTTATTTTTTCTTGCAGTCAGTTCACTACATTTTAATTCTTTTACAATAATTTAAAATTATGTATATGGGGGTTAAATATTTAATGAAAGAGTGTTGTCGCGCAATAAAATGTCTATTAAATGACAATATGAATTGGGTACAATCCATTTATTACCCATCCACTAACATAACTTAGATTAATTGAATGAGTTTTAAGGATCAAACATTTAGAGTTTATTAAAATTAGAGTTTTACGTACTCTACCATCTTCATGACCTTTATGATTGGATGTAATAACCTCCATGACTTTCATGATTAGCGGGAAACAACCTCCATGACCTCCATGATTAACGGCAGTACACGACAAATTTGAACTTGAAGTTTGGATACTCTATGAAGTTCAGATCTATGCTCTCTATTACCTCTACTTCATTTTCACATCTTTCCAATTTAACTAATGTATATATTTCTCTCTCTAAATTTTATTTTTAAGTCTCAACAAATTTATAAATATTGGGTGTATATTTTTATTAATCTATAATGGACATTCAAATAGATTTTGCCTTGATTTCTCTCCATTTTTTTAAGATCTACAGTCGAAGTAGAGTAATTTTTGGAGATTTGGATAGATGAAGATGAAGCAGAGAGAATAACAATTTTTTTAATTTAGATTAATTAGTATTTTTTATTTTTGATAAAACAATTATTTATAGACATTGTCACTAAATTGTCATGTCATCATTGAGGTGGAGTTTCTCTCTTTCTAATTAAATCATTGAGGTGGAGTTTCTCTCTTTCTAATTAGATTTAATTCTTTTACGATAAGTTAATCGATTGACCAATCTGATGATAATCTGTGGAGATCACCTTTTACTTGCGTGTCGAAACTGTATTGGTCAATTGACAAAAATTAACTTCATGCTAACCAGTTCCCTTCTAATTATACGCCAACTTAGTTTTCCGTTAATAGTCAAAGTATTCTAACGATTTTTGTAGCGTTTTGTAAAAAAAAAAAAGTTTAGTGAGTTGTTTGATAAAAAAAAAAATTAATGAAGCGTTTGATAGTCCGGATAAAATAGAGTGAGCAAAAAGCAATTAACCCCTTGGGCTGCTGCCCCTTACTTACCGATCTCCAATCTTCAATTTTCCAACTTGATCCTCAAAATATCACCAATCTACCAAAATGGGTATTCATTTTTTATTCCAATTAGTACACTGATGAATCTATCTGTAATCTATATCTACAGATACATAATGAGTTTTCTTTTCTTTCCAATTTGTATTTTTCCACTTGTTTATTCAACCGACTGAATTGGGTACATAGTGTAATATATAATAATACTAAACAACTAATCAAAATCCAAGTTTGTGCTATTTTTGGGAAGAATCAAGATCCTCCATTATATTTTTCAAGAAACAAAAATGCCAACCAGAATGTCTTCTTTCTAGTGCTATGTCTCCCATTCTTCCCCTTCCTGTATATAATAATATATCTGTAAGTGTATTATTGAGAAAAATGTTTACTAATTGGCAAAAGGGGGTAGTACCCTTTTGGCCCTTGAAAGGATCAATCGAGGCTATTTGAGGAATGGGGGAATGGGCTTTCCCAGGATGGAATTGGGTTTCTGTGGGCCTGCTTGGGGTTTCTATTTTTAAGCTCTTTCAAGCTTCTTCAGCATCACTATCACTGGATTTATTCTATTGCAGTTAAAGAAGGTTAGATTTCTAGTCTTTCTCCTCTATCTTTTGATAATCTATTTTGTGTTCTCTTGGGGTTATGTTTTGTTAAAACTTTTCTTGCTATTATACTAATTTAGGATCAGATTTTTAGTTTTTCTTCTCTATTAACTGAAGGAGTTACTTGTTAGTATTATCAACTTATTAATCTTGTGAATTATGTTTAAACTTTTCTTTATGTGACACTGTTTTCTGTGAATATATAGGCAAAGTTCTGTCTTTCTAGTGTAGTTTGCAAGGAGTAGTTATCATACAGTTTTCTTGTTCCCCTTTTGTTGTGCTACTACTTAGCTACTGTTTCATATATAAATTGGTCAGAAGGATTACTGATTTCGAAGTTTCTATTATGAAGTGAATTATGTTTTACACTATTGCAGTGATGCCTTACTTCAGTATTTTTGTTTCCAAAAAAGAAAAAAGAAAAAGAAGGCTTCATTGTTACTGTTTAGGTATCTGTATGTGTTAGAATTTGTTCTTCTAGCATTTTATGCTCCAAGTTAGGGATGTTTTTGTTAAACTAGTAAACATTTGCTTTTTTCATTGGATCCACTATTGAGTGGAAGAATTAACAATTGGGTTACTTATTGACTAGTTTTACAACCTTTGTATTATCACGTGGGGCATATCATTGAAATAATTGCAACTTTAGAGTAAATATCATGGTGTTATAAGACTATAACTTGTATTACTATTGTCATTATGATGCTTCTCTATTGCAGCTAGAATTGGGAAAAATATTTGATGTTTCCTTTGGATAAGAATTGTGGTTGATTGCTTTTCTTGTTTTCTTTGACTTCTTTTCTTTCTTTAGATCTAAGCAGAAATGTCATCTTCAAGACCTGTCCAGTCTGCCAGCAATTCAGGAAGATCAAAACAGAGTGCAAGGATTGCACAGACCACCGTAGATGCGAAGCTCCATGCAGATTTTGAAGGGTCTGGTAGTTCCTTTGACTACTCAAGTTCAGTGCGTGTTGCCAGTGTGGTTGGTGGAAATCAACAACCTCGATCTGACAAGGTAACCACAGCTTACCTCCACCACATCCAAAAAGGCAAGCTGATCCAGCCCTTTGGTTGTTTGTTAGCCCTAGATGAAAAAACTTTCAAAGTTATTGCCTACAGTGAAAATGCTCCTGAAATGCTGACTACGGTCAGTCATGCTGTTCCGAGTGTTGGTGACCATCCGGCTCTTGGAATTGGAACTGATGTGAGAACTATCTTCACTGGCCCCAGTGCAGCTGCCCTGCACAAGGCCTTAGGATTTGGGGAGGTCTCTCTGTTAAATCCCATATTAGTTCACTGTAAAACTTCTGGGAAACCGTTTTATGCAATTGTTCATAGAGTAACAGGCAGTTTGATCATTGATTTTGAGCCTGTAAAGCCTTATGAAGTCCCTATGACTGCTGCGGGGGCCCTGCAATCATACAAGCTAGCGGCCAAAGCAATTACTCGGTTGCAGTCTTTGCCTAGTGGGAGTATGGAAAGGCTTTGTGATACAATGGTTCAGGAGGTTTTTGAACTCACAGATTATGACAGGGTGATGGCTTATAAATTTCATGATGATGATCACGGGGAGGTGACATCTGAAATCACAAAGCCAGGGCTTGAGCCTTATCTGGGTTTGCATTATCCAGCTACGGATATCCCTCAGGCGGCACGCTTTTTATTCATGAAGAATAAAGTCCGTATGATCGTTGATTGCCGAGCAAAAAATGTGCAAGTTTTGCAAGATGAAAAACTTCCCCTTGATCTGACCTTGTGTGGTTCGACCCTCAGGGCCCCACATAGTTGCCATCTACAATATATGGAAAACATGAACTCTATTGCTTCTCTGGTAATGGCAGTTGTAGTCAACGATGTGGATGAAGACGTTGAGATCCCTGGTTCTTCGCAGCCTCAAAAGAGAAAGAAACTTTGGGGACTAGTTGTATGCCATAACACAACTCCAAGGTTTGTTCCTTTTCCTCTTCGGTATGCATGTGAGTTTCTTGCTCAAGTTTTTGCCATCCATGTCAACAAGGAGTTAGAATTGGAAAGTCAGATTCTTGAGAAGAATATCCTGCGCACTCAGACACTGTTGTGCGATTTGCTGATGCGAGATGCTCCCTTAGGTATCGTGTCACAGAGCCCAAACATGATGGATCTTGTGAAATGTGATGGGGCTGCCTTATTATACAAAAATAAGGTTTATAGAATGGGAGTTACTCCGAGTGACTATCAGCTTAATGATATAGTTTCATGGCTCTCTGAGTACCATATGGATTCCACAGGTTTGAGTACAGATAGCTTGTATGATGCAGGGTTTCCTGGGGCTCTTGCTCTTGGCGATGTAGTATGTGGGATGGCAGCTGTAAGGATTACTTCCAAAGACATGCTTTTCTGGTTCAGGTCCCACACTGCTGCACAAATCCGGTGGGGTGGTGCAAAGCATGAGCTAGGTGATAAGGATGATGGCACGAAGATGCACCCGAGGTCATCTTTTAAAGCTTTCCTGGAAGTTGTAAAGACGAGGAGTTTACCTTGGAAGGACTTTGAGATGGATGCAATCCATTCCTTACAGCTTATCCTGAGGAACGCTTTCAGCGATGATAAAGCGATGACTTCAAACACCAGTGCGATCCATACAAAACTCAATGACCTTAAAATTGAAGGGGTTCAGGAACTGGAAGCAGTCACAAGTGAGATGGTCCGACTGATTGAAACAGCTACAGTGCCAATCTTGGCCGTTGATGTAGACGAGCTGGTTAATGGGTGGAATACAAAAATTGCTGAATTAACTGGTCTTCCTGTTGAGAAAGCAATTGGGAAGCATTTTCTCACACTTGTGGAAGATTTTTCAGTTGATACAGTGAAGAAGATGTTGGAATTGGCACTGCAGGGTATGATATTTTAGTTTTTCATGTGAATTACGTTTTCATTAGTAAAAGTTACTATAGACTATAATATTTGAAATTCTGCTTGCTTTTATCTAGACTAAAATTCTATACACTTCAATCATACTGATAAAGAAGAGTGTAAAACACATAATTACTTTATGGCCTATTCTGTGAAGCATCATATCCACATAAAAGTACAAAAAAATTATGTCACTTTTATTATTTTTTTGAGGAATATTTGAATTTTGAAATAATGCTATCTATTCCTTCTGATTAGAAATCAGTCTCTTTTATTATTTTTAAGAGGAAAGTTTGAAGTAATACTTTCAATTACTTCTGATTAGATATCATTCTGTTTTTCTTGTGTTTGTTCTTCATCTCAGGAAAAGAAGAGCAAAATATCCAGTTCGAAATCAAAACTCATGGATCTAGGAGTGACTCTGGTCCTATTAGCTTAGTTGTGAATGCTTGTGCGAGTAGGGATCTCAATGACAATGTTGTTGGAGTATGTTTTGTGGCCCAAGATGTAACAGGTCAGAAGACCATCATGGATAAGTTTACGCGGATTGAGGGAGACTATAAAGCTATTGTGCAGAATCCAAACCCATTGATTCCACCAATATTTGGCACGGATGAATTTGGCTGGTGTTCTGAGTGGAACCAAGCTATGGCAGAGTTATCTGGATGGCGTAGAGAGGAGGTCGTAGATAAAATGCTTTTGGGGGAGATTTTTGGGACCCAAACATCATATTGTCGGCTGAAGAATCAAGAGGCTTCTGTGAATCTTGGTATTGTACTGAACAATGCTATGACTGGTCAGGAAACTGAAAAGATTTGTTTTGGTTTCTTTGCGAGGAGTGGGAAATATGTAGAATGCTTGCTCTGCGTAAGCAAAAAGTTGGATGGAGAGGGTAATATTTCTGGGATCTTTTGCTTCTTGCAGCTAGCAAGTCAAGAGCTGCAACAAGCACTTCATATACAAAGGTTATCAGAACAGACTGCTGTGAAGAGATTAAAAGCATTAGCTTACATCAGAAGGCAAGTCAGAAATCCTCTCTCCGGGATTATGTTTTCTCGGAAGATGTTGGAAGAGACTGATATGGGGGAAGAGCAAAAAAAATTTCTGCATACTAGTGTTCAGTGCCAGCGTCAGCTCAACAAAATTCTTGATGACACAGATCTTGATAGCATCATTGATGGGTATGTCAAATCTTACTTTCTTGTACCGAGTTAATTTACTACTAATATTAAGAAACCTTTAGTTTTAGGTATGCATAAGTTTTAGTGAGAGCACAGAAAGAACTGTGTATGAGCCATTTTCCTTGATTAAAGAAATAGTATTTAGGCTAAAATCAATTTGCTATTGGCCATTTTCTCCTACCTGGAGGATTTCACATATGGATGAACTGCATTCTCATGAATCCACCTGACATAGACTACCCTAATATCTTACTCAGTTACAGGAACAAATACTTGAGTTTTACTAGTTTGATTTAGAAAATTATTTTTCAACATATATCAACTATGCCACAACCTTTGCAGGTACTTGGACTTGGAAATGTCAGAGTTCACGCTTCATGATGTATTTGTTGCCGCGACGAGTCAAGTCATGATGAGGAGCAATGGAAAGGGTATTCAAATAGTTAATAATTTTGTTGACGATATGATGTCTGAAACATTATATGGAGATGGTCTGAGGCTTCAACAAGTCCTTGCTGATTTCTTGATAATATGTGTGAACTTCACTCCAAATGGTGGTCACCTTGGTATTTCGGCTAGTTTAAACAAGGATAATTTGGGGCAATCTGTTCAGCTTGTGCATTTGGAATTCAGGTAAAATCAAAATGAGCTATAGTGTTTTACATGACAATCAAGTGCTTGGTAGAAATGAACTTTTTGATATATTTCTTGAAGAAGAGTGTTTTGATGAATCTGTAGAGTAGATGTGTGAGGAATATTTATGGTCATTTCTATACCTACATGGACTTAATTACACAAAATATGTCCTAAGTTTCTTATTAGTAAGATAATAATATAAAATTTGTTGGAATAAGAAACTAAGTTGGTCCTTAGAAAGGGATAATCAAAGAGGTATTTTTAATAAAAGAAGATGTTGAAGTGTTAAAGTTCACCATTTGGTTTAATTTGAATTTATTAAGCTACAAGACATGAACATAAGGATCTGGTTTTATGTAATTCGGCCTTAGGCTCTCGAGTCTTTTAGACAAAATTAATTATGCTTTTTGGTAAATAAACTTTTAGGTAAACATTAAGATTTTGCATGGGTCTCTAACATGTGTATCTTTAAAGCCAAATGGTTCTTCTGCTGTCTGTACTGGGAAAAAAAGAAAAGCAAAAGTCATCATTACCAAATGGTGCTTTTGTAAATATAGGTTATTTTCTAATTTAAAATTTCGTCTACATAGTTACTTATTGGCTTTATCTTCTTGAATGCAGGATCACGCATACCGGAGGCGGGGTACCAGAAGACTTGTTGAGCCAGATGTTTGGAAGTAATGCTGAAACATCTGAGGAAGGCATAAGCTTGCTCGTTAGCAGAAAGCTAGTGAAGCTCATGAACGGAGATGTTCAATATCTGAGGGAGGCGGGAAAGTCTACTTTCATCATATCTGTTGAACTTGCTGCAGCTATTAAGTCTGGTAAATCCCAGGCATGAACTGATTTTTGGGAGATAAGAGTCTAAATCTGCTTATAACAGCAACAGGGATGGGAGCTTACTGCAGTATCATTTGCCGTGCTATCATGTACTCTCTATTCTGCACTTTTTCATTTCAAAACAATTGTGATTTCCGATTCGTATATATGCAAATTTTGTCTTTTGATAAACTGGGTTTAGAGTCATCTGTTTCTATTGGTTGGACAAATTTGTGTGTTGAATTACAATTACGAAACATATCCGTACATGAATTTGGATAGAATTATAAGAGAAATCTATTTATTACATATTTCTTCATGTTGGGAACTTGGGACTCATAATATGGAAGCCGCTGAGAAAGGCTAGTGCGGAGCCTAGCGGAGCGGAGCTCGGGCCGAAGGTCCCGAGGGAGGGTGTCCCGCGGTACGGTACAAGTTGTTTATTAGAGGGACATTATGGGTAATTGAGATATAATGTGAAGTAGGGTTAGAATATGAATAGTAGTTATAAATACTATCTATTGTAAAGCCCTAAGTAACTAAAAAATTATCAATAAACAATAAGCCGCCGCCTATGGAGTACCCAAATTGGGGAACCACTTAAATCTCTTGTGTTCTTAATTCTCTATCGTTTGTGTGCGTGTGTTTGATCCTATAATTTTAACACTTCAAAATGTTATTATTATAATAATTATCCACATAAATGACGATTAAAAAATTGATACAAACTTTTGCAATATATATTATTTTTTATGTTGTTTTCAGTTTTAAATGCACAAGCTAGATGCTTTATTCTTGACTTTATAAACCGCTTACCTGAACCCTTACTTAAAAGAACCTCCATATATATATATATATATATATATATATATATATATATATAGGGAATTCATCCGTGTAAAACGTTTACGAAAGATCTTTATTCAAGAAACGAGTTAATCACCGTTGATCTTTGCGATGAAAGGCTGAGATTAATTTAAAAAAAGTTCTGCCACAGCTACGAGGTATGTGGCGGTCATTTAATTCCAAAAATCATATGAAATTACCAAGGTGACCCTGGCAATACTTCACCCCCTGCCGCATGAGCTTGTGGCGGCAAGGTCACCAATTTAGTTTGCATCACCAATTTAGTTATTATTATTATATTTAGCATTATTATTATTTCACGTTTAAACATATATATATATATATGGGAATTCATCCGTGGCAAACGTTTGCCACGAGTACTGTTCAGCAAACGAGTTAATCACCGTTGATCTTTGCGATGGAAGGCTGAGATTAATTTAAAAAAAGGCCCTGCCGCTACAGGCTGTAGCGGCAGTCATTTAATTCTAAAAATCATGTTAAATTACCTCCATGCCCTTGCCAATATTTCACCTCCCTGCCGCATGAGCTTGCGGCGGCAGGGGTTCGTTTGTGTGCGTGTGTTTGATCCTATAATTTTAACACTTCAAAATGTTATTATTATAATAATTATCCACATAAATGACGATTAAAAGATTGATACAAACTTTTGCAATATATATTATTTTTTATGTTGTTTTCAGTTTTAAATGCACAAGCTAGATGCTTTATTCTTGACTTTATAAACCGTTTACACTAACCCTTACTTAAAAGAACCTCCATATATATATATATATATATATATATATATATATATATATATATATATATATAGGAATTATCCAGTGATGAACGTTTGCCACAAGATCTTGTTCAAAGAAACGAGTTAATCACCGATTGATCTTTGCGATGAAAGGTGAGATTAATTTAAAAAAGGCCTCTCGCCAGCTACAAATGATGTGGCATTATCATTTAATTCAAAATCATGTGAAATTACCAAGTTGACCACAGCGATACTTCACCCCCGCCATACGAGCTTTGTGGCGGCAAGGTCACACCAATTTAGTTTGCATCACCAATTTAATTATTATTATTATATTTAGCATTATTATTATTTCATGTTTAAACATATATATATATATATATATATATATATATATATATATATGATAATTCATCCGTGGTAAACGTTTGCCACGAATACTGTTCAACAAATGAGTTAATCACCGTTGATCTTTGCGATGAAAGGTTGAGATTAATTTAAAAAAGGCCTCTCAAGCTTCACAGTGAAGAAGCGATCATTTAATTCTAAAAATCATGTTAAATTACCTCCATGCCCTTCATTGTAAGACCCAAATTTTTATAAATAAAGATGAATTTTTATAAATATTATTTTTGAATATTATGGAATAAATTTGATATAATGTTATAGTTGTGGGTAATATTTATAAATTTTGCAAAAGTAAGCAAGTTGTTATAAAATATTCGTTTGATCGGGAATATTCTTTTTGTCGGGGAATATTCGTATACGACGGCTCAATCATTAGTGGACCCCATAATGCGGAAGTATTTGTCGTAGTTAAAAAGCGACAAAATTATCTTTCTATAAAAATAACGGTGGAGGTGTTACCGTTAAAAGCTGTTGAACTACCCGGTGGTAAAAGTAATGCGATGTCTGGCGTGGTTGCGTAGTAGCACTTACGATTGATTATTGATCTTCGTGAAAGTCACTTATTATACTCAATTATTCTTCATGATAATTCTTTACGATCATATCTCTTATATTATTGATTCAATTATTGTCACAAAGATTATCTATATAATATGTTATATTATTAATTGAGACGATGTTATAAATGATTAATAATTGTTGAAAGATTAAAAATGTGTTGATTAAAAATAAAATGATTTGTGGTAATATTTATTCAATCCTCATGTATATAAAGAGTCTGTTATGAGGCGTTTGTGGTAAGTTTGATTATTTTATGGGGGCCCATATGTCATCATCTAAGAGTCTCTTCATCGATAGTAATTACCTTTGTGAATAGTAATTACCTTTGTGAATAGTAATTACCTTCAAATCGATAGTATTTACCTTCAATCAATAGTAATTACCTTCTTCAATAGTAATTACCTTCGTCGATAGTAATTACCTTCGTCAATAGTAATTACCTTCGTCGATAGTAATTACCCCCTTCGAAAATAGTAATTGTCCCTTCAATATTACCAAGAGTTAACTTTTCTTGATTGTTCCAAAGGTTAATTACCCTTCATGAAATAAGTAGTTGTCTCTTCATATTACCAAGAGTCATTTTGACCTTCATTAAGGCACTAAGAGCCACCCTCGCTTTTTCTATAAATAGAAAGTTCATTCCTTCATTATTTCTTACGAATTCATCAAACTCTGTACAGAGAGAAAACTATAGAGAAAAGAAGAAAAATATTCTCGCTACTTCACTTTTCCAATATTCATTTTTCTAAGGTAGGGAATATTATTTGTTGTCTTCGTAAAGGGTGTTATTCTTTCTTATTCATGAAGAGAATCATTGTTATTCCATTCTTATTATTCTATTAGAATAACTTTTGTATCTGTGCATTTCTGCTTTTTTTGGTGACATTCTTCTATTATTCATTTGGAACATCCTCGCATACAGTATTTTACACCGACTGGTTCCGTCTTTATTATTATACATTGGAACATCATGTATACGTGTGTTTTACACCGACCGGTTTCCGCCTTTATTATTATTATTACATTGGAACATCCCATGCATGTGTTTTTTACACCTGACTGGTTCCGTCTTTATTATTATTCCGCTGGAACATCCCGTCTCATGCATGCGTTTCTGGCGGACTGGTTCCGTTATTTATTATTCTGTTGGAATAACACATGCATGCGCTACATCGCATGCGTGGTGATTTCTTTTGTTATTCCATTCTTTATTATACCCAAATGGTTAAAACTTTGACTTATACTCCATGAAATTAGTAGAATATCCTCGATATTTGTGTTTCATCCAAAGATCTTTTCATGGAAATATTCTTCCGATCATTCTTGAATTTTACTTTACAAAACAAGATCATGTTGACAATTTGGACGTTAAAAATTCCGGATAAAATAATTCTTGAACTTGTTTTATTGAATTCTTATATCATTATCATCATACTCATGTTTATATTATGTTGAAAGTCATATCGTGGCATCAGTGCATAATGGATGGACTTGGTATGATTATGACCGAGGATTATTCGGTATAATCATGGTACGATAATGTTACAAATGATGTGATAAAAATCCTCGATTAGTAGTAGTGCATTGATGGACGGATTGTTGGCATGATCACGACCATTAATGAATACACAACTATTCTTGGCGTAGTGCATGAATAATTGTGGTCGTGATACTAAAGAATATCCTCGGCCGTAGTAGTGCGGGGGTGATTCGATGATGTGGAATATTTATTAAAGTTCGAGTCTCAAATTTATAATAAATGATGAAAAACCTTTTAAATCATAAAAGATAAACACACAAAAAAGCTACACTATAGTATTTCAAGTAATCTAAACACAAAAAAAAGCTAGGTAAGGGATGGTTTTTTGCACTAGTAATTTATTTTATTAATATGAGAGCACTAATTTCACGTGTATTTTTGATATTTTCACTCACTGTATGCTCATTTGAAAGAGAATCATGTAAAAATATAAAAAATACATGTAGAATTATTAGTTCCCTAATAATATTGTTGACCTCACCAGTATAATTGTGTCACAACAATTTTTTACCTCTTTTACCTTTATAAATTTAATTATACTATTACTTTTATCTTTATTAATTTAATATATATATATATATATATATATATCTTGTTGTTTAGTCTTGAATATAATATTGTTAGTAATTTAATTTCTTATATACACACAAATTTTGTTATATCTATATAATAAAATACAAATAATTTTAAATTTTTCGTCCACTCAATAAATTATATGTGTAATTCAAAATCATTTTGTCTGATCTTAGAAAGCGCGGGAACTTATCTAATTTTTTGATATGAGACTGAAGTATTACATTATACCTCATAAAAATTTAAAATAAAATAAATTTGATACGTCGTGATTATAAAAAATAAATTATATATATAATTTTGAAACGGAAAGGGTTTGAAAAACATGATATTCACATTAATGAAAAAACATCCAAAATAAAATCCAGCCCACCCAAGAGGACCGGTTTAAAGTTCAACCCGAATTTCTCCCCTAACGCTACATTTGCCTTTTTCAAGAAATCAAAAAGCAAAGCTTGAGCTTTGACAAGTTACAGTCGCATTTTTCCAATCGATTCTATCTCTAAACTGGATTATCTCTGATGGGGGTGATTAAGCTACAATTCCCGGCCGATGCGCCGCCACTATCGGTCATTGCGACGGCGAAAATGGCCTGAATTCCAATCTCCGTCGAATCCACTAGCAGCTCCGGCTCTGCTCCAACTTTACTCCTTCCCAATGGGTACACATATAAACTCTAACCTTCTACATATATATATATATATATATATATATATATATATGTGTGTGTGTGTGTGTGTGTGTGTGTGTGTGTATAGACACGCAACTGTACAGGAGTACGCTTTATTTGTCTATGGATTATTTGCTTCAGTTCAATCAGTTACTTTATTGTTTATGTTTTGTTGGTTGTACTGGTTAATGAGGTTGATTTAGGGTTTTAAGAAAAAAAGATGTACTTTAGACTTCATATTTTACTTCTGATTGAATGTGTAAATAAATGAATCATAATTTTCTTTCACATGAACCGTCTAAGAATTAACAAGCCTTCATATAATTTTGGAATCTTACATAGTTATTTGTGTATCTTGGTATGTGTATATTTTTATAGCCTTTGGAATAAATGGTTGTGCAAACTGTATTTTTAAGCTTGTGTCTTTATTCAGAGTGAAGTTACAGGGAACATATAATCTTCTCCGTTATCTTGGTCGAATATCAAGCATTCCCAATTTGTACAAGCGGAATGACTTGGAGTCTACCCAGGTGCCATTTTTGAAATTTGTTAAAAATCTAATTTAGCTCAATTTCGGAGTTCTAATACTATAATTTAGAGATTATTCCTTGTAACTGTTCCGCGTGCTTAGCATTGCCAATGGGTTTATCTTTCTTGTTTTTGTTCTTCTAGATAGATGAATGGCTTGACTATGCCCGTCTTAGGGTCAGGTTCTATATTTGAGGGAGCATGTAGCTACGTGGATGGCTATTTGCTGCATCATACGTTTTTGGTTGGTTATAGTCTGTCAATTGCGGACTTAGCAATCTGGTCGGGTCTTGCAGGTAATAATTTATTAATTTATAGGCATCCTACAGATTATCTATTATTCATTTTATTTATGCAATTTAGCACTATCGCGATTACTTATTTTGATGCTCTTTGTAGTAACTGGGCGGCGATGGGACAGTTTGAGGGAATCAAAAAAATTTCCAAACTTGGTACGCTGGTTCAATTCAGTATCAATTGAACATGGTCCTGTTTTGAATGAAGTTATAACAACATATATTGGGAAAAAAGGCTCAGGCAAGCCTATAGCAACAAAGCTCAAAGAGAAGGAGCAACAGGGTTCAAATGTTCCTGCCAAGAATCTAAATGGTGATCTCGAAAAGGGAAAAGTAGGCGGCCGACCAACATTTGAAGTAGATCTTCCAAATGCTGAAGATGGAAAAGTCTGCTTGCGATTTGCACCTGAGCTGAGCGGTTTTCTTCACATTGGGCACTCAAAAGCAGCACTCTTGAATCAGTATTTTGCTGATCGGTATCACGGTAAAGTTATCATCCGTTTTGATGATACAAATCCTGCGAAAGAGAGCAATGAATTTGTAGATAATCTTCTGATTGATATTAAAACGTTGGGTATTAAGTACAAGGATGTTACATATACGTCTGATTACTTCCCACGGCTAATGGAAATGGCTGAGAAATTGATTCGGGAGGGTAAGGCATACATTGATGATACACCACGTGAGCAGATGCAAAAAGAAAGGATGGATGGAATTGAATCAAGGTGTAGGAATAACAGCCCCGAGGAGAACATGAAATTATGGAAGGAAATGATTGCTGGGTCAGTAAGGGGTTTGATGTGCTGTCTCCGAGGGAAGTTGGACATGCAGGACCCAAACAAGCCCCTTAGGGATCCAGTATATTACCGTTGCAATCCTATTCCCCATCACAGGATTGGCTCCAAGTATAAGATATACCCCACTTATGATTTTGCTTGTCCGTTTGTTGATGCTGAAGAAGGTATTACACATGCACTTCGATCCAGTGAGTATCATGATCGCAATGCTCAGTATTACAGGATTCAAGAGGATATGGGACTTCGAAAGGTATATATGAATTCAGCAGATTGAATATGGTTTATACACTTCTTAGCAAGCGCAAGCTTCTATGGTTTGTTCAACATGGAAAGGTTGATGGGTGGGATGATCCTCGATTCCCTACTGTCCAGGGTATTGTGCGCCGAGGCCTGCAAATTGAGGCACTGATACATTTCATTCTTGAACAAGTAAGTTTCTAGGAAACTGATATTTCCACATCTTTTTGATATTTCCACATGGTTCTCTCTCACATGAGCATACAGTGGGTCCCTTCATGTGAGAAGGAACCATGTGGAAATATCAAAAACGCGTGGAAATAGTTCTCCCCACAGATCTTTGGTATTTCATCAGAAGTCGGATGAAATTGTATTCAGTTTGCATTTTATTAAATAAGCAAAAATTGAATAAATGGTCTGATATCAGCATTTGAATATAATAATGCTTAGGCATATGATTTGATCTTCCCCCTCTACTTTCTTCTTTTTTTGTTCCTTTTCATTTATTTATACCTTCGAGGGGTTGCGGGGTTGGGCTGTGAAATTGATTGAACCAGGACCTTAACATGGCAAGGTTCAAAACTTCTATTCATCAGCATTTTTTTGCTTATATTTTTTATTTAACCCCTGAAACTCGATCTGGTTTTTATTCTTTATTTAGGGGGCATCTAAAAATTTCAATCTGATGGAATGGGATAAATTGTGGACTATCAATAAGAAGACTATTGATCCTGTTTGTCCTAGACACACTGCAGTCTCTGCAGAACGCGTCTTGTTGACTTTAACGGATGGGCCTGATGAACCATTTGTACGAATCATACCAAGGCATAAGAAATATGCAGGTGCTGGGGATAAGACGACCACTTTAACAAAGAGAATATGGATAGACATTTTTGACGCTAAATCCATCTCAGTAGATGAGGAAATCACCTTGATGGATTGGGGAAATGCCATAGTAAGAGACATCAAAAAGGACGAAGATGGAAATATAAAGCAACTAATTGGGGTTTTAAATCCTGGAGGATCTGTCAAGACCACAAAGTTAAAACTTACCTGGCTGCCAGACACTAACGAACTTGTTACACTTTCGCTGATGGAATTTGATTATCTAATCACAAAAAAGAAGGTATATGCTAATTTACTGGTGACCAGATCTCTCATTTTTTCCCATTTTTGGGGAGCGGTCTCAAAAACATATATCCCATCTTTCACAATGCTAGTCCAATTTTTTATATTGGTTTTAGATTATGGTACTTCAAAATTCTCTTTTTTGATTGATATGTCTAAAATCATTGCTGATATTAATGTTGAAGTGTTAGAGGGAAAGTTAAAAATTGAGCTTGATTAGATTTAATCACAACGGGTGACTATATCATCACAATAGCCATGATAGTTATTGGACATGAGATCTTGAAAAATGTCCCTAATCATGATGTTATAGCACGATGTTTGCTGTGTTCTTCGGGATCAAGCAAGCTTACAGTTATTCTTGCTGCTAATGAGTTAAACAATAAAGTAGTAATTTTGGTGATTGATCAATAACTGGTGTTGGTAACTTTTTGCTCTTGCAGCTTGATGAAGATGAGGATTTCCTTGATGTGCTTAACCCATGTACAAAGAAGGAAAGTGCCGCATTTGGGGATTCAAACATGCGAAACTTGAAACAGGGGGAGGTATTGCAGCTGGAGAGGAAGGGCTATTTTAGATGCGATGTTCCATTTGTGAGACTTTCAAAGCCTATAGTTCTCTTTGCAATTCCAGATGGTAGGCAGCAAACCACCTCTAAGTAAGATCTTCAAACTAATAGTATATGCCATTAGTCTTCAAAGAGATGTTGATGTTTCCTAATTTAAATTTTTTGTAGAACAAACTTCTAATATTTTGTCACTCTTGTTCTCATTTTGTCGTTTTTTGCCCAGTTGAAAAATCGTTACCAAAAACACTGGTGATAACTGTACCGAATAATTATCTGGATGTTTGTGTAGACCTTTTGGTATCACATACTTGACAATTGCATGAATCATGATTGTTTTTACCTTAAGAATATGTTTAATGAAGAAAATCTGTGTAATATGGGCCACTTTAGAGAATGTTAATTTCTAGCAAATGCGATTATCATGTTAGGTAGGTTAGACTATTTTTTAAGCAACCATCACATCTTGATAGTGTATGGGGTTTCATGCTGATTCATTTATTTGATTTGATAAGCCTGTTACTCTCGGTGCTAACAATTCTTGATAAGAAGCTTTCATTGGAATAGTAATATGAATTGTATGATTGTGATAAGAAATTAAATGGTTAATATGAATAGTATTCTCGTGATTAGTTCTGGTGGGGTGTTAGGTGCGATGGATTGTGTTTGGTTGAAGGTTATTATTGGTATAATAGTTTGTTTTTCTTGTCTGATTTGTTGGTAGTAATAAAGAATTATAGTTGTCTTATCAAATTTATAATTTTTTTGGTCAAATTATAATTGCGACATACGAGTATAAAATTAAGAACGGGTTCATCCTAATTTATTCTATCTCTCATATAGACTTTTATGTTGATCGCAATCCAACTTGATCACATATTTGTCGACATGTATATCATTTTTTCACCTTAATTATGTATGGCTTAATTATGTATGGCTTGGTAGAGTTACTTTCAATATTCATTTTTATATTTGTTTGTGATGTATTCTATCTCGCAATTCAATATTTATCGATATGTATATCATTTTTCAACTTTAATTGTGTGATTTGGTAGAGTTTCTTTCAATATTCATTTTTATATTTGTTCGCGATTTATTTTATCTCATCGCATAAAGGTCGCAATATTTTTTTAATATTTATATTTATCGACATGTATATTATTTTCTCACCTTAATTATGTATGACTTGGTAGAGTTTCTTTCAATGTTCATTTTTATATTTGTTCGTGATGTAAGGAAGTTTTTGGCATCTTGCTGATCCAAAATTTTAGCCAAAGAGCAATTATAATACTAATATAAGATAACTATTAATTTTTTGAAGTAAACATGACAATTTCAAACTCAAAATTGACATATATTTATTTAATTTAATTAATATCTTTAAAAAATATGTTTAAGTATATATAGGTCTAAAAGAAGGAATTGACAAAACTGTACTAACTTTTCTCATTGTCAATTAGTTTTGAATTAAAGAGTTTTATGTTTTTATATACATCCTGTTTTAAATTATATGATTATTATTATCTTTTTTGAAAGTCAATTTTAGATATTTTCAAATTTAAAATTGAGATATCTCATTAAAAATTATGAAACAATAAAATTTAAAATGAGTAATACATTTTAGATAATTTATAATATTTATTATTATATTGATTAAAATTAAAAGTATTTATATAAATTTTGAATTTAAAAATCTACTTTAAAAAGTCAATAACAAATAATATGGAACAATGGAATATTACAGTTGGACCTATTTTATAAATCTAACAAAATTTATCAAATTAAGTTGAATTGTGATGGATATATACAGAAAATATAAAAACCCTTTTCACTTTTCAAAATATGTGGAGAAATTAATTGTTGCATATATTATATACTGTATATGAGTAAATATCAACGAACTTGTATCGAGCAGGGGTCAATGATGTATGAAAAATTCGATATTTTAAATGAGCAAACAATAAACGTCTCATATTCGACTCGTATAAATGTCCGAGTATCAAAATAAATTCGAGTTCAACTCATTTAAATATTGAATCCGAATCTCAATTAAATTTTTCGAGTCGATCTCAAACCACTGAAATTCATTTTCAGCCCTATCAAATTGGCAAAAGGTTTGGGTTGAGTAGAAAAAGAAAGTGAATTATTTTGCCTTTTATTTGGAAACTTGGTACCACCCAACAACCAAAACCACATCACCACCAACAAACAATGACCTAACCATTGCATGCGACACATTATATATGCTTTAAGCAGCTTAAGGCCTTTAATTTTTAAAATTTATAGTCCTTTTATATATATATAGCGTCGTCTTAACTTTTAAATGATGACAAATATGACGTATAATGACGGATCAAACTCATGCCTTTAAATCTTCTTTAAAGAGGTATGCGTGAAATGTTGGATAAGTAGTAAAACTTTTAAATCCTCCTATAGAATATAATATATTATGTATTTTATATTTAATATATAACATAAACTCTATTAAAAAATGGTAAACGTAACTTTAATTTAAAATAAGTTGCATTATTTAAATTTGGTTCAGAGTTTAGATTAAAATTTGACAACTTTTCTCGGTGTACATGATTTTTTAATAGGAAATCTCAGTTTATTTAATCTTTTTTCACATAGAAATTCTCATTTTACTTGAGAAGAATAATTTAAATTAAACATTATATATTTAATGATTAATACAATAAATATTTATTTATTATTAACATATACACAAAAATGAGGTGTTTGTTCAAGTCTTTAGAGGCATGAAACGTGCCTTGAATTGAATCCCCTTTGTTCAAGTCTTTAGAGGCATCAGGCATGAAATAACCTATACTAAATGCTGAACAAAGCGTTTTGAAGAGCCCGTTGACCACGCAATTAGGTGGAGTACTAACATGCAAACTTCTAGAAGACTTAAATGGAACTAGCATGATTAATTAATTAATTAATGCTCCCTCCATTTTAAAGGTCAATCCTTTAAAGAAATTTATGATTCTAAACATAATCTATAACTATATCACAATGTAAATATATGTGAAAAATGTTTTATTTTTAGTATAAAATAATAAAATAGCAAAATTGTCATTAACCAAATAGTTGAATTAACAAAATTTTCTTATATTACCACGACTAACCAGATTACAATATTAATATATTTCAATATTTCAAAATTTATGAATTTTTAAAAAAGTTACTTCAATCATATATATATATATATATATATATATATATATATATATATATATATACACACACACACATGAAATGTGATTCATAATTAACGTAGAAAAAAGAGAATAACTTTATAATAAATTTTTATCGTTCATTCGAATATGTAATGACTAATATTAATCTCGTCCGCAGTTTAATTTTTAGTATTTCGCAGTTGCGGATTTGATTTTGAAGTGAGATATCAAAATAAAATATATTTGACACTAGCTTTTTGGCAAAATCAAATATATTTGACATCTGCAATTTAACACTGGGACGAGACTTATGGTTTTATCTAGCGTCTGCAGTTTAATACTACGAACTGAGGACATTTACATGGAGGAATATTTTGATCATTTGTCCGCCAACAGCATTAAACTGTAAAATATTAAAAATTAAACTGCGGACGAGAGCAATATTAGTCGCTAGATATTCTGATGGACGATCATGATTTGTTATAAGGCTAACCTCTTTTTTACAACGTTAACTATGGATCAGCCATATATATTCGAAAAAAATAGTTGAATTAAAGAAAAATATAATTTTGAAATGTAGAGAGCGGAAGATAACATAAATTATTCAGATCACGTGCACGGCACGAAGTGAGATGCTGGTCAATTCCAAGACCCTCCGTGATGGGCCTCAATTTTGATCCCTTTACTTTGGGATGTTCTTTATTTTGGTACTGTCTATCTTCACTTTTGGTTGAAGAAAGAAGCATATTAAGGCATGTTTGGTGCTTTTTCATTTTCTCTATCCAAATAATTCATAAATTCCCCATATAAATACCCCACCTACCATTTTCCATTTCTGAATTCAAACTGACCTTCTCTTTCCGTCTCCTCATTTCTTTTTGTGCCACTTTTTTCTGTGTCATCATTAACAAAATCATGGGGGCTTTTGATAAATTGGTGGCGGTGGTGATGGTGGTAGCTGCTGCCACTGCCTTCTTCAACTCTGTTACTGCAGCAGATCCTGACTTGCTTCAAGATGTTTGTGTGGCTGATCTCACCTCTGGTATTTTTACATACCCAAAAGCTTAAATCTTCTGCGTTTTTTCCCTATCGAATGCTTGAACATTCTTTGTTGCAAATATTGATTGAAAAAATGGGGAAGAAAATTGTTTTGAAAAGTCAACACAAACCATTCAAGGGAATTTTTGAGCTGGGTTTGCTGTGTTGCCTTTCTTTGACAAATTATTGTCGACTCTTTTTGGGCATTTTTGAATTCTGAGTTTAGCTCTGTTACAAATTCTTGTTGACTCTTTTTGGCGTTTCTGAGTTATGGGTTTAGCTCTATTCACCTTTCTTGCAAATTCTTGTTGATTCCAATTGACATTTTTGAATTCTGGGTTTATCTCTGTTACAAGTTCTTGTTGACTCTTTTTGGCGTTTTTGATTAGCCTTTCTTGTAAATTGTTGTTGATTCCAATTTGCATTTATGGGTTAAGGCTTTTGGTCTGTTACAAATATTTGTTGTTTCTTTTTTGGCAGTTTTTAGCTGTGGGTTTAGCTGTATATCACCTTTCATCGCCATTTTATTTCTCTCCTATATTTGAACATTCTTTGTTGTTAATAGTTGCCCATTTAGATCATTTCTCCATATTTTATGATAAATTGTTCCATTTTGAGGTTGGAAACATATCAAACACAAATCAAACAAAAAAGAGGTTTGAAACGTCCAAAAAAAAAACCATTTAGGAAATTTTAATTCTAAGTAGTGGGTTTTGATCTATTCACCTTTCTTGTTTCTTCTTGTTTTTGCCATTGGTTGTATTTCCTTTAGGTTCATACTAATAAATAATCAACAATTTGAAATGGTGAAATGCATAGGCACGCAGAGCCGCTCAACTTAACAAAATCTCATGTTCAAAGAAAATAAAAAAACTTAGTCTTACATCCTCTGTTTTTGCAGCTCAATAACATTATTTAGGTATTTTTGAATTTGTATGAGTATTTATTAAGTTTTTTTTAAAAAATATTGCATAAATTTATAATTTTGTCTCTACTTGTAATCTGTTTATCGCTTATTCGTAAGACTACAACAATTTAAAGTACGAGTTATCACCTGCAACAAATGGGGTATTAGTTTGGTTGTTAGGTCCGAGCCATATTTCGTGGTTCATTCAAAAGGGACTATGTTGTAATTGCCTAATGACTCGTTGTTCTAAGCCCTTTCGTCACTTATCAATAATGTTAAGGGAGAAACGAAGGGGGACTTTTCCGGTTGTCAATGAGATCTATAAATGAGGTTTTTGTTGTGATTTAAACAGGTGTGAAGTTGAATGGATTCGTCTGCAAAGAGAACATAACAGCTGGTGATTTCTCCTTTGACTTGTCCAAGCCAGGACTCACCAACAACTCAGTGGGTTCACTGGTGACTGCAGCCAATGTCATGAAAATCCCAGGGCTCAACACACTTGGTGTGTCTATGGCACGCATCGACTACGCCCCTGGCGGCCTAAACCCACCTCACACCCACCCACGTGCCACCGAGATCGCTTTTGTGCTCGAAGGAGAACTGGAGGTGGGATTCATCACCACAGCAAATGTCCTCATTTCCAAGTCCATCAAGAAGGGTGAAATATTTGTGTTCCCAAAAGGACTAGTCCACTTCCAGAAGAACAACGGCAAGGTTCCTGCAGCTGTTCTTGTTGCGTTCAATAGTCAGTTGCCCGGTACTCAATCTATTGCTGCCACATTGTTTGCCGCATCACCACCGGTTCCTGACTATGTGTTGACGAAAGCATTCCAAGTTGGCACCAAGGAGGTTGAGAAAATTAAGTCCAGGTTTGCACCCAAGAAATAGATAAACAGGGCGTATATACAATGTCTGTGTGATTGTTCATTCATAAAGATTTCTCTTGTTTAAACTTGTTGTAATGTACTTTCTAAAGATTTTCTTTTTTCTGAATACTGTCAATAACATGTGAGATTTCCACAAGGGTTCTATCCAAACTTGATTATTTTTTTCTTTCTGAATACTGTCAATAAAGTATGAGAATTATCTGAATTCTGAAATGTATGTAGTTCTACATTGGTATGGAAGTTTATTGAATATGTAGTCAAAAAGTTATTCATAGTAGTGGAATTATTAAAAGTGTAGTCATGATTTGGTGAGAAAGGTCTACTATTGTGAGACTACATCTGTTGGTGAATTATCCCAACTGTTCCATTTGTTGCCTTGTCCTTTTGAGTTTTGAACTACTAAGAAACAACTTAAAAGTCTATCCTATTTTTTGACATAATTTTATATATCCAATGAATCATTTCGATTGTCATATATAATTTTTCTAAGAAACTAATATTTTGATATTTTGATGTGTAGGGTCCACATATTAATTAATATCTCGAATTACTTATTGAAATATCAAAAAGAAATATCAATTTCTTTCTTCTAATTTAAAACGAGATTTCATTTAACTTTTGACTTATAAATATTCGTTTCGATTGTCATAGACTATTGATTTTTCCTTGCATAAGGGCTTATGCTTCTATATTTTATACATATTAAAATAATCACATGAGGAACTTAAATAGATAAATATAAAAAGTTCAGCATTTGTTAATTGTACTGAAATGTAAAAAGAAAACTATTGTACAAAGTTCTCTTTCCAAAGATCCCAATATGTTTGGTGATGTAGAGTTGGTTCACCCTTTTTTGGGGAATATATATATATATATATATATATATATATATATATATATAAGTATGAAAATATATCTTTTGGGTCAAAAGCAAGATTCCTCCAGATCATCCAATTTTATAATTTATTATGGTATTACAATATGGTGTACAAATAACATAGTTGGTAGCAGCCATTATTCAAGCATTATTTTTTCTCTTTAGTATACTTAACGTGTGTCATATTCATATAGACTAATTATGATAAATTGATGATATAATAATGTATATTATACTTAAGCAGTTGCTACCTAATGGATTCCTCAGCTTTTGGGTCTTCTTTTTGTAAATATATAAATTAAACCCCAAAGCCAGCAAGCATATTGGACCTACACATTATCTAATCCAATAATATTATTATCACATAAAAATATCACATACCGTTCATATACGAGTAATACTTATGAATTTATTATTGAGTTAAATGAATCATGTAAATAATAAATTCATAAGTATCACCCATGCAATATGTAAAACTTTTATGTAGATATGACTTAAATCACTTCAACATTTAATATTGAAAAAAGTCCTATTTTTGTATTTAGTAATTTTTACTGAAAATGGCAGTTTTGGACTTGCTCAATTCTAAAATATAAGATCAAGTTGAATATTTCAAGTCGCTATAAGTTGTTTCAAATTTAAAATTGGTGCAACTTTATTTTAAGTTTGAAAGCAATAAATTTTATAATTAGTAATATTTTTTTATATAATTTATAATTTTAATAATTGTACTAATTAATTTTTTTATCAATAATAAATTTAAAAAATATCTAAAATAACTTCAAAAAGTTAACATTAATCATTTTTTAAATAAATGAAAAAAATAGAGATCGTTACTATGAAGTTAACTTCATGATAAGTTGGTCAATTGACTAATACAATGCTCACACACAAAGAGAGGTCACCTCCTACCTTGCGTGTGGACACTATTTTGATCAATTGACAAAAATTATTTCATGTTAACCACTCAGATCTTCACTTTACATAACAAGCCTAGATATCTATATCTAAATCTACAAATTCATTTGTGGGATAATCTTTTTCTCATATCATTGTGAAATTTGTGGGTTAATTGACCTTTTTTACATCACCAGATTAAAAACTTTTTTTTTTATTATCTTTATCTTAAAAATTTTTTTATTACAATCGTGTAACTATATTATAAAATATTTACCAACTAATCATTACTTATAAATTCCTTTCAAAAAACAGACGGAAGTGTGAATAGATTAACATTTGCAAGGGGTAATGAGGTGGCATATGGGCTCCACTCCTACGTGGATCTGATTCAAAATCTATGATCCGAGTAGAACCATTATTCAAAAACACAACCACCAACAAATAACCAACAAGATCCAACACCCCAGACCAAAACCACCACATCAGATCATAACACCCATTATACACACACGAAGATTTGAGCCCCTACTAATCTCGTAAAGAAAATCTCACGATCAAGAAGCCTCGGACTTGGCAGATAAGATATGAAAATAGACTTTCGGACTGATCCACATCTCTACCGTCGTAAGACGAGCAGCACCAAAGCTAGATTACAGTGGTGGAAAAGAAACGGCTGAGATGATGGGCCGAGGTGGAGGAGAAGAAAGGATAGGGAAATGGGTGGGCCGAATGACTATAGTGGAGGCGAGGGTGGAGTGGGGTGCTCATATGCCACCTCATGACAAATGTTAGTACACTCAGTATTTTGTTCTGTTTTTTAGACGAAAATCATAAATAATGATCATTTGGTAAAAATTTTAAAATATAATTATACGATTATAAAAAAAATATTCAATAATCATAATAATCAATTACTATTTCATTTAAATTTATATATTTTATTGTTCATTTGAAAAATCTAAATAATCAATTGAAATAGTAATTCTATACATTTATTTCATTGAAGTATTTCTTTATATACCCAAAGGACCCAGCCTAAAGAAACGAATATAAATAAATCTTTATATACCTTTATTAACCTCATATATCTATCTATCTATCTATATATTTTACAAAGGAAGAGAAAAAGAAACTACCCTTCTTGAAATTATGTGACTCTTTTTTCTACACTATTATAAATATTTTTCTCACCCAACTCTCGTTCAATATTTTATTTTTGAAATTAATATTTTTACTTAAAAAATAACTTCTCCACCTAATTTTACTCGTATAAATAGTGAATAAATATAATTTTTTTAATACAAATATTATTTTTTTTTTATGAAAATTTTATATCTATTTTTTAAAATTTTATTCTCTTAATTACACAAATAGTGTGTACATCAAAGACACACAGATATATGTGTGTATATAATTTTTTTCGTCCAAACTCCTTTTTTTTATTTATTCAATAGTTAATTTTCGTCCGAACTAGGATAGTCGGATAGCAAAAACTGAAAAATAAAACAAAAAGAAAAATTTCCCTCCCCTTCCTCTATTTCTCTCTTTCCATTTTAGTAGCATTCCACCCAGTTTCTCATAATTGACGGCACCGCAGGACACCGACACCGGCGGAGATTCATCCCACCGTCGTCATTTCTAAGGTGAACGAGCATACCCATATATTTGTGTACTAAATAGTTTCTATCAATGTTTTTGTGCAACTTTAACTATGTTTAGCAACGAAATAACATTTTCATGATGCTAAGATTGCCTTAAGAATCATAAAGTGCTACTTCCTGGTTTTACTATTTGCTATAGCTTTACCAACTTCGTTAGAGTAGCAGCAATTTGTAATTCTAATTAGGTTCAAATTTAACAAGTATGATTTGGGTTTGTCAATTTCCTACTTGTTATAGTGAAAAGCAAGCACTTGAGAGAGTTAGAGCTGAGTAGAATGCTATTGATTGAACTGGAGCCTTATGTAATTGGGGGAAATAAAACTTAATGCATTAAAATTTGTAGCATATTTAAAAAGGGTTCCTTTTAAGAGAATACATACAATAAGGAAAATAGAAAACAAGAAAGTAATTGAAATTGCTATTGTTTTGAAGAATTGTTAGTACACCTAACTCTGGCTTGATATATCAGCTCTGACTGTATTGCAGGGGTTGATTTTTTTATTTTTTGTTGTTTTTGTTTTTGTTTTCGTTGTTGTTGTTGTATTGCTGGCAGTTTAGTAGTAATATTAATGCGTGGAATCTGATTTATATCTTATTTATTCTCAGTAATGCGGCTGGGATTGGTTGATTAGGCATGAATAGCTCATGGCAGAAAAGAGAGCTCACATTTCTTGTTCTCTATGCTGTTATCTTCTACGTATACATCATTCATCACTCCGTCACCCTTTCAAACGGTATTATCTCTTTCAAGATATACTTTGTATATATCTTAGTAGCATCCTTTTTTACTTTGCAATATATAAATGTATTGAATTTCTTCTGTTCTTGATTTGTCGTTTTGCTGGTACAGTTTACTCTCACAAACTTCACGGTTTAAGACCTGGATGGTTCCCTAATCGGTTTAATGTATGTTTCTCTCTCTCTCTCTCTCTCTTTCTCTCTCCTTCATTCCCTCTTTCCCTCTATCTGATTAATATAACATTTTCCATCATCCTAATTATTGTGGACTTCAGCCTTCGGCTTAGATAATTAAGTTAGTGTTAATGTTTCTCTTGGCATTTCAAAACTAGTTTTTTTAGAAGTTGTTGGTGTATTTATCCATACCATTCATCTTGGATCCAAATGGTTGCTACATTTCCTGTTGAAATAAAGAATTAAAGGATTTCTCTGAACACTAATTTCGTTAAAATTCTAGGACAATTTGCATTTGGACTATCTAGAGGTATGTGCGCTGTAGCTATAATTTTATCCGGGGATGCATATTTCTTGCTTGACCATCAATTGATATAACTATCTATTATCAACTCATCTTCTTCCATAGTTTCATAAATGCTGGCTTTGTGGTTTTTGTTGGGGATCTTTGTTTTTTGTTTTTGCAGAACGTTAAATAACATGGAACAGGAGATGTTTCCAGATTATATTTCCATTTTGCATGAAAATTGAGATTTCGTGGGGTAGCAGAATTCCTTGGAAGTGTGTGAGAGCTGCAAGTTCCCTCTTTTTTGTCAAGTCTCTTTATTGCATGATCTGTGCCCTAGAGGTGTGGTTTCCCTTGGACGGGTGTTGAAGAACAACAACTCTGGTGAAAACCTTTTTTGATTTTTTATGTGGAGGAAATAGGTGTGGTGAACTGGTGCAGCTTGTGCAAGGCTGGAGAAGAGACTCTTGATCACCTCCTTATACTTTGTGTGAAGTAAGACCACTTCACATTATGGACTTAAGTGTATGATTGCATGGTAAAGCAGAAGGATGCAAGATTTCTGCAAGAAAGGTTACAACAATGGTCTTATGTTGCAGTCACAATTATCAAGATCATACGATACACAATACGTATCGTACAATACAATACAAGAGCAACTTGATATAGAATCACTAGCGTATCAGAACGTCTACGATAGACCACTGGTGCTACTAACATGGGCCTTTATCCCTAACGGCCAATCCGGAAGAAAGATAGGTTATCTAACGGGTACTTGTCGCATTTCCTACGATCCGATAAGATTTACGATGCGGTCGATACATTCTTAAGTTAGAGGTGAAACTGATAAGAGTTAAAATAACAAATTAAAGTCTTTCTTTTTTTCATTACAAGAGGTGTTCACTCGATTAATACAATAATTTTTATTATGCTTTCTAAGATTTCTTATCTTTTTCAAAGGAGTTTGTTTTCACTTTAATTTTTCCCCCACGTCTCGTACTTATATGGAGACATAATACATAGTTTTAGAGTTTTCTTTTGTTCCATGCTTTCTAATTTGGGACTTAATTTCACATTGAGTTTATACTTATAAGTAAAATGAGCAGCTATTTTCCCTTTTTTCCCTTAATAAATATTACATAAATAATATTGATCGTTAATTTCAGTTCCCAACCAAGGTAAATAGGAAGGAGGAGATCCCACCACCCAATGGACTACTAGCTTAACCCGAGAAAGACAAAGACAGGTTTTTGATCCATTTCACCTGTTAGAGCCTAAAGTGCTTCTAGAGGAAAGTCTGAATCAATTCTGCTTTCTTCACTCGTTTTTTCGCTTTTATCTATTGAGGACTTCTCGTAGGAGATTTCAAGTTAGGGATAGGAATTGGTAGCATGAATAGCTGATTCAGGCTTTAGCAAGAGCTAAAAAAACCTACTTTTCACCATCAAAAGAAAAAACCTGTTTTTCTTTCTATAAAATCCAATTGATATGACTATACTCTCAATCCCTTCTTTTACGGAAAGATTCCGACTTGGTATATAGACAAGTGAAGCCATTTCATTTCATTCTTAGAGGAATGGGAATAGTGTGGTTGTGCTTACGAGAATGTAAAGTTAAACCCTTCAAAGTTCAAACTATAACTTTAAAATTTGTCAATAGGCTCATTTGATTGCTTTAACAATATAATTGAGCTAATCTGTTTTATTGTCCAATAAAATGAGTTCTTTATATATTTGAATATATTTTTATTTTGTTTTTTGCTTATCTTTCTGTATCGTATAATATGATTCACGATTTATTGATTTTCCATACATGATAGGATTCACGATTTAACAACTATGGTTGCAGTACCTTTGTATGATAGACACTTGTCTGATTCTTGGTTATAATCACAAGGGAGCTAATGGGATATTTAGTTGCTTTATTTATTTATTTTATTTATTTCATTATTATGGACTTGTTTTAATTAGTTGGGGTATTTTAGTATCTTGTTTTAATTAGTTGGGATATTTTTGTCTTTTTGGTCTCCAAGTCTAATTTAGGGTTTGTTTTGTTTAAATACCGATGTAATTCTCCTTGGGAGGACAAATTCTGAATATTACGATTATTATTGGCTTTCTTATATCGTAGAGATATTTTCTAGAGTTAATAGACGCGGAGTTGAAACTCTAAACCCTAGAATTTAAGCATAGAATTTAGATTCTAGTCTTATTCATATATTAGTCAATTGAATAATACAGTTTATAAATTGTCCTACATCAGGAGCAAAGTAGGGATTTTGTATGGAGTTATGTATTATCATAAAACTTCGATCTCATCATCACAAGATGCATGACATCGTGATGGAACCCTAAAACCAAATGTCTTTGTTTAGCTTTCTTACGTAAATCACAGAGTTTTGATTTTTTTTTGTTTCCTTGATTTCCCTCTATGTATCTCTTAATTGGGTTGACTTGTTTTTTTTCATCCTTTTATTATGTAGGATGACTCTGATGCCCAATGGAGAAATTTTCGCTGGAACTTACCCACTCTTACCATTGTTTTTGGGATTTTTACCTTGGTGGCCAACGTGTTTAGAAATTACTATCATTTGCAAGCAAAGGGGATGTCCGTACTTTGGCTTGTAATTTCTTGGACTTATTTAGCATATTTACATGGAGCTTTGTATGTCCTCTATTCACATTTTTATTTTGATAATTATGTCCTCTATTCACAATAATGTGTAGCTATTCCTTCATGGCTCTCTGTTTTCACTAACTTCTGCTTCTTGCTAATGTAGCACTATATTCATCCTCTCAATTGCATCTGCTAATTTTCTTCTAGTTAAGGTACATCTTTTCATTTTTGTTTATAAATTTAATGTCATTGTCATTAGTCGTTGCAATTTCTTTCTTTTTTGCTCTAGGAAAATTCTACATTTTATTGTAAACTGTAAAGTTATTTTATGTAGGCAACTAATGTTGTTGCAATGTGTAATGATTGATATTTCAGGTACAAACGTGGAATTATAACATATACTGTGCTGTTATTTTAGGAGAGTCGCTACCTAAATATATTAACAACAGATTTACATATTTATACTTACACTTGTAATGTGCAGATTGACTCGTTGTTAATCTGCTTGTATTCTTCAGATTCTTCTAATTAAATTTCCTTTTCTATCTAATAAAAGATGGATCAAATATTATTTCATTTAATGAAATGATCTGATTATATGTTTAAATTCTTTGTGAAAAATTAGTACTAGTATATGTTCGGTTGAAGCTTTTACCAACCATCTTAGTATCATCATGTGATACTTCAACTGTTGACATGCCTTACTAGATATTTTTTAATGCAGATATTTGGACGGAGGAAGTACTTCTTGTTTTTACTTTGGTTTTTTAATCTGTCGTTTCTTCTATGTAACCGTATATATACGGGGTATTCATTCTCCAGTTTTGGGTGAGTGCAATTTTGTTGATCTCAAGTTGAATTACATAGTTGGATGACTTGTCTGATGCAAGTCATTGAGCTATTTCATTATATCTGTCTTACTGATGATTGTATTTCCTTATTGGCATAGGAAACGTTGGGCTTATTTAGACAAGTTTCGGGGTGCATTTAGATGGTATATCTGCTTCAACTTTGGTACTTTCTTTGTCTCTTTCTCTCCTAGGGATTCAGTTGCAAACGTGTTTTCTGTCTTATCTGCAGCATTTTTTTGGCTAATTTAAGACATAATTAAAATTAGAGGTATACAACAGTCTAGTCCGTTTCAGTCTTTGAAAAATCTGGTTTGACCAATCCAGTCCTAAGACTGAAGATTGAGTTAACCAGTCTAGTCCAGTCTGGTCTTTTGGCTAAAAAATTAGGACTAAATAAAGACCCTAGTCTTAGACCGCGGTCTTCTGTCTGGTCTTTTTGTTATTTGTATTACTTTTAATAAATTTATGTACCTATTTTACTTCAAAAATTATAAAGTTAACATAAAAGTAAAGTTCAAATGATATTATTTATAACCTAAAAAATATATTACACATAATAACTAAAATTTTAAGTACAATTAAAAATTAAAAATACAAATAATGAAACAAATCATAAATGTATAACTTGAATTCTTGAATATGTCATTGATTGAATAATTTGAATTATAAAAAATGTGAAATTTGTATCATAATGAAAACTTAGAAAAGTAACACAAGTGTGTAATTACAAAAAAATGAATAAATGTGTAAATGTAATTACTAACAAATGTAAAAGATTTAAATAAATGAGTAATTACTAATAATTTATTAATTTTCTACGCCTTCTAGTATATCCGCTCACCGTTTAGGTGAAAGAGGAGTTGGAATTGGAACCTTTTCACCGATTGAGAATTATAGTGGGGTTGAGATTAGTACTTGAAGATGCCATAATTTAAAATGAATAGAAATATGAAATTGGAATTATAGGAATGAAATTGAAATTGTAAGTATGTTAAAGTTGAAATTGGAATAGTTAGTAAGCTTAGTAAAGAGAGAATGAATATTGTAGTAAGAAAGTGTGAGAATGATTTGTGGGAAAATTGGAATGAAGTGTTAAGTATTTATAGGAGTTGAAAAAGAGTTGTTGAAATATGTTGGACCAAAATTCCTTCAAAACTACCCGTTATATAGTTGTTGATATGTGATGTAGGACGGAAGTTGTTGAACAAATAATTAATTGGAAAAGGCAAAATCAACAAAGAGAATTAAAAGAACTTGGGTGATTCAACCACTGGAGAACCACTACCCCTAGGGTTTCCCAACCGCAATAAGGAGGAAAAATATTGATCGCAAACAATAATCAGAATAATTTTAATATCAAAGGGTCAAGAGTCGTACATGACCTACAAGCATATTTATAAAAAAATAAACTCTAATAACCCTAAGTCCAGTAACAATTGAGTCTCTAAATAAATAATCCAATATTGAAATAAACCAACAAATAAGAAGTCCAACAAACCAAATAAATAGACAACTGATAAATAAATAACTAAATAGCGAATCATCCATGACGACGACGGCTCACGGACCGATCCCTATCAACTCTCTCCGATTGTGAAAACGAAGACTCTGACAAAGTGAAAGCCTCGTATATCTCCAAAAGGCCTGGATCAAGCCGACGGAACTCCTCAGCACCAATCTATGTACAATCATCCGGAGGCTATTATAAGACTTTACCAAAAATCGACGGTAACCACCACCTTTTCGTCGACCTGACTCAACTCGCTCATCAAAAGCATCCTCAATAACCTCTGTTGTCCGCTGTATAGGAACAATAGGAGGTGCATGTGGAACATGTAAAGGAGGACCAAGTATAAGCTCATTAGGGTTAACAAGTGTTGGCAAAGTGGGTGAAGTAGGAGAAGAAGTGGAAGATCGGACAAAATCATTAGAAGGCCCATAATGAATAAAGTACATTGATTATAATTTCAATACCCATATCACTCGGAAGATCCAACTCGTATGCATTAGCGCTAACCTTCTTTCGAACTCAAAATGAACCCATACTTTTAGCATGCACTTTCTTCCATGTGCCAGGACGTAATCTCTCAACACAGAGTCGCAACATCACTCGATCATTCTCATTAAACTTTTGATACCTGCGATGAACATCTGTAGCTGACTTATAAATTTCATTGCTCAAATTAATTTTCTTTCTTATCTCAGTATGCAAATCATGAATGCAAAAGACTCTGCAGACTCACTAGCCCTATATGCAATGGGAAGGGGAGTTAGATCAACAGGTTTCCTAGGCTGATAACTAGTGTAAGCCTGAAAAGGACGCATTCCAGTCAAACTATTAACTGAGCTATTATATGCAAACTCAGCCATAGGTAAAACCTTATCCCACGTAGACACATGATCACCCGCAAGAGAACGTATCAAATCACATATACTCCTATTAACAACCTCAGTCTGATCATCGGTCTGTGGATGATAAGCAGTGGAAAACCTAAGCATGGTGTTAAGTTTCTTCTAGAAAATTTTCCATAAATAACTCATAAATTTCGCATCTCTATCAGAAACTATAGTCGATGGTAACCTACGCAATCTCACTACCTCACTAAAAAAAAATCATGGCAATATGCGAGGCATTATCAGTTTTGTTGTAAGGAATAAAATGTGTCATCTTAGTGAAACAGTCCACTATAACAAAAATAAAATCATGACCCCTCTGGGTCCTCGGTAACCCCAAGACAAAATGCATGCTAAGATCCTCCCAAGGTGCATAGGGAATCGGAAGTGAAGTGTACAAACCCGTGTTCTACAACCTACCCTTAGCAATCTAACATGTGTGGCACTCAGAAACAACACGAGCTACATCCCTCATGAGGCTAGGCCAAAAGAACCTATCCTCAACAATGGCAATGGCTTTATCTCGACCAAAGTTTCCAGCTAAACCTCCCTCGTGTAACTCCCACAATAAATACTCACACATCAATGTACTAGGAATACACTAGCGGGTGCCTTTAAATAAATACCCATCATGAATACAAAAATCACTAGAGGGTGGGGAACTAGGATCATGCAGGGCAACATAAATATCACTAAAGTCTCGACAGGTAGGGTACTTCTGGATAATGCGCTCAAATCCCACAACCTTCACTCTTAAAGAGTTGACAAGGATACACCCTACTCAACGCATGGACAACTATATTTTTTGTCCCTTTGCAATGCTTAAGGACAAAAGAATAATCCTGAATAAACTCTACCCACCTAGCGTGTCGATGACTTAGCTTCTTTTGGGAGCTAAGGTACTAGAGTGCCTGATGATCGGAGTAAAGAATAAACTCCCTATGCAACAAATAATGTCACCAATACCTAAGTGCCTGGACTATAGCATAAAACTCCGTATCATAGGTAGAGTACTTTTGTCGGACCTCATTCAATTTCTCACTAAAGAACGCTATCGGATGACCCTCTTGACTAAGCATATCCCTACACTTAAAGCATCACATGTTACCTTAAACACTACTAACGTCTGGTAGCACGAGGATAGGTGCCTGTGTCAACTTATTCTTGATTTCCACAAAGGCTTTGGTAGCCGATTTAGACCAATCGAATTTTCTCTTTTTTAAACTATTAGTGATGGGAGCCATAATGGTACTAAATCCTCTAATGTACCTCCTGTAAAACGTAGCTAGCCCATTGAATCTTTGAGCTTCGTGAATATTAGAAGGTTTAGGCTATTCATTAATAGCCTTTACTTTCTCGTGGTCAACATAAACCCCCTCTTTGTAGATCACAAACCCGAGTAAAATGACCAACTCCTGAACAAAAGAACACTTTTTCAAATTAGCATAGAGTTCCTTATGTAGAAGAACTACTAGAATCTCTTGCAAGTGTAGTAAGTCCTCCTCTCAGGTTTTATTATAAAGAGGATGTCATCAAAATAGACCACTACAAACTTACCTATGAAAGGATGTAGCACCTGTTTCATAAATCTTATAAATATATTGGGTGCATTGGTTAAAGCCAAAAGGTAAGACTAACCACTCATAAAGTCTGTCCCCTGTCTTAAAGGCAGTTTTCCACTCATCTCCCTCTCGGATGCGGATTTGGTAGTATCCACTCCGCAGGTCTATTTTGGTTAAAACACGAGTCTTAGTCATCATATGTAGCATGTCATCAAGTCTAGGTATGGGAACCTATACTTGACGATGATCTTATTTATGACTCGGCTATTACAATACATCCTCAAACTCCTATTAACCTTAGGTGAATAAGGCTGGAACGACACAAGGGTTAAGACTCTCTAACAAAGCTCTTCCTCAATAACTCAACTACTTGTCGTCTCATCCCAGTCTTTGCCCTGTGGGATGCATCCTATAATGTGCAGGTTAGTTATAGAAGAGCTTGGAACAAGGTCAATGGCATGTTGGATGTCCCTAAGATGTGGTAACCCATCAGGCAACTCACTAAGCATAACATCGGCAAACTCATTTAAAATATGTAACATCACTAGGAATCTCTCTAGTACTCTCCTCATGAACATCTCTCACCTCTCTAGCTGCTACCACATGCACAACCTTTTCCTCCAACACACTCCACTCAAACTCCTTTCTATTAAGAATATGGAGTAATTTGGTTTGTTGGGTAGGTAAGCTAGTCTAATTTAGTTGACTTTTGGACGACACTCAGGGTTACATGTGCTAATGATATTTTTTGCCATTTGTGTGTAAACACATGTGTTTGTCCTCCCATAATGAGTCACATCACGGTCATATAGCCAATGTCACTCTAGTAGAATATGTGCAACGTCTATAGGAAAGACATCACATCAAATACTTTTCTCATAGCCTTGAAGGTGGATCAGCACTAAACATTTCTTTGACACAGGAATGGGTGTCTGTTTGACCAAGGCGACGTCAAAAGGCTAGGGATGTGGTTTTTCCTTTAGCTTCATCCGTGATAAGGCATACTCAACAACCATATTTAACTACCCCCATCGATGATCAACTTAGAAAAGACACTACCTACTTTGTTGTAAGTCTAAAATATGGGGGCTCTCCTCCAATCATCCTCTCTCCTATGACTCGTGAAAATGCACCTCATGACACCTACTTGATTACATATCTTCTCTAAGTACTCATCGGTCTCATCCTGCGAGTTATAGTCATTCTCAACTTCATCCCCCATAATATCCCCCCTCTTCTTTTGAAGTTTCCCCTATTATTGTTACCCGCATTGTGATTGGGACAGTCAAAAGACTTGTGTCTTAACCCTGGCTCGTAAAGCACCTCTCCTGGGTAGCAGACTTAGAGTTGGGTGAAGCTACACCCTCCCCTTTGTCACGAGATGGCCTTGCTACGGTGTTACTAGCTCTAAAAGACGCCTGGGGAAAGGTCTACTCTGTGACAAATTTCGGCCACTAGCTTGACCTAAGTAGGAAAGGACTCCTAGCAATAACATGTAACCTATACTCATTATCTAGACTTAACTGAAAAGGTCATCTAGGGTAGTTGTAAGACCCCAGCTTTTATAAATAAAGATGAATTTTTCTATAAATATTATTTTTGAATATTATGGAATAAATTTGATATAATGTTATAGTTGTGGGTAATATTTATAAATTTTGCAAAAAGTATCGAAGTTGTTATAAAATATTCGTTTGGTGGGGAATATTCTTTTTGTTAGGGATATTAAATGCTGATGGCTCAATCATTGGTGGACCCATAACATTATTGTTTGATTGAGAAAACGACAAAAATATTTTTATAAAATAACTACGGAGGTGTTACCGCTAAAAAAAGCTGTTGAACTACCCGGTGGTAAAAGTATAAGATGTCTGGCGTGGTTGCGTAGTAGTACACTACGGTATTGATTATTGATGCTTACGTGAGAAGTCACCCAAATTATGCTTCAATTATTACTACGATGAAATTCTTTGCATCATATCTCTTATATTATTGATTCAATTATTGTCACAATATCATCTCAGATAATATGTTATAGTATTAAATCAATAATTGAGACGACAAGTTATAAATGATTAATAATTATTGAAAGATTAAATATGTGTTATGATTTGTGTGTAAGTTTGATTATTTTATGGGGGCTCGTATATGTCATCATCTAAAGAGTCTCTTCATCAATAGTATTTACCTTCGTCGATAGTAATTACCCTTGTGAATAGTATTTACCTTCGTCAATAGTAATTACCCTTGTGAATAGTATTTACCTTCGTCGATAGTAATTACCCTTGTGAATAGTATTTACCTTCAATCGATAGTAATTACCCTTGTGAATAGTATTTACCTTCGTCGATAGTATTTACCTTCGTTAATAGTAATTACCTTTACCAGACGTCGAACCACTTGTCGTTTCACATACAAAGCGTCCGAACCACTTGTCATTTCACATTACAAGCGCCAAACCAAATCATCGAGCCACTTGCCTTTTCATACTAAGCGGTGCTAAGCTAAAATCTTCTATAAATAGAGGCTGAGGCTTTCATTATTTTCACGAATTCATTCAAGCTATAGAGAGAGAAAGTATAGAGAGAATAAGAGAAAAGAAGAAGAGTATTTTGTTACTACTGCTACTTTGCGAGATTCAATCTCCTACCAAATGTAAGGGTGTTATTCTTTCTTATTCACGAAGAGAATTGTTGTTATTCCATTTGCTTATTATTCATTGGAATAACTTTTGTATAAGTGGTTTACCCTATACTTGGTGACATTCTTCATTTATTCATTGGAACATCCTCATCACATGTTTTACACCTGACTGGTTCCGCTTTTTATTATTATTCTGTTGAACATCCATGCGTGTGTTTTACACCTGACCGGTTCCGCTCTTTATTATTCTGTTGGAACATCCTGCTGCATGTGTTTTACACCGGACCGGTTCCGCTCTTTATTATTCTGTTGGAATATCCTATCTCATGTGTTTTACACCGGATCCGGTTCCATCTTTATTATTCATTGGAACATCCCGTGATTGTGAATTTCACCTGACACGGTTCCGTTATTTATTATTCATTGGAATAACTCACATCTGTGCGATCTATCGCATGCATGGTGATTTCTTTTGTTATTCCATTCCTTATTATACCCAATTGGTTAAAACTTTGACTTATACTCCATGAAATTAGTAGAATATCCTTGATATTTGCGTTTCATCCAAAGATCTTTTCATAGAAATATTCTTCCGATCATTCTTGAATTTTACTCTACAAAACGATTATCATGTTGACAATTTGGGCGTTAATAATTCTGGATAAAATAATTCTTGAACTTGTTTTATTGAATTCTTATATCATTGTCATCATCCTCATGTTTATATTTTTTTTGAAGTCATCTCATGGCTGTAGTGCATAGATGGACTTGGTATGATTATGACCAGAGACTATTCGGTGTAATCATGGCATAGTAATGTTACAAATGATGTGATAAAAATCCTCGATTAGGTAGTAGTGCATTGATGGATGATTGTTGGCATGATCATGACCATTAATGAATACACAAATATTCTCGGCCCGTAGTCATGAATGAATAATTGTGGTCGTGATACTAAAGAATATCCTTGGCGTAGTAGTGTGGGGGTGATTCGATGATGTGAAATATTTATTAAAGTCGAGTCTCAACTATAAACAAATGATGAAAAACCTTTTAAAACCTAAAAGATAGTAGACTTTATTTTCTACTTGACTCTTTTAATGGATCAGATATTCATTTATGATTAAACCGGGTTTGGTCTATCAGTATTTTATCGGTTTAACATTATTGAAGACTATTGATAATTTATTCGCATTATCTTAGTCATAATATTTCTTCTTGGGCTAGTTGAGCTCACCTTTCTTTCACCGTTCTCTTGAAATGATAATATATTTGGGGACGAGTCGGGAAACGAGTGATGGTCCCGAAGATAAGATTAGTAGTCCTCACTATACGTAAAATAGTGTGATAATAATCTGTAATGAGGACTTTTTGTTTGAGTTTGTATAATATCTAGTAGAGACGCGATATTTGTATTTAAACTCACGCTTTATGTCGTATTGCATACCACGGCAGTTATGTTAATAAGTTGTATTTAAATTACATACCATGTAAGTGTCGACCCAAGATGGGTGATGTATACCTAATTTTGGGGGCGTCACAACAGTTGGTATCGAGCTTAGGGATATGATCCCCGGCTAAGATGTGAGAATAATACTAGGAGGGAGAGACGGGAATACCTTCGCTAGTATGACCTACTTAAGTTTATGTGATATTTTATTGGTTGGTCGAAGATAGGGATAATTTGTTACATGTCAATTAACCTTTTGTTTTGTGGCGATGTCTCGAAATGACATCTCGAGAATGTTGAGAATAGCAATGGAGCGCAGCGATTGTTGATTCACCACATATCAATAATCGTGATAATGTGTCGTAGAAGGCGGCAATCCTCACGTGCAAACAACAACACCGACCAAATGACGAATGATCAAATGTTCGGAGGCTTTATCGAATTTATCTGACAATGAAAGAGAGCGACTCATCCCAAAACGTAGGTGGAAACACGGAAAACTCTCGGCGGTCACCGCTAAACAATTTAAGGAGCTGGGACCACCGGAGTTTAAGGAGAGCAAAAACCACTTCGCGGAAGCATGGATAAAGCAGATTACCAAGATATTTGATGTCTTGGGATGCTCCGAGAGCAAAAGGTTCCTTTCACGCTTTTATGTTGCGTGGAGAGGCGGATTCTTGGTGGGAATCGGTAAAACGTACTCAACCAAATTGTCTTGAAGATATCTTGGGAGAAGTTCCAGAGTCGCTTCAACGACAAATACTTTCCTCGAAAGTATTCGCCATAAGGAAGGAGGTGGAGTTTATCAAGTTGGAACAAAACAATATGGCGACCAGTGTGTCGCAATACGAGGCAAAATTTGCGGAGTTATCACGGTTCGTCCCCACTGTGGATAATGAAGAGAGAATGGCGCGAATGTTTTTAAGAGGTTTGAAGCTCGGAGATACGTCGACATCTTATTTCTCATAAACCGTGTTTGTATTCGATGTTGTAAATAGGGCTCGATTAGTGGAGCGCGATAATGAGTCAACGCACTAAAAGAGAGCGTACGCAAAAATTATAATACCAAATGAGAATAGTCATCGAGGCGGTGACAACAAGCGTGGAGGGAATCAATGGGCCGGATATGGTAACCACTTGGTGGTAATCGTAGGCCCAACAATAAGAATGGACATTTCAAGAAAAGGAGATTCAACAATGATGGAAAGACGTCGGCACCAAAGACCCATTGTTAAGGAAGGAGAAAGACCACCTATCATATGCTTGAAATGCGGAGAGAGGGACACATCGATCAAACTGCGTCATGCCAGTCAAAGCATGTTATAATTGTGGAAGAGAAGGTCACTTAGCTCGATTTTGTCGCATCAAGAAGACAATTCAGCTAGGATGGAGGCACCAAAGGCCATCCCGTAAAATTCAAAACCAGAAGGTCTGAGGAGAGCATTTGTTGTGACCTCCCGAAGAGCAAGGAATCCGAATGAGGTCATCACGTAAGCTTATCATAAACTCTAATGAAGTCTATACTTTATTTGATCTGGGTTCTACCCATTCTTTTATTTCTCCTACTTGCGCTCATCGATTAAATTTGACTCGGAGAAATTAGACTTTGACTTATCTGTGGAAACTCCGTTGGGAGAAACCTTCATTACATCCACTTTGCTTATAAGTCTTGTTTGGTTCAAATCGGTCCCCTCACATTACACCGTCGATCTTATTTCATTAAAAATACTTGCATTTGACGTGATTACTGGGATTGATTGGTTAACTACTTATCATGCAAAAAATTGATTGTTTTTCGTAAGGTTGTTAGCTTTCATATTCCTAATCAACCTATTATGCGAATTCAAACGACCAAACCATTAAAATCAATCACGGTCATCTCGAAGCCATAAAGCTATTCGTTTATTGAAAAGCGGATGTCAAGCTTTCTTAGCTCGTGTCATGATTTAAATAAAAATACGTCGCTTTTAAACGATATTCCTATTGTTAATAAATTTCTGACGTATTCCCAGAAGAACTTCCGGCCTACCCCGTGAGCGTGAAATTGAATTTTGTATCGACCTTGAACCCCAGACAAAAACTATTTCCAAAGCCCCATATCGAATGGCTCTATTGAACTTCGGAGTTAAAGACCCAATGCGAGGAATTGTTAGACATCGGCTTTATTCGTCCTAAAGATTCTCCTTGGGGTGCTCCTGTTCTATTCGTGAAGAAGAAAGATGGGAGTATGCGACTTTGATTGATTATCGGGAGTTGAATCACGTCACCATCAAAAATAAGGTATCCATTGCCACGTATTGATGACTGTTTGACCAATTCTGCAAGGAGCCAAATTCTTTTCAAAGATTGATCTTCGTTTGGATATCACCAATTGAAGATTAGAACCACCGACATTCCAAAGACGGCTTTGAAACTCGATGCGACGGCATTATGAATTCTAGTCATGTCCTTTGGATTGACTAATGCTCCCGCCGCCTTCATGGATATGATGAACCGAGTATTCAAGGAATATTTAGATCACTTTGTGGTCGCCTTTATTGATGACATCCTTATTTATTCCAAAAGCCGTGAAGATCATGAAAGCAACACTTGAGGTGACACTCCAAAAGCTTCGTGAATATAAGCTTTATGCCAAGTTGAAGAAATGCGAGTTCGGCTTGAAGAAGTAGCATTCCTTGGGCACGTGGTATCAAGTCATGGAATATCTGTTGACCCAAAGAAAGATCAAGCTATTCAAACCGGGAACAACCTAAATCGGTGGCCAAAAAGCGTAGCTTTCTCGGTTTAAATTTGGTTATTATCGGAGATTCGTGGAAGGATTTTCTCGAATCGCTATTCCATCGACTCACCGACTTTTGGAAGATCTGAAGTTTCGGTTGGAGCGAAGAATGTGAGAAGAGTTTTCAAGAACTCAAGAGGAGACTTATTTCAAAGACTGCTTCGACAATACCATCACGGCTCGGAGGATTTGTCATCTACGATGATGCTTGAGCAAAGGGTTGGGATGTGTTCTCATGCAACATGGAAAAGTAATAACTTTATGCCTCATGACAACTCAAAGAATATGAGAGGAATTATCCTACTCGTGATCTAGAGTTAGGCAATTGTTATCTTTGCACTTAAAATTTGGAGGCATTACTTGTATGGGGAGAAAGTGGAGATCTTTACGGATCATAAAAGCCTCAAATATTTCTTCACTCAAAAGGAACTCAACATACGACAACGACGTTGGCTTCGAATCTGCTTGAAAGATTATGATCATACCATCCAATACCATCCCGGAAAAGCGAACGTGTGGTAGGTGATTGATTGAGTAGAAAATCATATGCAAGTAATCTGAGTGCGATATTGTCAATGAGCCCCATTTTGTGTGACTTGCAAAGGATGGAGATAGAATTAAAGACTCTGGGGACGCGTGTGATGATAAGCGAGTATCTGAGTGTAGAACCGACTTTAATTGATAAAGTTAAAGTTGCCGAGCTACTGGACTGAGCCGAGGCGTGCGATGAGGAAGAAAGTGCAAGAAGGTGCTATCTTAGGAAGCAAGAATCGATGAAGAAGGAATACTTGAGTCAACTCCGGACTTTGTGTTCTAACGACCACGATTTAAAAGTATAATATCATGATGGAGGCACACAACACACCATTTGCAATCCATCTCGGGAGTACCAAAATGTATCATGATATTCGCCATACATTTTGGTGGAAGCAATATGAAGAGAGAGATAGCATTGTTTATCTCTCGAGGTGTCTAACTTGTCAACGAGTTAAAGCGGAGCATCAAGTACCAAAAGGTCCATTGCAACCACTTGAAATTCCGAATGGAAGTGGGAGCACATTACCATGGATTTCGTTCTGGGGCCTTCCTAAGGTTTCTCAAGGCGTTGATGCGATTTGGGTCATTGTTGATAGGTTGACCAAGTCCGCTCATTTCTTCCGATCGAGAAACTTATACACTTGAACGTCTTGCTCAGATGTACATAAACGAGATTGTAAGATCGCATGGTATCTGGGGTATCCATAGTTTCGATCGAGACCCAAGATTCACTTCACGATTTTGGGTTAGTTTGCAAAAAGCTATGGGCACAGACTTACGATTTAGCTCGGCGTATCATCCTCGACGGACGAACAATCGAGAGGACTATTCAAACTCTTGAAGATCTATTAAGACTCTGTGTCCTTGATTTCAGGGAGTTGGGACAAGTTCTTACCATTGGTGGAGTTTTCCTTCAACAACAGCTTATCAAGCAAGTATTGGCATGGCTCCATTCGAAGCGTTGTATGGAAGAAAGTGTCGTTCTCCGATATCTTTGGGATGAGGTGGGTGAAGCAACGTTGTTGGGGCCGGAGTTGAATACGTATGACTACGGAAAAGATTCGAGACGATCCGACAACGTATAAAAACCTCACAAAATCGACAAAAGAGTTATGCTGATCTTCATCGAAAGAACGTGGAATTCGATATAGGAGATCATGTGTTGTTAAGAGTTGCTCCATGGAAAGGAGTTACAAGATTTGGAAAGAGAGGAAAACTTAACCCTCGATTCATCGGTCCATTTTAATCCTCGATCGAGTAGGAACTGCGGCTATAGACTCGCTTTTACCGCCAAATATGTCTCGTGTTCATAACGCTTTTCACATATCTATGTTACGTAAATATGTGAAAGACCCGAACCATATTATTGAGTTAGAACCTATTTAAATAGCGGAAGATTTGACGTATGAAGAGGTTCTGTTCAAATTTTGGATAAGAAAGAACATATTCTACGCTCCAGTTATACCTCAAGTCAAAGTTTTATGGAGGAACCACGATGTTGAGGAAATGACTTGGGAGTTAGAATCAAATGAAATCAAGGTATCCTTACCTCTTCGACATACCAGTCGTCGTACCCTAATTTCGAGGAAATTTCATAAGAAGGGGAGGTTGTAAAGACCCGACTTTTATAAATAAAGATGAATTTTTCTATAAATATTATTTTTGAATATTATGGAATAAATTTGATATAATGTTATAGTTGTGGGTAATATTTATAAATTTTGCAAAGTATGCGAAGTTGTTATAAAATATTCGTTTGGTCTGGAAATATTCTTTTTGTTAGGGAATATTCAGATGATAACTCAATCATTGGTGGACCCCATAACATTATTGTTTGATTGAGAAAACGACAAAAATATTTTTATAAAAATAACTACGGAGGTGTTACCGTTAAAAGCTGAACTACCCGGTGGTAAAAATACGATGTCTGGCGTGGTTGCGTAGTAGTACACTGCAGGTATTGATTATTGATGCTTTACGTGAGAAGTCACTCACCTATACTTCATTATTACTACGATGAATTAACTTGCATCATATCTCTTATATTATTGATTCAATTATTGTCACAAGATCATCTCAGTATAATATGTTATAGTATTAAATCAATAATTGAGACGACAAGTTATAAATGATTAATAATTATTGAAAGATTAAATATGTGTTATGATTTGTGGTAAGTTTGATTATTTTATGGGGGGCTCGTATATCATCATCTAGAAGTCTCTTCATCATATAGTATTTACCTTCGTCGATAGTAATTACCCTTGTGAATAGTATTTACCTTCGTCGATAATAGTAATTACCCTTGTGAATAGTATTTACCTTCGTCAATAGTAATTACCCTTGTGAATAGTATTTACCTTCCGTCGATAGTAATTACCCTTGTGAATAGTATTTACCTTCGTCGATAGTATTTACCTTCGTTAATAGTAATTACCTTTACCGACGTCGAACCACTTGTCGTTTCACATTACTGAGGCCGAACCACTTGTCGTTTCACATTACAAAGTCCAAACGATTAAATCAAGCCACTTGCCTTTTTCATACTAAGCGGTGCTAAGCTAGAAATCTTCTATAAATAGAGGCCTGAGGGCTTCATTATTTTTCACGAATTCATTCAAGCTATAGAGAGAAAAGTATAGAGAGAATAAGAGAGAAGAAGAAGAGTATTTTGTTACTACACTCTTTGCAGATTCAATCTCCTACCAAATGTAAGGGGTGTTATTCTTTCTTATTCATGAAGAGAACTGTTGTTATTCCATTGCTTATTATTCTGTTGGAATAACCTGTATACGTGGTTTACCCTATACTTGGTGACATTCTTCTATTATTCTGTTGGAACATCCTGTCTATGTGTTTTACACCGGACCTGGTTCCGTCTTTATTATTATTCTGTTGGAACATCCTCGCATGTGTTTTACACCGACTGGTTCCGCTCTTTTATTATTCTGTTGGAACATCACATCGCATGTGTTTTACACCGACTGGTTCCGCCTTTTATTATTCTGTTGGAATATCCTATCATGTGTTTTACACCGGATCTCGTTCCATCTTTATTATTCTGTTGGAACATCCTGCTTGCGTGAATTTCACCGACACGGTTCCGTTATTTATTATTACATTGGAATAACTTTTATCATGCATGCGATTATCGCATGCGTGGTGATTTCTTTTGTTATTCCATTCCTTATTATACCCAAATTGGTTAAAACTTTGACTTCTATACTCCATGAAATTAGTAGAATATCCTTGATATTTCATGTTTCATCCAAAGATCTTTTCATAGAAATATTCTTCCGATCATTCTTGAATTTTACTCTACAAAACAAAGATTATCGTGTTGACAATTTGGACGTTAATAATTCCCGGATAAAATAATTCTTGAACTTGTTTTATTGAATTCTTATATCATTGTCATCATCCTCATGTTTATATTTTTTGAAAGTCATCTACATGGCTTCAGTGCGTAGATGGACTTGGTATGATTATGACCGAGACTATTCTTATGTAATCATGGCCGTAATGTTACAAATGATGTGATAAAAATCCTCGATGGTAGTAGTGCATTGATGGACAGATTGTTGGCATGATCACGACCATTAATGAATACACAAATATTCTTGGCCCGTAGTCGTGAATAATTGTGGTCGTGATACTAAAAGAATATCCTCGGCCAGTAGTGCGGGGGTGATTCGATGATGTGAAATATTTATTAAAGTGAGTCTCATTTATAAACAATGATGAAAAACCTTTTAAAACCTAAAAGATAGTAGACTTTATTTTCTACTTGACTCTTTTAATGGATTGCATATTCATTGCAGCTTAAACCGGGTTTGTTCATTGTATTTTATCGCTTTAACATTATTGAAGACTATTGATAATTTATTCTCGCATTATCTTAGTCATAATATTTCTTCTTGGGCTAGTTGAGCTCACCCTTTCTTTCACCGCTTTCTCTTCGTGAAATGATAATATATAAATTGGGGACGAGTCGGGGAACGCAGTGATGGTCCTGAAGATAGCATTAGTAGTCCTCACTATTCGTAAAATAGTGTGATAATAACTGTAATGAGGACTTTTTGTTTGAGTTTGTATAATATCTAGTAGACGATATTTGTATTTAAACTCACGCTTTATGTCGTATTGTATACCTACGCTTATGTTAATAAGTTGTATTTAAATTCTGTACCATGTAAGTGTCGACCCAAGATGGGTGATGTATACCTAATTTTGGGGGCGTCACAGTAGTGATGTCATTGGTCAGTATGTGCGATTGAAGTTCAGGTCGTAACTTATTCTTGAACTTCATAATGGTCAATCTATCACTCTCACTGATCCTACATCTTTGAGTCAACTCCCTAAATTTGCATATGTAATCAACAACAGACATATTATTACCGTGACGAAATTTGTCATACTGCTCCATTAACCTATCAGTATGTCGTAGGGATAAATGCTTTTTCAGTCACCGTACTATATGTCAACTTACAGATGGATAACTGAACTTTTTTTTCTTACAGTCAACTCACTGTACTCGATTTTACTAACAGAAAATTAAAAAAACCGTTAAGTCACAGTTGACTTAACGGAAATCGCCACGTGTCAGCTGACTTGTCTTAAATAAAGCCTATGTGGCAGTTAGTATGCGACGTGGATTTGGAGGAAATTTTTTATGTAAAAATGGAAAAAAATATTTTAAAGTATAATATAAATTATAAAAATTAGCCAAAAAAACAAAAAAATAAATAAATAAAAATAATTATTTTTAATAAAAATTAAAAAAATGCAGTTTTTTTTATTTTTTATTAAAAAAAAATTAAAGCGCATTTTTTTAATAAAAAAAAGCACAGTTTTTTTCAATAATTTTTTTATTAAAAATTTTTAAAACGCAGCTTTTTTAATTAAAATAATTGTTAAAAATGCAGTTTTTTAATAAAATAAAAATGCAGTTTTTTTAATAAAAATAAAACGCTGTTTTTTAAAAAAATAATTGTTAAAAATGAAGTTTTTTTAATAAAAATTAAAAATTAATATAAGAAAAACGCAATTTTTATTTTTATTAATAAAACTGCATTTTATTAAAAAACTGTATTTTTTATTTTTATTAAAAAATGCAATTTTTTATTAAAAAAACACAATTTTTATTAACAGATCTGTTAAAAAATTAATTTTTTTTATTAAAAAACTGCGTTTTATTTATTTTTATTTTAAAAAAACAGTTTTTTATTATAAAAAAAACACATTTTTTATTTTATTAATAAAACTGCATTTTATTAAAAAAGCTGCATTTTTATTTTTATTAAAAAAAGCGCAAATGTTTTATTATTAAAAAAAGCAATTTATTAAAACTGAATTTTATTAAAAATGCATTTTATTAAAAAATGCATTTTATTAAAACTGCATTAAAAATGCATTTTATTAAAACTGCATTAAAAAATGCATTTTATTAAAACTGCATTTTAATTAAAAAACGCAAATTTTTATTTTTATTAATAAAACTGCATTTTTTAAAATTGCATTTCTTTAATAACTGCAATTATGTTTTTTTAATAAAAATTGCATTTTTTAATAAAAATAAAAATACAGTTTTTTTTAATAAAATGCAGTTTAATTAATAAAATAAAAATTAAAAATACTGCATTTTAATTTTATTAAAAAAGACTGCATTTTAACAATTATTTTAATTAAAAAAACTGCATTTTTAACAATTATTTTAATTAAAAAAATTGCTTTTTAAAATTTTTTAATAAAAAAAAAAAAAGCATTTTTTATTAAAAAAATGCGTTTTAATTTTATTTTAATAAAAATAAAAAAAGCTGTGTTTTTTAATTTTTATTAAAAGTAATTATTTTTGGCTAATTTTTATAATTTATATTATACTTTAAAATATTTTTTTCCATTTTTTCATAAAAATTTTCCTCCAAATCCACATCATCATCGCCATCGTCAGATACTAACCGCCACATAGGCTTTATTTAAGACAAGTCACCAAGCATTGCAGCATTTCGTTAAGTCAATTGTGACTTAACGGTTTTTTTAATTTTCGTTAGTAAATCGAGTACGATTGATTGATCAGTAAGAAAAAAAAATTCAATTATCCATCTGTAAGTTGACATATAGTATGGTGACTGAAAAAACATTTATCTCGTATGTCGTAGGGGTAAATAATATTGCGTTAGGCGAGTTTTTATCTTCCCCTATGCCTGATAGGTGGCTCTCCTAGATGATTTAAGTCTATCTCAACCCCTGACCAGAATAAACTACTCAATTTCACCAATTTCATTTTGTCAAAGCGCACCTTCCTATCCTCATACATCTCATACTAGTCAAAATATTTCTCCATACTAGACAACCAATAAAGGAATGCATTAGGATTAAATATACCGTCAAACTTGGGTGCATCTATCTTGAATTTCCTATAGTCATCATCATAAGGATCATGCTTAGGATGTTCACGGTGCCTAACATGGGTTTTCGTCATGCCCATACCCATTATTCTCCTAAGGTTCCACTACAAGTTGTCTTTGTTCAACGTGTGTGATTCTATCATTCATTTGATCCAGTTGTGCAACTATGGTCATTGATTAATCCTGAATTTCTTTTAAAGCAGCTTGGGTACGTGTAGTCATGATGCAAATGCAAGTGCAAAGCTGAGACAATACATAAATATAATTGAAGCAAATTAAAATTACAAGTCTAAGCCTATGCAATTCTAATCTCAAAAGCTATTGATAATAACCGAATAATATGCAATTTTAAAAGAACAAATCTAAAACAAGCTTTCAAAAAATTTTAAACTAATGAACGAAGGAAATGCAAATGATTAAATATTGAAAATCCGAATATTCAAAATGAAATATTTACTTTTTTTAAATGGACCTAACTGATTAGAAAGTATGAGACTAGGGTGAAAAGTGCTAAGATTAAAAGTTTAGGGCTCTTTATGCAAGAAATATGGGTGAAAAAATGTAAACTAATAAATTGTGGGCCAATATTTAAATGGAGAGTAGAAATTTGTGGTAAAAGGTAATTTGCAAGGATTTTTAATTTAAATTTTGAAAAGTTAGGGTTACCTCCCTATTTCTAAAGTAACGCAACATGGAAGAAACAAGCAACAACATGCTTCTTTTTTTAAAAAATAGTGAATCACGATGAACATTAACTCCGTTGATAAACAGTACTTCGATGAATAGTGACTTCTTTTTTTTAAACCCAAGATCCCCAAACATTAAGAAATTGATGGAGAAACTTGACTCTGATACCAATACGATGTAGGTCAAAAGTTATTGAATAGATAATTATTTAGAAAAGGCAAAATCAACAAAGAGAACTAAAAGAATTAGGGTGATTCAACCGTTGGAGAATCACTAACCCTAGGGTTTCCCATCCGCATTAAAGATGAAAAATATTGATCGCAACCAGTAATCAGAATAATTTCAATAATGAAGTGTCAAAAACCTGACAAGACTTATAATCATATTTATAAGAAAATAAACTCTAATAACCCTATGCCTTACTGGGCCTCTAAATAAATAACTAAATAGTGAAATAAACCAATAAATAAGAAGTCCAACAAACTAAATAAATAGACAACTGATAAATAAATAACTAAATAGTGAATCATCCACAATGACGCCTCACAGATTGATCCCTATCAATATGGTCAAAAAAATTAAAATAAGTGGGATTCCAATGGTAGACTCTGAAAAGACTGATATTCCAGACCCAAATCAGTCCTAAAAGACCAGTCCCAGGACCAATCCCAACGGCAGGCCTGATCAGTCCGATCTTTAGTTCGGTCCAGTCTTCAGTCCAGTCCAATCTGGTCTTCAGGATAGTTCAGTCCCCAGACTATTACAGTCCTATCCGGTCTTTTGTTCCCAAATCCTTGGACTGATTTAAGCCTCCAGGCCCAGTCTGGTCCCTACCAGTCCTAGACCAGTCCAAGCTTTTTAAGGTTTTTTTCAGCCCGGTCTAGTTTGAGCTTTCGGTTTCGGTCTTTTTGTGCTCCTCTAATTTAAACACACACCCAACCTTTGAAACCCCACCCTCTTGATACACAAGGGATATGGGGATAACCATTGGGCCAAGACCATTTGGTTCTTATCTGCAGCATTTTAGCTAAGTCTATCTTATAGTTATATCAAATTGCAGTCAATTTATTCACTTGGTTGTTTTTTTATAATAATTTCTGGTATCTGCATGCCTACTAACACTATACTAAATTTTACCACTTTCAATGAATATGCTCATAATTATTACCACTAGTATCATGTCAACCCTGTATGTTTGTTCAAAAGCCTTTCTTCCTTTATTGTTGTCCCAGTCATATACTGCTCTCCTTACAAGTTCTAAGTTATATACACGCGCGCCGCACACAAATATATATATATGTAGGTAATATATTATCATTTTGAATATATCTCGTATTCCACAAGATCTGGAGAAGGTTGATAAGAAGGATTTTTGATATTAATGCTTATATGTAATCATATTGATATGTAGTACTAATTGTTGACCCTAGCAATCTGTGTGGCAATTTTGTGAAGAAATATCAAAGTTGTTTCTTGTAAAGAGATTTGAAACCTACTCAATAGTCTCGTTTCCTGTTTTGTCTCTAAAATTCTGATCCCTTGGTCACACACACACACGCACACGCACACGCACACGCACACGCACACACACACACATACATATATATATATATATATATATATATATATTAATATTTTGGAATTCAGATGTAGGCAGGTGATATAAATGTGAGCCATACCACAGCTGATCTTAGATGAAAATTATGTTTTCTTTGTATTATTGCTGGAGAAGTTTCTTTACTCCACTGGCTTCCCACGTGTACTCCTGAGATGCTTTCATTTTTCTATGAATTATCACACTGTTTTCACAATAACATTTCCATTTTTACAAAATACTCTCTATTAGAGAGGATGTTTCATTTTCTTATACCTAGATTATAAAATGCATTGTTGGGTTTCCTTGTCTGCAGTTGTTTTACGTATGCTAAGCTTTGGATACGACTACCATTGGGCAGATCGCAGTTCCCGTATAGATCAAAAGGTATTAGTGATACTGCATTTTCCATCCATAGAAGTTTTCTTCGGGACTTCCTGATAAATTGCTTCCTTTCTGCTTAAATTCCCCCTGTTTTGTTTTGTGACCCTGTCATGTAAGTCTACTTGCAGAATTTCCAACTTCTAGCATTGCAACTAGTAAGCTCTGTATAACTAGAGACTACACTTCTTTGGGACAAGTATAACTTGAACAATTGATTGTTGGATCAACACCATATAATCATCCAGTACGTCACAATTAGCTCAATCAACAAAATATACTTCTGTCTTAGTGCAACCAAACAAATGCAGACAAATGTATCAGGTTTCTGGTTTATGCAACTCTGACTTGACTCTTTAATCTTTCTAAACTACAAAAATAAAGCTACTTTTGGTTACATCATCAAGGGAAATGTAATCTCATCATCCTACATGGCATATAGATGACACTGATGACATTTAGTCCAAAAGATTCGAATTCCTTAGACTGAAAACTGGAGATTGGCATGGGAGTTTGTGAAAAAGAAGGTATAAACATGTAAATAGGATTTAAAATTGATTAAACCCTTTGTATTTATTTAAGATTTAGCGATTGGTAAAATGGATGTTTACTTGGGAACAGTTGATGAATACCTCTTTAATGTTCTTAGGACACTGATTTGCACTGTATTGTACTTTTTGTTGGAGATATTGTCTTCTGGGTGGAGACTACGTAACTCTGGAGAACCCAAAAATTTCAGCATATTTGTGCTTTAGTGCAGTATTTATCATACGTTCTTTCATGCTGATTAGCTATACTTGTCTGTTGATTGCCAGCTTAAGTAAATATTTCCAACATTACCTTCCTCACGGTATCACTGCACATAAATAGAAATTTTACTGTACTTTGATGCATATTGGTTCCCAATTTGAATTAGGGCTTGTTACTTTTAATTCGTGCTTGATTTTTGCAAGCCATTCAAACACTGATTTTTCTCTCTTTAACTTTTTTTCTTGTTTATATATGATTGTTTCTGGTGATTACAGAAGCACATTCAACGATGTGACCAATGTTCATCAGGAAAAACATGCTACTTGCTATTACAGGTCAGCTATTTTGGCTCGAGTCTCAGTTTTACCCTCACTAGCTATATTTCAGTTGTCTGCCTCTGGACTAACATCTCATTTGTGCAATTGTTTATCCTTTTCTTTTATCAATTATTTCTTTTAGGAGAGGAGTGTCCAGCATGACAAGTTCTCTTTCACTATATACCTATGTTATTTGGCATATGCACCTCTTTATATCGCAGGACCAATTATAAGCTTCAATGCATTTGCTTCACAGGTTTGTGATGTTTGTTTTCTATTTTATCATTTTCTTTAATGCGTGGATACCTATATTAGAAATTTTATGTGTGCCTATACATGCTACTGAATTTCTGCATTTGAGGCATTTGAATGTGCGTGTCACATGCTTCATGCATCCACATGGCTATGTAGTGTATCCTATGAACCCTAATTTGTGTTTTTGTTTGAGGGATGGTTATGTAGTGTACCCTTTATCCATGTTTTGGTTGGTGACATAATGGGGGGAGTCATGAACTTGTACGCCATAAAAACATGATTCAATATCAGTTTAATATTGTTTCTTTGTTATTTCTGGAACACTATCAGATAATAGTGTATAAAGATTTTTAACTCATGCCACTTTTGCTTGGATTTGCTCAGTTCCTAAACAATGCCAGTAAGCTCTGTATGTAGTATTACTTACAAAAAAGAATTATAAACATAGAACTTTGGTGGCGAGCTATCACTAAATTGACTTATATTTCTTAATCTTCTACAGTCAACAATTTGTTCTTTGAGGTCTGATGTCTAAAAAATTCATCTTCACTTGATGTATTCTTTTGCAGCTGGATACACCACAAAAAAATTATTCATCAAGAAAAATGGCTTGGTATGGATTGCGTTGGCTTTTGAGTCTTTTTCTAATGGAATTAATGACACATTTTTGCTACTACAATGCCTTTGCTGTCAGGTGAAAATTTTGTCATCTCAAAGATACTCCTTACTGATGGCAGTAAACTTTCATCTGCCATTATTTTTTGCATTTGTCATTACTTGAGTTTCTCTGCTGTTCAGTGGTGTGTGGAAACAGTTGTCTCCTGTGGATGTCTTCATCATTGGATATGGGGTAAGAGATGATGTTTAAAATGTTTTTATCCTTGAGTAGGTACAAGGTAGTTGATATTGAAATTAATATTGCGCTTTTATTAGTAACCAGTAGTATATTTACATAGCATCTATTATATAATGCCGGAGGAAAAAAGTTAAACGTTTCTTGGAGTAGTTTTATTACACTATTAAAATTAAAATAAGTTTACAAAAGCAGTCTTGTTTAGAATCCCACACAGCATAAGTTCTCTGCCCATGTGTGCATACGTACAGTTAATCCCACTTTCTTGAGTAGTCTTACACATGTACATCAATTTTCTTTCCTTAACTCCTATTTAGTTAAATTTTACTTCCTATAAGTTTATTACACACACGTGTGCCAAATACTAGTTTTGATAACCAAGAATATATAACATGAAATTACCAGCATAGTCACGAAAAAAGCTGCATGTTACAAAATAATGGGGGGTTACAAATGTTACTTGCTGTTGTAACAGCGTGAAGTCGTGAATGAAATTTTTGTCCTTAGAGGTTGGCTATGGTATCATAACAGTGTGTAATGGGTTATTGCGGCTGTTATGATACTGTATAAGTTGTTTTTGACGGTTCGCAACACCATTACGGTGGTAAGCTGCCAACTCTGTGTTCACTTGGTTCTCAAAGCAGAGGAAGGGTGGGTAAATTAAAATTTTACATCTCCGGTGCTCATTTCCTTTGATAACATCTGCTTCACCCTCCAAGTGCAACAGTGATTGCGGCTGCGACCTTTAGTTAAAACCATATTACTAGTAATACTTGTCAAAAGTTAAAAACATAGTAGCCTAGGCATGAATAGATAATGAAACTGAAACTGGACTATATACTCCCTCAGTTATGAAATATTAGATCAATTTTTTATTTTTAAAGTCAATTTGAGATATGATGTGATTCATTTAACTTTTGAAAATAATAAATCATGTAATTAGTACGTTTTAGATAATTTACAATTTTCATAATGTGCATTGTCTAGAATTAATTAAATAATTTCATTTCAATTATAGTTATGAAAATATTTCAAATTAAATTCAAAAAGTCAAAATTGATCCTATATTTTGAAATGGAGGGAGTATGTATCTGAATACTAGATTTCAAGGAGGAGACGAATGAAATTTGTACATCTCCGAATGTCTTGCTGGCATTAGGAATTTCCTAGGACCTCTCTTATGGGACTGCAATATGTCAAAAACCAGTACCCTCCTTTAAATGTCCTCCAATGTTCCAATGGAGCCAACTAACAGTTTACTTATATAGCCTGAATGATGGAATTTATTAAGCAAGCTAAGAAAAAAGAAATGTGTAAAAGTTTTGTTGGATAAGCAGATTAGATTTGGAGACGATTTAAAACTTTTTATCAGTTTGACAAAGTAGTCATCAACAAACAGTGATTATTCTTGAAACTTAAGTATAGCCAAGATTTATTTTATCTGAAAGTTATGTATCCTAGATCTAATAATCTCTATTATAAAGTGGAAGCAATAGACGGACAGTTATTTTGGTGTAGTTTAATCACCGCTTATGATAAAACCCTATATCTCTATTATAAAGCGAAAGCAATAGACTGACAGTTAATTTTTTGCGTACTTTAATCATAGTTTATGATAAAATCATATATAAAAATTAAAAAAATCCAAATTAGTATCCATCTATACATTTTTTTTCTTCACTACTCTCACTTCCTACTCCCACTTACCCACTTATCTATCCCCTTTATCTCTCTCTCTCTCTCTCTCTCTCTCTCTCTCTCTCTCTCTCTCACTATCCAAGTTTCTCTCATTACTTATTTTTTTTTAATTTTAATTACTAATGTTTAAAAACCAGGGGAGACTAGTCAGTAATAAAGAGGTTGTCTAGCCAGAAAAGGATACTTGTGAAGGAATGGTGGTCAAATCATTAGAATTGTGCAAGTGTTTCAACTTTCTAACGAGAAATATGTTTTAACAGAAAAGTCAACAATTATTGTTTTAGTTTGCTACATAAAACATAATGATATACTCCCTCCGTTCCACTATAACTGACGTTTTACCCCATTTGATTTATTCCAAAATATTTGACGTTTAAGGAAACCAAAGCATAATTAATATTTTTTCTTCCAAATTTATCCTTATCCCTGTTTTCCAATAAGTGTTTAATTAATGCACACAGTAATTAACTTTTCACTGCATTAAATTAGGTGTAGGCTATCTTCTTTCATATTCCTTTCCTTCCCAATACATATTCAATAACAGTGGCAATCTTAATATGCAATATATATGTGAGAGGGGAGAGAGAGAATAGTTATTAAATAAGGGCATTTTAGTCATAACAATAATTTTTTACTCATATTAATAGCTTCCTTAATCCATGAACGACACTTATTTAGGAATGGAGGGAGTATCATATAATATTCAAGGATTCTGCTAGTTTACTTGAAGTAGAAGAGCATGTAACTTCTTCCTCTAGCATCCAAACCATTTTTTCGGTTGCAAAAGCTCACAAGTTTATAAATTTAAAAGTCAAAAGTTTGTTCTGTAAGCTCTGGTTTGATCTTTATTCTTTATATGGACAGGTCTTAATCTTCATGTGGCTCAAGTTTTTTCTCATCTGGCGCTACTTTCGGTTCTGGTCATTGGTAGGCTTGTTGAAATCTACACCTGAGATTATCTTCCAATTTTCTTTTTGTATTATAAGACATAATGTTGTATGCCACTATTTGTTTCTAGATAAGTGGCATTGAGACTCCTGAGAATATGCCAAGGTGTATAAATAATTGCTATAACTTGGAAAGCTTTTGGAAAAATTGGCATTCTTCCTTCAACAAATGGCTTGTCAGGTGAGCTCTCGTAGCTTTTATCCTGCATTTCTTTGTTGAAAATGAAATTAATGTTTAACTACAATTCTAGGTACATGTACATTCCTCTTGGTGGATCTCAAAGAAAGCTTCTCAATGTATGGGTCATCTTCACATTTGTTGCAGTATGGCATGATTTAGAGTGGTACTTCAGCTTATTTTGATTGTTTTCTTAATCATGATCCAAGTATCAATTACTGTATTACAAGTATCACTGTGCTCCTTGTCTGACAGCTTATTGCCTTGGCTTCAGGAAGCTTCTATCGTGGGCATGGTTAACATGTATTTTCTTTATTCCCGAGATGATTGTAAAAGCAGCTGCAAATACTTTTCAGGTGGTGTAATACTCTAATTTATTTTGTCTAGAAACTATCTATGGTTGCATTTTAAGTTGAATGTGTTAAAAGAATTTGCAGTTTTATAATATGTCAATATGTTTTTTGAATTTATTTATTATTTATGTGGGTAAGGGAACGTTAACCTAACCTTGATCCTACAAGAACTGGATCCCAAAAGGGGCTATGTCAGAAGGCTCTTACATGCTACTGGAAATATCTTCAACAAGATAATTTGTTTTCCGTTGCATCCCTGATAAGATTTGGATCATGTACATCAGGGGATGAGAGGTACCACTAGAGCTATAGCTCATTGGTAATATGTTAGTGTAATATCCTTAATCTTGCTATTTTGCTACCCTATCTTGTAAATGTAAAATAGATCTACATCTTTAAAATGGCTTAATCTTGGGTTGATGGGGTTGGCTATCAAACGATCAAGCCTGATTCAAATAGTGTTCATGTTAAGAAGGATCTTTTATGTTTGGTTTGACCTTGACTGTGCAGAACTAGAGTTCAGCTGTTGTATTTAATTTTACCTAATTCGAGTTCATATGGATTTAATTCTTTACCCTAATTACAATCTTGTTAGTTGGGTTAGACATTATATTATTTAAATAAACTTAGGTTAGCTGTAAGAAAATTATCATTCTGGAGATAATTAGCAAGTTACTTAGGGTCAACTAAGGATCTTTCATCTAAGGACCTGAGGAGTGAGGAACAACTCTTGACATCTAGATGTTGTGACACATGAATATTATATGTAGGATTTGTGTGACACCCCCAAAATAGGTATAAATCACCCATTCCGAGAAATACATGGTCATTCTACAAAGAAACTTCATTTATACATTACGACAAAAGCGTTGAGTTTTTACGGATATTGTCTCATCAACTCCAAACTCAAATAACGCCCTTATTACAATTATTATCATCATAATAGTGAGGAATTATAGCCATCTATCTGGACCATCACTCCACTCTCCGAGCCTCCCAACTATATTCTCATTTCACAAGAGAACAATGAAAGCAAAAGGGTGAGCTCAACTAGCCGAGTAAGTAAAATATATGACTAAGATAATGCAGAATAAATTATCGTTAGCCTTCAACAGTGTTAAACAATAAACAAGTTTAACTGCAGTGGAATAAGCAATCCATTAGAAGAGTCAAGTAGAGTATGATATCTACTATCTTCTATGATTTAAAAATTATCATCAAACTTATAGCTGAGACTCAGCTTAACAAATAATCCACATCACTGAATTATCCACGCACTACGGGCCAATGATATTCATTAGTATCATCATGATCATACCAACAACTCGTCCATCAATGCACTACGGGCGGTGAAGATTTTTACCACATCATTTGTAACATTACGAATCATGATTATACCGAATGATCCCCGATCATAATCATACCAATCAACATTCATCTACGACTACTACTAAAGATGACTTTCATCACAATATAAGCATGAGGATGATGACAATGATATAAGAATTCAATTAAATGAAAGCAAATGATAAATTTTAAAGATTTATAATTTAATTTATCCAAAATTCAATAATGTCTAAATTGTCAACATGATACTGCTTTGTGGAGTAAAATTCAAGAATAATATTGTATCAAAAATGATTTGGACCGAAAAGAAATTAATTTTTGTCATGAATAGTACTCCGGGTGAATAGTACCCAAGTGAATGGTATTTCGGGAATAGTATCCCGTGAATAGTACTTTGTGAATAGTACTATATATAAATAGAATAAATACCCGTGTAAAGACTCAGACGAAAAAGCTTAAAATTTAACAAGAATGTGCGTAAAAAATCATCTTACTAGATGAAGTGCAAATTTCAAGGATATTCTACTAATTTCACTTATAGAAGCAATACTTTAACAAAATGAGGGTATAATCAGGAATACGAAACGAAATAATATTACTTACATACTACAGAGTATGGAAGAAAATATTATTTCATACGAATATTGAACAAAAATAATATCCATTACCTTAGAAGAAGACTGGATACTGGAATAGTGAAGTAGCAGAATACTCCTTCCTCTCTATAGTTTCTCTCTCTATAAATGCTCTTGTGAGTCTTAGTGAATTGGTGAGAATGAAAGAAGAATGAGCTTCTATTTATAGGAAAACATAGTTTCGATAATTGCACGTTTAGGAGCTCGAATTATTACAGTATAATACCTTCATCTATACCTCTATTTTTAATTTAGTCCTGCAAGTATTATCAATCTTGCACCACCTCCCCTAATAGTACATACATGTGAACCAACAGTAATTTGCATGCGAACCAATAGCAATTAATTGCTCATTTATCCGATTAATTGCCCGTTTGGTCAATAAAACATCCAGAAATTAATTATTATCGAAATAAATGTCGATTTCCACTAACATTAATAATCTCAACACAATGGAAATATTTTTATCAACAATTTCATCTTTAATCAACACGAACTTATTCATCATTAATATTATAACTCACAATATTTAACAACCAGATCATTCCCAGTAAAGAGTGGGCTTTTTCGATAATGATTTCTCCCTATTGGCTCGCGATTAGGTGACCAAACTCCTTTCCTCAATAAAACTTTCTAGACATCATCAATAATGCAAATAATAATATGAATAACTTTGTCGTTTCAATTATTGATTTAATAATATTAAAATATTATACAGATGATACTATGACAATAATTGAATCAATAATATGAGAGATATTATGCAAAGCATTATCAGAGTAATAATTGAGTATAACCGGTGTGACTTCTCACGTAAGCATTAATAATCAATCAATACAGTGTGCTACTATGCAACCACGCCTTTATTAATCGTACTTTTTACCAATTTAGTAGTTCAACAGTTTTAACGGTAAAACTTTCGCCGTTATTTTTATAAAAGATATTTACGCTGCTTTTTTAACTCCGACAATAATTCAGAATTCACTAATGATTGTGCCGTCGTCTTTAATATTCCCTATTAAAACGAATATTCCCCGACCAATCGAATATTTTATAACAACTTGCTTACTTTACAAAATTTGTAAATATTACCCACAACTATAGCATTATATCAAATCCACACCATAATATTCAAAAATATATTTCGAGAAAAATTAATCTTTATTCATAAAAGTTGGAGTCTTACAATTTGTTTAATAAAAGCTGGATTTTTTTAGCAATCCTAGGACAACGATCTTGCCATGTTTTATGAGGAGGCATGTACAGACCTGTATTTAAATTATTTACTTTAGCAAGCTTGTATGTACAACACTGAATGGCAATAAAACGATCTTACTATTCTGCATATTAGCATGCGCGCATGTAATTACCATATTACTTACTCATGAAGAGAAGTATTGAGTAAACTTCATTACTTGAGGGTTTGCTTTCCAAGCCGGGGGTAGGCAGTGGAAAAGATGTCTAAACAAAGGCCACATGCAAAAAGTTGGAAGGTCAACAGAACTAATGGAAGAATACTTTTTCACTCCCCTTGCACGTACGGAATGTTAGGATTGATCAATATCTCAGTTACTACATAATATGTTACTGCTTGATGAGGCATTTATAGGGAGGGAGTAAGCTGAGAAATTGATAGAACCAGTTAAAGGGACTATTATTATGCTTTAATATCAAACATGGATGTTGTTCGACTTAAAGGCTAAAACTGTAATGTCTTCTAAATGAAAATTGACAATGAGTGATGATCAATTCCTGCTTATAATTGTGTCCTTAACTGCCTGACCTACTTTATGTTTACATCTCTTTCCCTTTAGTACATGTTCTGCAGCTCAGTTTTGGTGGCTCTTACATGTTTACTTCTTCAGAAAAAAATAAAATAAAATAAAACAATTCTCTCGTCATAATTTTTGAGCCACTGTCGATAATTTTTTTTCATAATTTTCAGGTGGAAAGCAATTTAGGGGTGTTCATTTGGCGTGAACTTAATGCGGTTGCTGGTGCTGTTACAATCACTTGTCTCATGGTCAGTCTTTCACTCATTCATTACCAAGACAGACATGTTTGATGTTTAGATTTACTAGATTTTCTGCATATAGTGTCATGAGATGTGGTCTAATTGTAAAAAGAGAATGTCTTGATATGTGGCCAAACTGTGATTTTTCATCATATTATCCTGTTGTCCCCTAGTGCCTCTCAAGTCTCAATTTCTAATCTTCTGTAGTAATATGGAGCAATTTCTCAGTACCACCACCTGTAATAACTAGGTATCAGGAATCGACTGGAAGAAGTGTTGGGGAATGGATTTTGCTGTTGCAATAAGCTAGTTTGACTTATATATTTTAGGTTCAAATCGGGATAAGTAAGAAAATATTTCTGAAGAATTGTAGTTCGTCATCCTACAGTGAGGAAAAACATGTACTTGCCTGTTGTGTGGGAAAGAGTTAGCAACTGACATCACTAGAGTTTTTATTTCGTGGTTACTTCTGCATTAGTAGAAATTTATCATATTCTGTATAGTCTTCATGTAAGCATTTGCTGTATCAGGCAAGTATCATCAAATCCTGAATCCTAGAAACTGCAGTGGAAAAAGTATATGAAGCTGGTCCGTAGGCATGAAATCTAAACTTATGTCGCATGACATTTGAATTTGGGAAAAAGATTTATGCTCAATATGAAGTACTCACTGTGCTGGAAAGCATAAAAAGAACCAATGGTATCAAAATATTACAGGAAATGGTTACCCTGTCATCAATCCAATTGTTTTATATTATGGAAAAAAGAAACGAAAATGGTAAAAACTAACTCTCTTCATACATGAGGAAAAAAACTCCTTCATAGGGATTGGAGGGCAGTCCTACCATCGAGGACTGCACAATTTCTGTCCACTTCTGTTTTCTTTGAAGAACTCCTGCTGCTCGCTGTCTGTACTCTGTTCTTATATCTTAAGATATAAAAATAATAATAAGAAAGAAGTCTTTAAAGTCTCTCAAATAATTAGATTCGTTGCCCAACTTCCAGTTGAACCCCTCCTAAATTTTTCCCTTCATTATGGTACTCCCCTTGAAAGTAATTACTTGAATCAGCATAAAATAACTTCTGAACTTTCTATACTACAGGTGGCTAACCTTATTGGCTTTGTTATTGGACCATCAGGCATTAATTGGTTGACTTCTGTATTTCTACAGAAAAAAGGTTGATGTCTATTTACTTTATGCCATTTTAAACTTGTGCTCCTGCATGCAGTTAAATGCAATCTTTACCTTTTGCAGGAATACCTGTTCTTGGTGGCTTGTTTGTTACATTTTACGTTGGGACAAAGGTACAGAATTTTATATATATAATTATTCTGAAGAATTTAATATATCTAATGGTTTTTTATTATCACCATCATCATCATTATTATTAATTTAAGAAGCTGGTTGCGTTGCAGCTTATGATCCACATCTCTGATGCCAAGCAAAGGAAACTTAAAAAATGAGAATACGGGGGTATGTTTCTCGTCCCAGATTGTGAAAATGCATTCACTACTGTTGTTATATTATAAGATATGTGATCAGAATTCTGTTCTATATCCCTGATATAATTCAATGTGCCCGCCGCCCTCTGTAGCTGATAAATTTGAATTCCTGTTTTTTTTCTTTGAGATCTTAAAGAAGGATGAGAAATTGTTTTGTTATCTTTGCTATGTCATGTAACAATGACCATCTAAGCACACTATGCCTCTTGTTTTACATGCTATTACATTCACATGTTTGCAGAGAACATGCTATATGTGGTTATCCTAGTTCATTTAAAATATAACATCAAATTTTATGCATGCTATATATTTATTCCCGATTGTGGTTATCTTCTCTTGCACTGAAATCTACATGCATCTTGATGTCGGTGATCTCTCTTTGTTAGTTAGGTCGTTCAGATCAAATTTGTTCTTTCAGAATCGTAACAAAAGTTTTCCTTATTAAAAAAAACATTAAGGGTATTCTTTGTTACTTGGAAACTCAAGGGAGAAGAAAGGAAAAGTTATTGGAGCTTTCTTACCCCCCCCCCCCCCCTAATTACACTACATTGTAACATTGTTCTTGATATATTAGATTATTTTATAAGTATATATAATTAGACTTGTGTTCATTAGATGGGTTTTTCCATTCTTTTTTAGATTTATTCTTTTTCTAAGATGATTTCCTTTTATCATCATATATTGGTCAATTTCCTATACAGAAATATTATAACAGGATGTTGTTGGAGAGCTGGTCAAATACAAGAGGAGAGACTGGGTATGCAAGAGGAGAGACTGATGATGATTTTTGGTTTGAAATGGAAAGAATGTTTTTGGCAGCAATTGCATTCTTGATTCTTGTAAGGGAGAGAAGAATGATAATTTTTTAATGAAGGGATTCGTGGTTGGTATGAGATGATAAATATATGAATACGGCACGGAGTTTAATTGTTATTTATCATAATTTTGTCACATCTTATATTGCATCAGTTGGTGAGTTCTCACAGATTAAGAAAACAATATATGAGGAGGGACTTGTAGTAACACGTCATGTAAACCATAAAGCCATTTTCTCAATTTCTATACACATTTCAATATTTCCTTTTGTGTTTATGTTGGCAATTTCTGTTTTGGATTTGGCAGATTATATATACCCAATTTCAAGATTATATATATCTGTGTAATAAAATTTCTGATTTTAAATTGGCAGATTATAAATATCCTGACCCAAAGCTTCCCACCATACATAAAGGGTTCCCCATTATATATATATATATATATATATATATATATATATATATATATATACACACACACACATGAACAATAGGCTTAAGCTGCTTAGTTACTTTACTTGAATGGAAAAGGATCCCAAGTTTTAAAAAAAACAATAGACAAGAATTTCAAAATTACAAATCTCAAGTCGAGGTTAGAAACTCCCAACTTCAGCATAGCCAAACAGACTCCACAACCTTCCTATCCCAAGTAGGCACTAGCCCAATGAAAATCAATAATAAATCCACGAACTGATCTGCAAAGCACAAAGTAGTTTATTGATCATATCCATTTCCAAGCACAAGTAGTTAACTATACATAAATATTCTCAAATATTTAAAAAGGTTAGTTTATATATACTAAATGCACAAATAAAATCAACAGACTACCACTCCCTCTTTATCTTTAAGCTTCTCACAAGGCTTTCTTCCTGTTAAATTTAAAAAGCATTCCCACGGTATGAATCTGAGATGAACTCGACTTGTCCCATTCCCATATGCTGGCCTAGTCACGGATGAAGAGCTTACAACAGCAGCTCCCTAATTAACTCTGCAAATCTTAAGTCACCTATAACTTGGAACTCATTGCCAAAGAAGTTGCCACCTTGAAACGAGACTACTACTACACTGGTTGATATGTTTACTGTTATTCCTTTACTCATTATTGTGTCTCATTAGTGTATATATATATATATATATATATATATATATTATACTCCTTCCGTCCGATAAAAGTCTTGACTTTTTTTTTGCGCGTATTAAGAAAAGATAATAAAATGACAAAATTGTCCATATTTAAATTCTCATTTAATTGCATAGTTTTTTACACATGACTAGTGATATTCCATAAATATGCATAAAGAATGTATTTATGACAATTAATACTAAGGGTATTATAGGCAAATTATTGTAAGAAATCGATTATTTAAGATAAGTAGACATTTAACTTGGGACTACTTAAGATAGTAATAAAAACTTTTATCCTGGAGGGAGGGAGTATAATATTTGTCTAAATAATAGATTATACGCTGGAAGGAAGAGCATTACAGAAATAAAGACCAATAAACAAAGAATACATAAATTAAGGGGGAAAATTCATTAGCATTAAACATTATACCTGACAAAGATAAAGGTAATTGATGAATCTTGACTTTGCAATGTCAAATCAGCTATTTCTTCTTCTTACCACTACCAGGCTTTGACTTTTTGTTACTAGTTTCCTTTTTAGCCTTTTCAGTTGTTTCCTGTCATGAGGTGGATAAAATGGATGAGATGTATGCCTCAAATGAACAACCATAAGCACAAATGAATTCTGGAATCCTGAAGAAAAATCGGCGTAAATAACATATTCAGAGCATTGATTCTGATTGAAAGAAATCAGCACAGAGAACTGATTTCAGAACTGTATGTTTGATAGAATTCATTCTTATTGATGAAATATTACAGAACCAAAACTGATGTCGGGAAATGTTCAGTACAAATATTTCTGGAAATCAAATATAATATTATATAGATTTTAATGCTATAGGAAATATGTATATTTACAACTTCTGAACATTAGACTGCATATGTTCTCAATCATGACCTCCCCAAATAATATGTTCATATATATACTAAAAAAAAGGAAAGTAACATGGGCTTTAATAAGCATTTGAAAAAGCAATTGAAAATTGCAATATTGAACTTTTTAACAAGTTACATACTAGGCAAGGTAGGCATTCTGTTCCCTTACATAATCTCTTTAATCATAAGCAAAATAAGAAAGTAACAGTTACAGAACCTACACATGAAGACCTTACTTTTGGAATTATAATCAATACCTCCAAGGAAGCAACGCACATTAAGTTTAAAGGAATTGAATACCTTATGCAAATGTCCAATTCTTATGTAAATGGCCTATGATAGATTGAACTTGTATACCAGAGATTTGAAAATCTATTTTTCAGTTTCAACACATTCCTTTAGTACTCAATTACTTATGATATAAACACACCAGATTTAGCTCCAGGAAGTTGTGAATCTAGCAAACTAGAGGAGAAGCATAGGTTCAATCTGAAGGTTCACCAGGGTTTTCAGCTTCATGTGCCGAAGCAGACACCTCCAGACAACAGCACAGATTTCTTGGAACGCAGATATAGGGTTGGCAGGCTTAGGCAGCCTATGACTGTGGGTCTGGATTGCATAGATGTTTGCACAGAGAACATCTTAAGCTCGTTTACTAGCTTAGGAGATCCAAGAATGCATTTAGTTCCCTGACATCCAGTTTACCAAACAAATTATAGTAGCTTATAAGGACTAAATTTCCAAACATATCTGAACAAGCATAGTAATGAGGTTTCTTTTATGGCAATACTGCCTCTCTTTTATTCATGTTTTGGGGAGAGAGATTCACTAACAAGGTCAAGAAACAATATACAAAGGAAGAACAAAAGCTTGGAACTTGACATTCAGTTCTAGGAGACTATCAGTCTATCACTACAGTTACACAAGACAAATTCATTGCAGCGCAGTAGTAAAGTGCTACCGGCATGGCTGAGGAGTAAGGAGGAAGTAGGAAAGAATGCAAGTAGCATGTTGATGACGAAATCAATCATCAAAGGATTCAGCATAAAACATTCATATCTAACATGTTCATCAAACTACTACAAGTTTAAGACTTCAAAATTTTATTTTGCATTCTTAAAATCAAGAAAAGAGAAGCTTTAATTAAGAAGTATATACATACCTTTCTTTTAATGGGAGCAGACGTACTAACCATCGGTTTAAAGAATGACTCTAATCTGTTCAAAAGAGATAGAAGGAAACCACAAAATCAAAAACCACAACCAGAATCACAGGTTTATAAAATATCAACATTTTCCCTCTTTTTTAAAAGCTTCATACCGGCCTTGTGATGACTTGTTCTTGGCTGCTTTGATTTTTTCTACAGCCTGGGATAATTCAGAATCCAGATTAGGTAGACATAATCACATAAATACCATTCCTTTAAGAGCAATTAAACCACGTGTAAATCATAAGTAAAAGACTTGTATATCATGCCTTTGTAACTCTGTCACTGTTGAACCCATTTTCGTTCACGAGAAAGTTATTCAACCCCTAAAATGAAAAGGAACAATAAAACAACGAAAACAGTTATAAAAATGTTAAGAAAAAAAAACATCATAATAAACGTAATTTTGTTCAACTAAAAGCAATTACTTCTTCATCTGGAGCAGTCCATTTGATCTCAAGTTGCTCCTCATCAGAAAGAACTGAAGGTTCTTTGAAAAGTCGCCGAGCCTCTTGATATGGCCAATCATCAGGAATTTGGTACCTGCACATAGAGAAACATATAATTAGTATTGAAATAGAAAGGATAAATAATGCAAATGACAACTACTCAAAGTCCATAGAAACAGGAAATAGGAGAGGACACTCACTCAACGACACTCGGCATTGCTGAAGATAACACATTCAACTAATGACAAATATGTGGCAAGTAATCAAATATATGACAGAAGAACTTGTGCTTTAAGGCACAAAATAAATAGACAATATATTATAGAGGAACCAGTTTAATAAGATGAACACACACCCAAGAGTAGAGATTATGCACCCAGGGCACTATCTTGTAGACTTGTACAAATTGTAATTAATCATATGACAGTGTCAAAAGAATTAGTAATTTGGGACATAAGAAAAGAATAAAATTAGAAAAGAAAATCATAACTCAGTTAATGGGTCTTATGAATACATGTATGCACCACTTGTTAGTCTATTTTCACAATTGATTTCAGGTAGATGTGTGAATACTGATAATTAACTACATGTATAAACTACTCAACTTGAGAATAACTTTTTTAGCTTTGAAGAATGGGTTGAACTACTTAACTTTTTGGGGCTCAAGCCAAATCTTAAATTGTAATTAATACTAAATTAAATTAATATTTTTTTTTTAAATTAGAATTTCATTTTCTTGCTCTTTTAGAAGAATGTAAGTGATCAAACTCAAACCAAAAAAAATTGACCACTACTTGTGTTCAGTTTTGAGGCCTCACCATTCATGCTTAATTATGAGTATTATGTTCAGTTACCATTCATGCTTAAGTATGAGTATGATAATGTCATAAAGCATAGCAGGAAGCAGACCACCATGCATAATGTTTTACGTCCAATATAAATTGGCTGTTTGATACCAAGCACTGAAAGATTAAATGGAGACAGAAATAAAGAAGATCTTTACAGACCGATATTTGACAAAACAAAATGGACACATCAATAGAAGTTGGCCTGTGTTACAAGTATAACCACAGAAGGTGTTTATGCAGGTTAGCAACTATGTTCTTCTAGTATCAATTTGCCAGCATTTCACGTAAGGGATAGCACACACGAAAGTTATATGTTTAATAAGTACTTCGGACAATACTAATCCGAGACTGTGTTATTGTGCATCATTTTCATTCACTATTTTCATTTTATGGTACATTAGGTTTGTTACCAGTATGGCCAAGGTGTTAAACGCAGACAAATAGAACAGATATATTTGGTATGCAGTTTGCAAATATATTCCTGTAGTTTCAGGTTGCCAACATCACATGTGTTCTCCTATTAGGGAGTTGGGATTAAAATTAACATGAGAATTAGTTTTTTTGAAATTTGAACATCAACTTCAATTTGCCTTTTTCCTATATAGTACAGCAAAAGAAATCAATTCATTACATACAAAACTCCGATGTTTTCTTCAGTGTGTTTTTCATTATCACCAAATCAATTCATTGATGAGCTTTAACTAAAACAGTGAGCACCTTTCTTTGTTTATATTCTCTAATATATTCTCGATTGAACCATGTTGACGGATGAGCTTCAAAGCAGTCTGACCCCCAATACCTGATGCATAGGAATAAACGTTTCAGCACAAACATTACATTTGGCCGAGGGGAGGGAGGGTGTAGACAAAAATATGGACAGAAAGAAGTTTTTATACCCTAAAGAAAAACATGAAACGTTAGAATATCAGATGCTTTAACATATACATTTAAAACAAGAATCTTAATACCTCTAATACTGTCACAATAATCACACCCTGAAAGAATGCACAAATCAATGAATTGATCCATTGTAAGATTCAGCTCCTCCAAAACCTGAAACAAGACCAGTTGGAAGCAGTGATTAATCATTAAATCACAATTGTACTTGACAACTCTTTCTATGAGTACCTTTGAAACATCAAATTCCATCACTGGGATTTTTCTTGAACTAGGATCCATTAAATGGCGAAGAAATCTAGGAGCTCCAAACGTTAGGGAATCCATGTCCTCAGAGGCCACAGCATAAACCTGACATGATAAGAAGTTCAATGAACTTTTTGCCATTTATTTATTTATTTCGGGAGCACTTTTAGTGCATAGCCAAGGAAGGTCTGATTTAATTCATTTTTGGTGATTAATAGGAGTCCAACCTATGGAGTGAAGACACTGCGACAGTACAAAATCATAATTATCAACACAAAATACGGTCTCTTTTCATCAACGCATGAATTTAAAGAAGACGTTGAAATTAAGAAAGAAAAAAAATGTATCAATGGCAAAACCACTCTTACTGATGAGTACTGTGGAAAAGAATGAATTTGATTCTGACCAGAGTAATTATGGTTAAGATGGAACAGTTTAAGTCCATAAGAAGCCATAGTGCCCCGCATAATAATAAATAATCATGAACAGTGAGATACGTGCCTTGTCTGATTTGCAAAGTGCAGCGCACTGTGCCTCTGCTTCAGAAGGAGCCTACAATCAATATAGAGAGTGAAAAAAGATCAGAAACCTTTGATTAAACCCCTCAAAATTGTGCCGATCAGAAATGGTAGTCGTTATTTAAAGAATGAATGTTATAGGCTCATGTCAGACCACTAATAATATAGTTTGAAGAGTCACCTCAATCACAGGCACTCCCATGAGTTTAAGAAGTTTTTTGCAGTCGTCATTGTGTTGCTTTGTCACCTGTAAAACCAAGCATCATTAACCTTAACCAGTGATCTAAAAGGCGGCCGCCTAGGCGCTAGACCCCCTTTGATGCCTCGCCTAGGTCAAAAAATCTCTCCAAGAAATTAGGCGGTGCCTAGGCGGAGAATTATTTTTTAAAATTTTAATAACTACCCAAATCAGATCTTGATATATTTAGTTTTCTAATGATTTACCATATTCATAATGTAAGTTGTAGCATATCAAATCTGAACAAGATCAAGTCAAAATGGATAATTTTATTATAGTTGTAATTTTTTGAACTTGTACCAATTTCAAATTATATAAATGATGATACATTTGTAATATTTAGTTTAATTCAATATAATTCTTAAATTTATGTTTAGTTTCTTAAGTTTTAATATTGAATTGAATTCTTGAAATTTTAAATTTATTATTTAAATAGCAATATGGTTATTAATAAAAATAATACGTTAAAAATTTTTTTTGAACTTTAAGCAAATGCATTTATTATCTTTATTATAGATTGTTTTGCTTTATATTATTGTTTTGTTTGGATAAATGTAAGATAAAATATTATAATTGGCTTAAAATCAAAAATCTCACCAAGACCTTGCCTAGGCCCCGCCTAGGCCCCCTAGGCACTAGGCCCCCCGGCCTCCCGCCTTTTAGAACATTGACCTTAATAAATAATTCTCGATGTAGTAGCAAGAAGATACAAGAAGGATGTATATAAATTTAAGCATCACCAGTATCACAATATATGAGTAACTTTACAAAAAGGACTACATAGTCTATAGGTTGTATTACTGAGCTTGTTCTATACTAAAAGATTTATTTAGTCTTTTTTTTGGATCTATATACTGAAGGTTCCACTTTGGACTAGGAGATTTATTGCTTGTTAGACCTAGAACATGAGATTTCTTAACCAAAAACCCACTAGTAATACTAAACTCCTAGTTCAATCTAATTCTAACATAGGTTGGGCCAGTTTCAAGTAACCTTGGAAGCTTTTGAAAGCTTTATGCTAGTACATCTAAAAAAATCATGGATATTTTGTTGGAGCCTCAAAAGTGAATCTATTTACTTGTTTTCTCCCCTTGTTTTTCTTGGTTAAAGAATGGGACATGAATTTCTTGTATTCATTTGGCACAAACTCAATCAAGTCACTGCGATTCTCTCTCACTATCTTACTTATTAGGGATATGTCTGGTTATCCGCTGGTACATATCTTGAGCAAAACAGTGGAGGCGCTAAAATATACTTTATCAACAAACTTCTTTCAAACTAAGAAACTAATTGCGCAAATCAATATAAGACATCTAAAAAAGTGACAAATAGCTAACTTCTTAACATACAAAATTTCAAGTTACATAGATGTATGAGAACCAGAGTGGCCCCATATATTTGTCATGCTAAGATTATCACAATGGCAGATGGCAGAAACCAGTTAACCTTAATAATCAAGAAGCGATGGGAAATCTCAACTTCTTAACTTTAGACAGAGAGCTACACAAATGCTCCACATTGGAGCAAATAAATCTCACAAATACGATTCAAAGGTGAAGTGTTATCCTTGATGTCCCTCTCAGGAAAAGAAGAGAAAATCAATGGCTCCATTGAACTCCTCTTTTTCTTTGTTTTTTTAGGCTTCAGCACAAAGTAGCTAGCTTAATAATCTAAAATATACTATACTTTGCAATGCCATGCCTTTTTTCATCTGTTTTCAACAACAAAACTCAGACTACTCAATATTATGGTTTGTGTTCTAAAAAACGGCCTAGGCAGCCATCTAGGCCCCTTTCAGGAAATTAGGCAAGGCCTAGGCAGAGAGTTTATTTTATTTTAATAAATACCCAAACCAGATCTTGATATATTTATTTTTCTAATGATTTACCATATTCATAATGCAGGTTGTAGCATATCAAATCACAACAAGAAGTGAATAAAACTAATATAATTCTAAAATTTATGTTTAATTTCTTAAGTTTTAATATTGAATTAAATTCTTAAAATTTAAATTTTATTATTTAATAGCAATCTTGTTTATGAATAAAACTAATACGTTAAAGATATGTGTTTAAACTTTAAGCAAAGGTCTTTATTATTTTTATTATAGATTGTTTTGTTTTATATTATTATTTTGTTTGGATAAATGTAAGATAAAATATTAAATTGGCTTAAAATAAAAATTCTCGCTTAGGCCCCCCAGCCACCTCCCGCCTAACGGAACATTGATTAAGGTTCATGAGCTACACCTGGAAAGATGAGAAATTGTTCTAAAAGCATACCTTCACAGTTCGTTTACTAAATTTCTCGATATCCTCCTGATTACCCGTCTGCATTGATAACACAAGCACTATACTTTACGATACATTCATGATAAAAAATGTAAAAGTCAATAGATGAAATGACAAGTAAATGGACAGGAAGGAAGAAAACAAAATTAATTGCTAATATGGAAATCTGCATAGGAAGTTTCCTGAAGAGAGTACCTCTATGGCCTTGTTCAAGTCATCAGTGGCATCTGCCCTTTTAGAATAACTGGGAGAATAATAAGAATGTAAAAACTCTACCACTCAAATATATTTGGCTTAGTAAGAAAACACCAAGAGAGAAAAAAAATACCGTTTTGCAAGCTCTTGTTTTTTCAAATCTGGAGGCTTCCCATCAAACACATAGCTAAAACAAATACAATGCAAATTTAAAAAGCACAAATTTCACAAAGAAATGGGAACAATCTAAAATACATAACTAGAATCAAAAGAATGAAAAGGACCAATAAAAGAAATTTTACACTGGCTTTAATCCAGCTTCCAAGAGCCTAATTGTGCGACTGAACATTCCTTGCAAATGACTACAAAACAACAATAATAGTAAAGGGTATATAAAAAATTACTCCCCCCATAAAATAAAATTAACACAAAAGACGTACAAGGGAACCTTGAACGGAGAAAAATAAAAATCCAAAAACGTGCACCATTAGTGTTCATTTTAAAAACTTTGAAAAATACTTTGGGTATAAGCATGTAAATTTGACTACCTAGTAACTTCACCAGCCTCATTAGTAAGCATTTCAGTCCCAGTTCGTCCCACAACAATCTACATTGTTTTAACAACACTTAATTATCGAAAAAACACACACAAAACATTAATATATGTATGTAAAAATGAAGGGAAATTAGTAGAGACAAGGAATTGGTAAATGCTCATGCTAGCATCAATGGCAATTTTCCGGCCGAAATAGCTTTCAAATTTCTGTTCTTTCATGGACTTGGGAGCATTGTCTGCCAGAAGCTTCGTTAAACCCTAATTACAGAAAGAGAATTACATTATAAATTGACAAAAATTGGAAGAACAAGAAAAAGATTTATTGAATTGAAATAGAAACTACCTTGATACCCATTGAAATTGATTGAGAGAAATTGTTCAGAGGGGAAAAATGAAGATTTGTAGGATTTTTCTTTCCCTCTCCGGTATGGTTTCAACCCTTTCCCGCCACTTCCAAGACTATATACAGGATATGTCTTGTTCTGTACACTCACTGAGTTTTGATTCTATGCGGTGAGCGCGCACACTAGCGGTGTGTTATTATGTAAATCAATTACGACCTTTTTCTATTTTTTAATTAATTTGTAAAATTCTAAATTTGATATTTATCTATTTTATTAGAATAAAAATGACTATAGCTATTATAACAAGTAAAAAATTATTAGTCGCTAATATATTTGTTATTTTCGAGCCTTAAATTAATTTCTAAATTTATAAACCGACCACAAAAAATAAAACAAATTCTTTAAACTTTTATCAGTAATTGACAATAAATTAATTATGATATTTAAAATACATTTTACCTTACGTTTCAGAACTCAATATCAAGTATCAAAATTTAGTATGACTATATTTTCAGTTCTATGTAATTAAAATTTAGTGCTCAATCTCAATTTTAAGTGTGAATTTTATTTTTTTGAAACAGTTTAAATGACTAAAAAATATTAAAATTATAAACTGTAAATAAACAACAAACGGATGTCCAATTAGAAAGACGATTAGTTGTAGGTTTTGTCTTGTTAAGTACTACTACGAACATGTTGAAATGAGTTTCCTAAAATTTTAATTTTGCTCAAAACCTTGTGATTATTTTCATATTTTATAAAGACTCATTCTGCTTACCGATTCAGCTAGAATTTCCTGGCTTACTCGCTCAGACCAATCCAGAAGAACTTTATTGGTGACTTAGGGTGTGTTTGATTAGCTCTTAATTGGAGTGCCTCTGATTTGGTCAGAGGCAAAACATGTTTGGTAAAAAAAAAATTACCTCTTAATCGGTTAGACACAAAATTAAAGCTTAACTATTTAGAGGTACATTTGAATGAGTTTATATTATGAAATTACAATATTGTCCTTCCACTTCCAATGCCCGGCTCCAACTACACTAGGGCATTTCTGTGACGCCCCCAAAATAGGTATACATCACCTATTCTGAGTTGTCAATACATGGTACAGAAACAACTACAACTTTATTATTACAACAGTAAAACTGTGAGTTTAAATACAAATATTATCTTCTAGACAATATCTATACTCAAATAAATTCTCATCACATTTATTGATACATTATTTTACAAAAATGGTGAGGACTACTAAACAATCCTTTTCTAAAACCTTCATTCCATACCCCACTTCATACTCGCTATATTCTTGCCTCCCGAGAAGAAAAATGGAACAAAAAAGGAAAAGGGTGAGCTCAACTAGCCCAAAGAAAGAATATTATGACTAAGATAATATACAACAAATTATCGTTAGTCTTCAACAGGAAAAATCTAATAGAATACAATAGACAACAAATTTTAAATCAATATTCAGCATGAAAATAATAATTCATTAAAAGAGTTAAGTAGAGAATGCAAACTACTATCTTCTATGTATGAATTTAAAAGTTCATCGCCTATCTTTTATCCCCGTAACATCAATCAATATACATCCGAATCAAATATTCATCTTTGCACTACAGCCAAAAGATATTCATCATTAGTCATGCTTCATCTAAACACTGCTCATCTTTGCACTACGTACCAAAAAAATATATTCTTCAGAAATCATTCATCTTTGCACTACTGTGCCAAAGATATTCAATAATATCATCATTTAAGACCGAGGATGATGAAAATATTTTTTAAAAAACGAATCCAATTGAAACAAAATGACAAGGATTAAGGATTAAGGATTCGTACTTTGTTTTATCCATGTTCAAAAATACCTCAAAAATAATCATAGTGGTGTAAAATTCAAGAATGATCAAAACATGAATACAATCAAAGCTAGTATCCGAATAGATATTTTGGACAAAAGAAGAAATTTTATTTTTCTATGAATAGTGTCGATATCGTGAATAGTCCGTGATATCGTGAATAAGAATCTCAACACCAAAAGATAGAAATTCCACAAAAAACATCTTCACGCTTACGTGAATAGTAACTCATGAATAGTAACTCATGAATAGTAACTAGTGAATAAGAACTCATGAATAGTAACCCTTGATATGAAAAAGTTCTAAATTTGATAAAAGTTCCAACCAATATTTCAAAGATAATGATATTGAAGAAATAATATCATTTGAGAAGAAAATAACATCCCTTACCTGAAAGATTAAGACTTAAATTTGGAATACCTAGGATATAGTCTTTGAAGGAACTTGCAGACCGCCTAACAATACTCAAAGTATACTCAAAATACTCACAAGAATACGCTCGATAATATAGAGAGAAAACTTCGAGTTCTTGTGTGATTTTCAATTCTAACCCAAGACCCTATTTATAGGAAAATCTTGAATGACTAAAAAGCGTAAAATTTAATAAAATATTAATATATATTATAAATTTCCTTAGCCCATCTTTGAAGATCTAATTTCAGCAATTAATATCACATGTTAGCCCACTTAAATGCAAAAAAACGTTTTTCTTTAAAATAATAATTAAAACTTCCAAAAATCAATTATTTCGGAGCTTCGGAACTTCAATAATTCACAATAAATAGCTCTTTTATCAGAAAATTTGAATCTCGCGAGTTTTTATAGGAAATTCAATTCTCTACAACTTTGCAGAAGAAAGTTTTTCCGAATTCCAAACAAAAATTGACCGAAATCCACAAACGGGCAATTTTACAGGCTATAATGAATTATTTTATCAGAAAAAGATAAAATTTCAATTTTCAACAATTGTCACGTTAAAAATTTTCTCCATCTATATCCACATAAAATTAATTTTTCCTCATCATATGAATCAATAATTAATTATTCACAAATAATATTACAGACTCACAATATCGACAACCGTGCGGCCCTCAGAAAGAGGGGCTTCCAATAAGAATTTCTCCTTCTTGGCGCAGCAATTAGGTGACCAAACCTCTCCTTAGATGTAAACTTTCTAGACATTGCCACTAATGTTATCTAATAATATTATTCGATATAATATGAATTATTGCTTCGATAATGAAAAATATTGTGAAATGACAATTATCAAAACAACAAAGAATATAAAATATCAACGCAGCAATTATTAACTCAATAAAATACTTGAATAAAGAATAATTCTCGTAACCATTATTGAGTAGTGCCTTCTTAAGTAAGAATCAATAATTGGTGCAATACCGCAGGTAATCTTTCTTGTGTTTAACCACCGAGTATTTTAACAAGATAATTGTGAATAACTACGCTGCGTTATTTTTAACCAACTTATATTTGTCGCTTTTCTTCATCCAATCGCTTTTCAGTTATGGGGCCCACACATGATCAAGCTACTGGCGCATCTAATATTCCCCGACAAATGATTTAATATTCCACGACCAAACGAATATTCCCAACAACAATGAATATTTTATAACCACTTGCTTATTTTGAAGTATTTGCGTATTTTACCCTTAACTATCCACATTAATCAAATCAACCCTTACTATTTCAAAATAATAAATAGAGAAAATTAAATTTCATTAATAATAAGTTGGGGTCTTCATAATTTCCATCCTTCAAGCGTCTGCTTCAAATCCGATTTCTCTAAGATTAGGTCAGTAGCGCCGATTCACCGGAAAGCTCAACTCGATGGGGAACCCTTAAATATGTCTTTATATTTTTCATTAATTGAAAGAAGTTTTCTTTTTTTCTTTTTGGGACAGAAGAGTATATCTTTATTGTATTAAGATGGATTTACATACATATACCATATTAAGTTCAGTTTAAGGTATTTTAGGTTTATATATATATATATATATATATGGGACTCCATCCACAACAGCAGTTGCTACAGTGATATATCTGACACTTTACTTTTTTTGACGTAAATTGCACATACCAGACATATAAAAAAAAAAAAAAAAAAAAAAATCCCAACCGTAAGAGCCTCTAAACACAAAAAAAAAAAAAAAAAAAAAAAAAAGAGCCGTCAATAGTACTAGCCTCTTACGAAAAAAAAAAAAAAAAAAAAAAAAAATCCATAGCAAATGTTTGTTTTATAAAACAAATGTTTTTATTTTTGTTATAAAATATAGCAAATGTTTGTTTATTTTATAAAAATGTTTTATTTTTGTTATAAAGGTAAAAATAAAAAAAAATGTTTTATAAAAACAAATATTTTATAACAAATGTTTTTATTTTGTTATAAAATATTTGTTATAAAATATTTGTTTTTATAAAACATTTGTTATAAAATATTTGTTTTATAAAACATTTTTTTTTATTTTCTACTTACCAAAATAAAAAAAAATGTTTTATAAAAACAAATATTTTATAACAAATGTTTTTATTTTGTTATAAAATATATTATAAAAACATTTGTTATTATAAAATATTTTATAATAAAATATTTGTTATTATAACAAATATTTGTTAGTGATTTTTTGTGTCGTAAGGTCGCACTTACTTGTATTTTTTTTTTTTTTTTATAGTCGTAAGAGGCTCTTACGGTTTGTATTTTTTTTTTTTTTTTTTTTTTTTTTTGTCGTAAGAGGCTCTTACTATTTGTATTTTTTTTTTTTTTTTACATATGTTTACAAGTTTGCACTTGGCCGTCAAAAAAGGGTTGTTGATCTTTATAAAGAACCTATTGTCATGGATGGAGTCCTATATATATATATATATATATATATATATATATATATATACTCCTTCGTGGTCCGGAGATTCTAAGGAAGAATATTTATAATAATAAGACCAACAAAAGAGCTGTTAGCATAAAATACTTGGTCCAATAGGAAAATCTCATTATTCTAGCAATTTGTTTTATCTAACTGAAATAATATATTATTCACAACAACTTTTTTAAATATATATATTTTCCAAAACAGACTAAATAGCTTAAATCAATGAGAGAAAAAGTATGAATGAAAAACTCCAACAGATTACTCGGTCAAGATGGTTTTCTTAATAGACTCCTAATCAAATAATATTAATATTGCATATCTTTATTTTGATTCTAAACAAAATATATATATAAAGAAAATCTTTTCTGCAATCCTGAATCCAGTAGGGGGATATCTAATGGGCTATTATCCAACTTGGCCCAACCAATAAATTAACTTATAACATATTTAAACCAGCTCAAGCAACTCAAACAAAAGGGTCCTTTACATAAGTATACAAGTATTAGAAAGATATTACAATAATAGTGCACCAATTAATTAATTATATTAATAATGCAATAATATAAATTAATACCAATAGTAGTGCAATCCACGTCATATAAACCAAATCAACTAAAATACAAACACCTTAATTTAAGGAGAAAACTACTCCACTATTCACGCCGATTCATCTACTAAAAAACACCAAAAATCAACGGGAAAAAAAACGAATACTTCTACTTTCAGACCAAATCCGAAATTTCTACAGATAATCATCATCTTCAACTAATTGATCATCTTCAAGATAAGATCAATCGATAAGAAACAGAAGCATAAAACCGATCAGAGGTTTCCGAAGCACGGAAAAGCGAAAACAGAGTATCAGAAATCGACATGCACAAAACCAATCAGAAGTTTCCGAAACTGAAAGAAGATATATAAACAAAGATTGAAAACCGGATCTGGATACTGAATACAAAGGTACGAATCAGTTAATATATATAAATTGAAATCATGTTTTGTTACCTACGAATTCAACTTCAGGGGAAATATTTATAACAAAAAATTTTTGTTGTTCACTTCAATTTTGATACGCATACAAAGTTTTGGGGACATTCATATGAAGATTTGTTTACCTTGTTTTAAGTGTTCAAAATATACGACATTATAATTTGTGTTTTTGATATGGAAGCAATGAAAACATTAATTTACAGTAAAAAAGATACCAATATCTTATAGTTTGTTATTGAATAATGTTAGTTCTAAGAACCAATTAAATAGTTTTTTTTTTAATTTCAAGTAGCCAAATACTATTGGTTATAAATGCCAATTTTGAAAATATTTATATAAAACTTTGGAAACATTATTATAAATATTTGGATTCCTTGTTTTAGTGTTTAATATTTATTATTTCATTTTGAGGGACATTATAATTTGTGTTTTGCTCGTGGAAGTAATTAAAACATTAATTTACAGTAACAAAAATACCAATAACTTATAATTTGGTTACTTAATAATGTTAAATTGGTAACCGAGTAGATAACTTTTGTAATATCAGTATACAAATACTATTGGTTACACATGCCAATTTTGGAGTCATTTGTATAACAATTTGGCCACATTTATATAAAAATATTTAGATTCCTTGTTTTTAGTGATTAATATTTGGTATTTCATTTTCAAGGACATTATAATTTGTGTTTTGGATATGGAAGCAATGAAAACATTACTTTACATTACAAAAGAAATCAATAAGTTATATTTTGGTTACTGAATAATGTTAGTTTGGTGACCAATTAAATAGTTTTTTTTAATTTCATTAGCCAAAAACTATTGGTTACAAATGCCAATTTTGGAGTCATTTGTATTACAATTTGGCCACATTCATATAAAAATATTTAGATTCCTTGTTTTTAGTGTTTAATATTTGGTATTTCATTTTCAGGCACATTATAATTTGTGTTTTGGATATGGAAGCAATGAAAAGATTACTTTACAGTTACAAATATACTAATAACCTATATTTTGGTTACTGAATAATGTTAAATTGGTAACCGAGTTAATAACTTTTGTAATTTCAGTAGCCAAATACTATTGGTTACAAATGCCAATTTTGGAGTCATTTATACAACAATTTGGCCACAATCATATAAAAATGCTTGGATTTTTTGTTTTTAGTGTTTAATATTTGGTATTACATTTTCAGGGACATTATAATTTGTGTTTTGGATATGGAATGAATAAAAACATTACTTCATTAATAATGTATATACAAAAAACGTATCTCTTGGTTACTGAATAATGTTAATTTGGTAACCAATAAAATAGTTTTTTTTAATTTCGGTAATCGAATAATATTTGTTACAAATGCATAATTTGTAAGCATTTATATCAAAATTTGGCAACCTTCATATAAATATTTGGATTACTTTTTTTTAGTGTTTAATATATAGTATTTCATCTTAAGGGCATTTTAAATTGTGATTTGTTTATAAACAAACTGAGAGCGATCGATGCATAATAATTGATACTAAATACGCCTACTTTGTTACTTAATAAAGTTGCTTTAGTATCTTTAATAATAGTGTATATGAATTATATAAGTTACAAAATAGTTTGAGAAACAAAGAATATTCATAATTCATTACGCATACAAATATTTGGAAACATTCATATAAAGATTTGGATATTAATTATGTGACGCCCCAAAATAGGTATACACAACACCCATTCTCGAAATGCCAAATACATGGTACAAAAAAGCAAACTACAACTTCAATAATACAAATGTCATGTGAAATACGACAATATATAATCATGAGTTCAAATATAATATTGTCTTCAGACAATATCTATACTCAAATAAATCTCCATCATAATTATTGATTCATTATTTTACAAAAATGGTGAGGACTACTAAACAACTCTCTCTAAACCTTCATTCCATACCCGACTAAGTACTCGCTACATTCTCGCCTCCCGAGAAGAAAAATGGAACAACAAGGAAAAGGGTGAGCTCAACTAGCCCAAAGAAAAGAATATTATGACTAAGATAATATACAACAAATTATCGTTAGTCTCCAACAGGAAAAAATCTGATAGAATACAATAGACAACAAGTTTCGGATCAATATTCGCAATGAAATAATAATTCATAGAAGAGTTACGTAGAGAATGAAATCTACTATAATCTATGAATTTAATAAATTCATCATCAATATTTTATCCTCGTAACATCAATCAATTATTTATCTCAAATCAAATATTCATCTTTTGCACTACAAAGCAAAGATATTCTTCAGAAATCATTCATCTTTGCACTACTACAGCCAAAGATATTCAATAATATCATCATTTAAGACCGAGGATGATGAAAAATATTTTTAAAGAACGAATCCAAAGGAGACAAAATGACAAAGATTAAGGATTAAGGATTCAGACTTTGTTTTATCCATGTCCAACAATACCTCAAAAATAATCATAGTGGTGTAAAATTCAAGAATGATCAAAACATGGATACAATCAAAGTTAGTATCCGAATAGATATTTTGGACAAAAAGAAGAAATTTTATTTTTTGGTGAATAGTACAGATACGTGAATAAGTCAGATATCGTGAATAGTCCGATATCGTGAATAGTAACTCGACACCAAAAGATAGAAATTCCACAAAAACATCTTCACGCTTCATGAATAGTACTTGTGAATAAGAACTCGTGAATAAGAATCTCATGAATAGTAATCTCGTGAATAAGAACTCATGAATAAGAACCCATGAATAGTAACCCCGACATGAAAAAGTTCCAAATTTGATAAAAGTTCCAACCAATATTTCAAAGATAATGATATTGAAGAAATAATATCATTTGAGAAGAAAATAACATCCTTACCTCGAAAGATCAAGATTTCTAAATTAAAACACCGGATATAAAGGCTATGACTTGGACTTTGCACCGTATAGCAATACTCAAAGTATACTCAAAATACTCACAAGAATACGCCGATAATATAGAGAGAAAACTTCAGTTTCAGTGTGATTTTCAATTCTAACCTAAGACCCTATTTATAGAAATCGCTTAGAACACCAAAGCGTAAAAATTTAATATAATATTAATATATTTAATAAATTCTCTCACGCCCATCTAGACAATCTGATCTCAGCCATCAAGCACATGTTAAAGATGGCCAACAACATTTGAAAAACGTTTTTCTTAAAAAACATAATTAAAACTTCCAAAATTAATTATTTCTAGATTCGTAACTTCAATAATTCATAATAAATAGCCCTTTCATCAGAAAAATTCGAATCTCGCGAGTTTTTATAGGAAATTCAATTCTCTACAACTTTACAGAAGAAAGTTTTTCCAAATTCCAATCAGAAATTGACCGAAATCCACAAACGGGCAATTTTACAAAAAGTATAATCAAATTTCACCAATAAATGGGGTCCAATTTATGTTTAACATGTTTTAAACATTTATTGCAACAAAAAATACTCTTCCTCCTCAGATACTCATATATCCCACATTCGTTGTAAAAATATCACCGCTAATATATTATTAAAATAATATATTTAAATGAATTATTTTATCGTAAAAAAGATAAAATATTAATTTTCAACAATTGTCATTTTAAAAATTTCTCCATCTATATCCACATAAAATCAATATTTTCCTCATCATATAAATCAATAATTAATTATTCACAAATAATATTACGTAATCACAATATCGACAACCAGTGCAGCTCCTGTGAAAGAGGGGCTTTCCAATAAGAATTTCTTCACTTGCAAGCAAGCAATTAGGTGACCAAACCTCTCCTTAGATAGAACTTTCTAGACATTGCCAATAATGTTATCTAATAATATTATTCAGATAATATGAATTATTGCTTCGATAATGAAAGATATCTTGTGTAATGACAATAATCAAACAACAAAGAATATAAAATATCAACGCAACAATTATTAACTCAATAAAATATCAATAAAGAATTATCGTAACCATTATTGAGTAGTGCCTTCTTCACGTAAGAATCAATAATTGGTGCAATACCGCGGTGCTACTTGCTCAACAACGCCAGATTAGTGTGTTTTAACCACCGGGTATTCCAACAAGATTAATCTGTAATAACTACGCCGTTATTTAAAAACAACTTATATTTGTCGCTTTCTTCATCCAATCGCTTTTTCCGTTATGGGGCCCACTCATGGTCAAGTCTGTCATATTTAATATTCCCCCGACAAAGATTTAATATTCCAAGACCAAACGAATATTCCCCATTTATAATGAATATTTTATAACCACTTGCTTATTTTGAAATATTTGCATATTTAATCCTTAACTATCCACATTAATCAAATCAACCTCACAATTTCAAAATAATAAATAAAGGAAATTCTTTTTTATTTAAAAAAAAATTTCGGGGTCTTACAAATTACCTTATTGTATGAATGATACTGTTTCAGTATTCAGACCATAGAAATGGTTCCAATTGTAGTTTACTTCAACGGAACGTGGATCGACAAAGATGTGAGCTAATATACAAATTTCAAGTTACCTACTTACTAAAGACCTTCAAAACTGTTCATTCACAGAAATGCACAACATGATATGTACTGCATTAAATATGGACTACAACACAACGGAATTGGCAATCAAATTTCAGATTAAAAGCAACATTCCTCCAATCAAGGTGACAAATGAAGCAACCTTAAGATTCTATATGGAAGTCTATAGAAGATCAGATGATCATGTCAAATTTCCACTAATTATAGATTATGAACAAATCATTGAGGGACTACAAGCTTACATAACGTGATAAATGAAGAAGAATATATAGATAAGCTAAACGCCATGATGAGATCGACACGGTGGAATTATGAATCACAATATGTTGAAAGCAAATTGCAATTGAAGTAATTGACAAAGAAACAAATGTAAAGCGTAACATATCAAACACTACAAAGACAATGTGATGAGGTCATTTCAGATCCAAATAAGTTTGAAGTCAAAATACATCAAACTTACATAAACAAGAAAATCCTTTCACAAGCAATAAGGTTACATTCCATAAGTGCTGCAATCAGACATAACACAAGGTTGAAAGAACAAGTGGTCGAGATTTTGTTCTGTATGCCTAGACAATGGAAATTGCAAGTGGAAACTAAGAGCATCAAAGTTTCTGAAAACAACTATGTTCAAGGTAAGAGAATTTAATGATGTACACCCATGTTCACAAAACATATTGCTTGGAGATCACAGACATAAGCAACAAAGTGAGATGGTTAAATGAGTGCATTAAGCATAAACTAACTAACTTCAAGAAAATTTACACACCAATGTACATTGTGGAAGACATGATGATGGAGTATAACGTGTCCATCTCCTACCAAAAAGTATGGAGATCAAAGGAAAAGCAATGCAAAAAGTAAGAGAGAAATCCACACCACTACACTCCTCGATCCCTTCGTGGTTGCACATGTTGCAAAAAACTAATCCAGGTAGCAATTACAAACTATTTATTAAATGTTTCAGCTATTTTGGTTACTCAAAGTAAGAAGTTTAGACACTTACAAAAACAAATATATAAATGAATTGAAACTATTAAACATCATTTTAGATACCATCTAAACACTATAAAGACATAAAAATATAAGTTATATAATGCAAAAGTAATACACATAGTAATCATATCTACAAATCTGGACAATAATTATTGTATATAATTACATTAACCTTACTTTAAAATTCATTTCAGGATCCATCACATCATTGGAGTTGGAAAAAAATGGTCGCTTCAAATATCTATTATTCGCAATAGGAGCATCCATCGAAGCATGGCAACATTGTTTCCCAATCATTGTAGTTGATGGGACATTCATACAGTCAATGTAAGACCCCAACTTATTATTAATGAAATTTAATTTTCTCTATTTATTATTTTGAAATAGTAAGGGTTGATTTGATTAATGTGGATAGTTAGGGGTTAAATACGCAAATATTTCAAAATAAGCAAGTGGTTATAAAATATTCATTGTTGTTTGGGAATATTCGTTTGGTCGTGGAATATTCAGATCGCTTGGGAATATTCGTATTTACGGCACAAACCATGTGTGGGCCCCCATAACGAAAAAGCGATTGGATGAAGAAAATGACAAATATAAGTTGTTTAAAAATAACGACGTAGTTGTTACAAGTAACACTATTGGAATACCCTTGGGTTAAAACACAAGAATACGCGTTGTTGCACAAGAGATTACCTGTATTGCACCAATTATTGAAGGCACTACTCAATAATGGTTACAGAATTACCGCTCAAAGATTTTATTTTATCGAGTTAATAATTGTCTGCGTTGATATTTTATATTGTCATTGTTTCAATAATTGTCATTACACGATTTTTCATTATTGAAGCAATAATTCATATTATCCTAATAATATTATTAGATAACATTATTGGCAATGTCTAGAAAGTTCGCTTCAAGGAGAGGTTTGGTCACCTAATTGCGCTACCAAGAAGAAGAAATTCTTATCGGAAAGCCCTCTTCTTGGGAACCGCCTCGGTCACAATATTGTGATTCTCGTAATATTATTTGTGAATAATTAATTATTGATTCATATGATGAGAAAAATATTGATTTTATGTGGATATAGATGGAGAAAAATTTTAATGTGACAATTGTTGAAAATTGAAATTTTATCTGATAAGATAATGTATTATTATATTTTAATAATATAATAATGGTGATATTTTTACAACGAATGTGGGATTTATGAGTATACGAGGAGGAAGAGTATTTTGTTGCAATAAATGTTTTAAACATGTTAAACATGTTGGTGGACCCCATTTATTGATCGAAATTTGATTATAAATTTATAAATTTGCCCATTTATGGATTTCCTCGCCAAATTTCTGATTGAATTTGGAAAACTTTCTTCTGCAAAGTTGTAGAGAATTGAATTTCCTATAAAACTCGCGAGATTCGAATTTTTTTGATAAAAGGGCTATTTATTATGAATTATTGAAGTTCTCAAGTTCAAAAATAATTAATTTTTTGGAAGTTTTAATTATTTTATTATGAAAAACGTTTTTGTCATTAAAGGTGGGTCTTGTATGTGATGTAAATGCTGAATTCAGATCCTTAAAAGTGGGCGAGGAAATTTGTAATATTAATATTAATATTTTATTAAATTTTCTCGCTTTTGTGTTCTAAGCATTTTCCTATAAATAGGTACTTAGGTTAGAATTGAAAATCACAATTTAAACCAAGTTTTCTCTATATTATCGAGTTTATTCTTGTGAGTATTTTGAGTATACTTTGAGTATTGCTATACTATAAAGTCCAAGTCATAGCCTATATCCTGTTTCAAATGAAGATCGATCTTTCGAGGTAAGGATGTTATTTTCTTCTCAAATGATATTATTTCTTCAATATCATTATGTCAAATATTGGTTGGAAATTTTATCAAATTTGGAACTTTTTCATGTCTGGGTTACTATTCACGAAGTTACTATTCACGAAGTTACTATTCATGAGTTACTATTCACGAAAGTTACTATTCACGAGTACTATTACGTAAGCGTGAAGATATTTTTTGGTAAATTTCTATCTTTTGGTGTTTGAGTTACTATTCACGATACTTCAAGACTATTCACGATACTTTGACTATTCAATCAAAAATAAAATTTCTTCTTTTGTCCAAAAATATCTATTCGATACTAGCTTTCGATCAGATCCATGTTTTGATCATTCTCTAATTTTACACCACTCGTAATTATTTTTGAGGTATTTTTGGACGTGGATAAAACAAAGTACTTAATCCTTAATCCTTGTCATTTTGTTTCAATCGGATTCGCTTTTAAAAAATATTTTCATCATCCTCGCCTTAAATGATGATATTATTGAATATCTTCGCCCGTAGTAGTAAAAGATGAATGATTTCAAGAATATCTTCGGTCAGAAGCAAAGATGAACAGTGTTTAGATGAACACGACTAATCGATGAATATCTTTCGGCCCAGAGTAAAGAGATGAATATTTGATTCCGTATGTATATCGATTGATGTTACAGGATAAAAGATGAGACGATGAACTTTTAAATTCATACATGTAAGATAGTAGTTTGCATTCTCTACTTAACTCTTCTAATGAATTATTATTTCACTGTAATATTGATTTAAAATTTGTCAGTCTATCAGATTCTATTAGATTTTTCCCTCGTCAAGACTAACGGTAATTTGTTGTATATTATCTTAGTCATAATATTCTTTATCGAAAGCTAGTGAGCTCACCCTTTTCCTTTTTGTTCCATTTTTCTTCTCGTGAGGCGTAGAATATATAGCACGAGCTCTGGGTTTGGAATGAAGATTCTAGAGAGAGTTGTTTAGTAGTCCTCACCATTTTTGTAAAATAATGTATCAATAAATGTGATGAGGATTTATTTGAGTATAGATATTGTCTGAAGATAATATTTGTATTCAAACTCACAGCTTTCACCGTTGTAATAATAAAAGTTGTAGTTGTTTCGCACTCATGTATCGACAACTCGTAATGGGTGATGTATACCTATTTTGGGGGGCCACAATTGGTATCGTAGCTAGGGATATGATCTCCCATGAGATCGGAATAGAACTAGAGAGGAGAGACGATAAATCCTTCGCTAGTATGTCCTACCTAAGCTTATTTGTTAGTTGGTCAAGATATAGGATATTATGTGATATATTGATTTCTTAATTAACCCTTGTTTTACGACAAAGATTCGAGAATGTCGACCGAGAATATTAACAATGGAAATGAGACCGTGGAGACGCCTCAGACTCACCAACGAGGAGAACGTAACAGTCGACGATGTTCCTCCCGAACAACAATTAATCGAAAAGCAAATGATGAACGAGGGATGTTTAGAAGTTTTTGCGCTCATGCAAAATCGACGAGGAGACTCGTGTTCAAAATACAGGAGAAATGATAGCAATTCACTGGTTGTCACAAATGCAAGCGCTTCAAAGAGTCGGGACCACTGAATTTAAGGAAAGCCAGATCCGATCACGCTAAACATGGGTCAAACAAATTACCAAGATATTCGATGTCTTTGGGATGCACGGAGAACATGAAGGTTCCATTCGCCACCTTTATGTTCGTATGGGCGAGGCAGACCATCGGTGGGAGTCTGTGAAGCGCACTCCATCCAAATTTCACTCACTCAAAGATGCTCGGGAGACGTTTCAGAACTATTTAATGACAAATACTTTCCTCGAAAGTGTTCGCTATACGGAAGGAAGTGGAGTTTATTAGACCGAGCGTAACAACATGACGGTGTCTCAAAGACGAGGCAAAGTTTGCAGAGTTATCCGTGTTCAGACCTCATTTGGTGGAGAATGAGGAACGATGACACGGATGTTTCTTAGAGGTTCAAACCCTAAGATACGCCAAGATCTCATTTCTCATAAATTTTCTCTCTATTCAGATGTTGTAAATGTGCTCAATTATTAGAGCGAGATAACGAGTAGATACGGCCAACCGAGGACCACAACCAGATCGTATCGTAGATAGCAATCAATGTAATAATGATAACCAATGGAGAAAGAAATGATTTGACAAAATGGTAACCACTGTGGTAATCATGGCCATGAAAATAGAAGAAGCGAAATGAGGAGATTTTAAAAGAGGAGATTTAACAACGACTTATGTGAAGACGCAAAGCTTAAGAAGAATCGTTCTAAGGAAGGACATATCGCTCGAGATTGTACAAGAAATGGAAACCTAGTTCAATGGGGATTTGGTGGATCAAAAGATCGGCCCCTGTAAAAGGCAAAGTCAACGATTCCGGAAGAGCGTTTGTCGTGATCGGGTCAAAATGCGAGAACCCAAACGAGGTGATCACGTAAGCTATTTATAAATTCTTGCATAAGTTTATACCTTACTTGATACCGGTATACCCATTCATTTATCTCTCCGCATGTGCTCAACGCTTAAACTCGACTCGGAGAAATTAGACTTTGACTATCTGTGGAAACTCCGATAGAGAAACTTTCATCACATCCACCGCTTATAAATCTTGTTTGATTCAAGTTGGCACCATTACCTTACCCGTTGACCTTATCTCTTTAAAGATACTTGCTTTTGATGTGATTTTAGGGATCGATTGTTAACTACTCATCATGCCAAAATTGATTATTTTCGTAAGGTCATTAGTTTTCATATTCCTAACCAACCCGTCAGTATCTGATTCAAGCAACTAAACCATTAAAATCAATCATCGCTATATCTAATCATAAAGCTATTCGCTTATCAAAAACGGATGTCAAGCTTTCTTAGCCCATGTTATGGATTTGAATAAAGACACGCCAAATTTGAATAATATTCTCGTTGTTATCGACTTTCCCGACGATTTCAAGAACTTCCTACCACTCACCCTTTAACGTGAAGTTGATTTTTATTGATCTTGAACCCGTACAAAGCCCATTTCTAAAACCCCATATCGAATGGCTCCTATTGAACTTCGTGAGTTAAAGGTTCAACTACGTGAATTGTTGACATCTGCTTTCATCTGGCCCTAAGACATCTCCTCGGGGTGCTCCTGTTATTCGTGAAGAAGAAAGACTCGGAGTATGCGACTTTATATCGACTATCTGAATTGAACCATGTCACCATCAAGAATAGGTATCCTCTACCTCGTATTGATGACTTGTTTCGACCAAATTGCAAGGGGCACAATTCTTTTCAAAAATCGATCTTCGCTCGGATATCATCACCAAGATTAGAATCGAGGATATTCCAAAGATCGCTTTAGAACCCTGATGGGCATTATGAATTCTTGGTCATGTCTTTCGATTGACTAATGCCCTGCCAGCTTTCATGGATATGATGAACCGAGTATTTAAGGAATATTTGATCATTTGTTGTCATTTTATCAATGACATCCTCATATATTCCAAAAGTCGTGAAGATCATGAGCACCATTTGAAGTCGGTACTCCAAAGGCTTCAGTGAAAAACAAACTATATGCCAAATTGAAGAAATGCGTAGTTCGCTTGAGGAAGTAGCATTTCTTGGGCACGCAGGTGTCGAAACATGGAGTATCATCGCTGATCCCATTAAGATCAAGCAATACAAAGTTGGAGCAACCGGTTTGGTGGATCAAGTACGAGTTTTTGTGGGCTTAGCCGGTTATTATCGAGATTCGTGAAAGGGTTTTCTAATCGCTACTCCATTAACTCAAATAAACTCGAAAGGATGCAAATTCGCTTGGAGCGAAGAATGCGAGAAGAGTTTCCAAGAGCTTAAGAGGAGACTTATTTCTAAGACTGCTCTAACAATACCATCCGTTCTTGGATGGATTTGTATTCATACATGATGCTTCGTGCAAAGGGTTAGGGATGTGTTCTCATGCAACGGGGAAAGTCATAGCTCATGCCTCGCGACAACTTAAAGAGTATGAGAGGAATTATCCTACTCATGATCTAGAGTCAGCGCAGTCAAGCTGCTGCTTAAAGATATGGAGGCACTATCTATATGGGGAGAAAGTGGAGATATATTCGCACCATAAAAAGCCTTAAATATTTCTTCACTAAAAAGAACTCAACACGCGGCAATGACGCTGGCTCGAGCTATTGAAAGACTACGACCACACTATTCAATACCATCCTAAAAAGCTTAACGGGTAGCCGACGCTGGCCGAGAGTAGAAGATCATATGCGGAACGAAAAGGACATGATGTCAAGTATACGATAGAGCCAACTTTAATAGAAAAAGTTAAGGTTGCTCAAGCCAATTGCGACCAGAGCCGATGCGTATGGAAGAAGAAAAGTACAAGAAGGAGCTATTCCTAAGCGTAGAATCGATGAAGAAGGAATACTTCGAGTCCACTCTAGACTTTCAGGTTCCTAACGACTGATTTGAAGTACAAGATTATGATGGAGGCACACACAATACACCATTTGCAATCCATCCTCGAAGTACTAAATGTATCGTGATCTTCTACATACATTTTGGTGGAACAATATGAAGAGAGAGATTGCAAAGTTTATCTCAATGTGTTTAACTTGTCAACGGTAAAGGCGAGCATCTTGTACCTAAGGGTCCGCTCAGAACCACTTGAGATTTCAAATGGAAGTGGGAACACATTACCATGGATTTCGTTACGGGTCTTCCCACGGTTTCTCAAGGCATCAATGCTATTTGGGTTATTGTTGATAGATTAACCAAGTCCGCTTATTTCTTGCCGATATTTAGAGACTTATTCACTGAACGCCTTGCTAGTATGTACGTGAATGAGATTGTGAGGTCAGCATGGCATGCCTCAGATCCATAGTTTCGGATCGTGACCCAAGATTCACTTCAAGATTTTGGGTTAGCTTGCAAAAAGCTACTGGCACGGATTTATTTATTCTGGCCAAGATACCATCCTCAAACCACGACAATCGAAAAGAACTATTCAAACTCTTGAAGATTTATTAAGACTCAGGTCCTAGACTTCAAGGGCGCTAGATAAGTATTTACCATCGGTAGAATTCTCCACAACAACAGCTATCGTGCAAGATATAGTGTGGCTCCATTCAAGCATTATACGGACGAAAGTGTCGCTTCCAAAGATGTTGGGGACGAGGTGGGTGAAGCAACATTATTAGGACCCGAAGTTATTACGTATGACTCACTTTAAAAGATCCAAATGATTCGGCAACGATACAAACCAAGACAAGATCGACAAAAGAGTTATGCGGATCTTCATCGAAAGGACGGGAATTTAGTGTAGGGATCATGATTGTCATGAAGTTGCTCCATGGAGCGGAGTTACAAGATTTGGGAAGAGAGGAAAGCTCAATCCACGATTTATCGGTCCATTTCAAATTCTCGACCAAGTAGGAAATGTAGCCTATGTACTCACAAGCACTCTCCAAGTACGTCTCGTGTTCATAATGTGTTTCACATATCCGCATTTCAGAATATGTGAAAGACCCGAACCACGCTATAGAGTTAGAATCCCATTTAGATAAATCAAGACTTAACGTATTTGATGCAGGAGGTACCACAAGATTTTGGATAGAAGGAGAGTATGTCCTACGCTGCAAAGGTAATACCACAAGTTAAAGTTTTGGAGGAATCACGCTATAGAGGAAATGACCCGAATTGAAACTAAATGAAAGCGAGGTATCCTCACCTTTTCAAACACTGTGTATCGCACGCCAATTTCGAGGACGAAATTTCATAAGGAGGGAGGTCAGAAGACCCCAACTTATTATTAATGAAATTTAATTTTCTATTTATTATTTTG